>CM045448.1:341629-622563 GCA_024666655.1 Dascyllus trimaculatus | reverse complement strand
ATTCTTATTATCTCAGGAGCCATGTGAGATAAACTTGTTATGTTTGGTGTCGTTTTAATCACATGTTTAGTGAGATTTCAGATCTGTCATCATCACAGATATTTACCAATTGGATTTACATGTTTAAGAAATGATCTTAAAGTATATTCTAAAGGTGTTTACCTCTGATCTCTCCTGGACAGTTCACCTCCAGACCACCACTGGGATGGACGCAGCCACGATTGGTCAGATGCTGATTTGAATTTGGCTCCAAACTTTCTATATAAGAAAGTCACTGTGATGGAACGAGGCTTTTTAATTGAGGGCTTTTTTTTCTTTATACAACTCAACTTTAAACAAGGGTTCTTAATATTTACGTGAGCTTTGTTTTTCTGTGATTAACTTGAAGTTGGACCTCTTAACTTTAATAACACAACAGCACAAACATTTTCTTTTTAACTGTGAGCTTCGACTCTTAGTGTTTTTACTTTGGCACATTTTTCCAACATGACGACACCGAAGCCTTGTCTCTGGTTCCTGAACCGACTCATCCAGCAGATCATCCTGCAGCCTCCATCTCCCTCCGTCAAAGGCTACAAGCTTCATTCTCCTTCTGCTGAATGGGTCAATCTATAAATTACGATTGGCTTCAAACACTAAAGTGGTTCTAAATTCATCACCTTTCTACCAACTGCTTCCAGTGACGATCACAGTTAATTAGCTTATCTGCTTTTATTCATTCATTCACTGTCTGTTCTTTTGTCTTGATTGTTCATTGTTTGTTTGTAGTGTTACTTAATAAATGTTGGTGTATAATTATCATCAGTTCTACTGTGTATTTCTTTGTTTGGGAACTGGAGGTCAATAAAATCAGAGTTTACAACTTTTGGTAATGAGATTAATCAATACAAGTAGATTTGATAAATTTATGATTATTCAGCTGAAATATTCTTGATGCCTAATTTAAACATCTAAGTGGTGACGAGTGCAAATTTAATCATGAAGTGTGGTTTCTACATATTTCTGTTCCATATTTTTCTGCTACATTTACACATATATTAATATTATTACACCAGAATGATGACAGCAGCGTTTCTCTGAAGGACAAAGTCAGATGTTCAGACCTGAAACATCTGGAGGATCCTCAAAGAACCGTCCTGATGTGGCTTCATGAGTCCTCTTCATCCTGGGCCTGTGCTGGTCTCTGAGCTGTTGCTGTGGATTTCCCACTGGGACTGAGGTCTGTGAGCGCCCCCTGCTGGGCTTGTTGCAGAGCTGATCTTTGGTTTCCAGCTGAATCTCTGTGTTGTGTGTTTTAGTCCTCATGGAGCTTTTTAGCAGCAGCTTGGCTGATAGAGACTCCAGAAGAATCAACGGCTGTGGAGCCCCAGAGTCCATCCTCCACCACATTTCACTTCTGATGTCTTTCATGACTTTCACTGTTTGTTCATCTCTATTGTTTGATTTCATTCATTGAACCAGACGAAGCCCTGAAAGACCTTTTCAGACACGTCACTGTTTTATATTTCTTGGATTTCTTCACAAACACATTTCTTCAGTTCAGATCCTCTTTTCTCTTCTAAACTTCTTCTTCTTCTTTCACCTCAAACTAAAGTAATGACCTGAATAAATGCAGTGAACTGTGTCGTCTGACTGTCCCACTGTAGAAGAATAGAGTCCATGGATGAGCTCAGGTTCTCCATGTGGACGTTCTTCATAGCTGCACCTGTTTGATGGTCAACATGTCAATAATCTGCTTTATTTGACTTGGTTTCATCCGTCATTTATTCAAACAGGACACATCTGGAAAACACAGCTAGCAGAAGGCAAATTTATTTGTACAGCACATTTCATGTACAAGACAATTCAAAGTGCTTAAATAAAACATTAAAAGCATTAAAGAAAGAGAAATAAAACATAATTAAGACATTGCAAAAATTAAAATAATGTAGAATAATTATATTAAAATGATTAAAAGCAAGATAAGTTAAAAGATACCGTGCAGATTTCATGCATAGGTGCATGAGAAAAGAAATGTTTTTAACCTGGCTTTAAAAGTTTCTACATTTTGTGAAAGTTTCATCTCCAGTGGCAGTTTGTTCCACGTTTAGTCTGGACTCTGGTCTGGACTAGCTGACCTGAGTTCTTGGATCTGAGGGCCCTGCTGGGTTTATATTCTTTGAACATATCACAGATGTTTTCTGGACCTAAACCGTTCTGGGATTTGTAAACAATCAGTAGGGTTTTAAAATCTATTCTGTAACTGACAGGAAGCCAATGTAGAGACTTTAAAACTGGTGTGATGTGTTCAGATCTCTTAGTCCTGGTTAAAACTCTAGCAGCAGCGTTCTGGACGAGCTGCAGCTGTTTAATGCTCTTTTTGGGAAGTTGTGTCAAAAGGCCATTACAGTAATCGAGTCTACTGGAGATGAACGCATGGATGAGTTTCTCCTGATCTTTCTGGGAGACAAAACCTTTGATTCTGTTGATGTTTTTCAGGTGGTAAAAAGCTGCTTTGGTGACAGCTTTGATGTGGCTGTTGAAAGTCAGATCTGAGTCTATTAGCACTCCAAGGCTCCGGACTGGGTCGGTGGTTTTGAGAGTCTCTAGATGTTTACTAATGCTGACCCTCTTCTCTTTACTGCCGAACAGAATAATTTCAGTTTTGTCTTCATTTAATTGTAGAAAATTCTCTTTCATCCAGGTGTTTATTGGCTCCAGACATTGGCACAATAAGTTTGTTGGGCTGCAGTCGTCTGGTGACACGGACACATACAGTTGTGTATCAAGAAGTGTATCAACAGAAGTAACTCTGAGGTTCCAGCCTCCAGTCTGGACCAGGCTCCGGTTCACCTGCTCAGGTGGATGTTCAGGTGTTGTGGGGGCGGGGCTCTGCTGCTCCTTAAAGCAGGTGAACCAGCTGCTCCTCGTTGCTGCTCGTTGAGAGGAAAAAGCCAGTTTGAGGCTGCAGACGGAGCCGAGAGTCTCCTGAAGGTCGCTGAGGACCAAAGTTCTGGTTCCAGCTTCCAGCAGGTTCAGAAGAAGCAACGACCTGCAGCTGAAGGAACAGGTGAGTTCTGACCCGGTTCTGATCAGGTTCTGATCAGGTTCTTTAGCACATCAGACTGAACATCTCCACAGCTTTAAAGGAGTCTAGTCTGATCTGGTTTGGTTTAAACGGATCAGGTGTTCACATGTGGACCTTCTCAGCCAATAGGGAGAGACTTCTTTACCACCTGCAGCCTAAAACCAGAGCAGCTGCGTCCCTCCTGCTTTCCAAACGCTCTTCCTGCTGTGGATAAAATGTGCTGGACAGAAGCAGCTGATGCTTCCACCAGGAGTTCTCCTGAACATCAACCTTCTAAAGAGAAACTCTGCAGATCAGAACGTTCTGGTCTCCAGGTTCTCCTCAGTTCTTCTTCCAGACCTGGTCTTGGTTCAGACCACTGGAGAGAAAAACACCAAGCTGTTCTTCAGGAGTTTCTTTGTTCCTGGTTCTGCAGGTTTGAATGAGTTTGTCCACAAATGTAAAGTTCAGCTTCTCCAAACTGTGCAGGTTCAGATCTTCAGGGTTTAACAGCTGATTCATACGACATCAGATGATTCTGTCCATGTCAGCTGCTCTTGATCAGTTTGTTCCTTTAGAAACTGGATTTAATCCTTTATATTTGAACTGCTGTCAAGTGAATAATGTCCACATCAGAATCAGCCTTGAAGGAAGTGGTTTCAAAATAAAAGCCTTGAACTGAGTTTTAGAGACGTTCCAGACATAAAGTCTGACTCTGGGCTCTTTAAGAAGCACAGTGGAGCTCAGAGGATCAACACGACCGGATGGATGTGAGCAGCAGCACAAGAACTTCACCAGCTTCTGATGGCAGCGCTTTTCTGTCTGTTGCAGGTCGAGGAGACGTGCACGGAGGTGTGCTGATCACGTGCACGGAGGTGTGTTGGTCACGTGCACGGAGGTGTGCTGGTCACGTGCACGGAGGTGTGTTGGTCACGTGCACGTGGAGATGGAAACCCTGGAGCTGAAACTCTCCTAAACAGGTCAGAAATCCACTGAAAGGCCTTTGATTCAAAACAAGTTCAACCAGCAGACGGAACGCTGTAGACCCTGGTCTGACTGTAGACCCTGGTCTGACTGTAGGCCCTGGTCTGACTGTAGGCCCTGGTCTGACTGTAGACCCTGGTCCGACTGTAGACCCTGGTCCGACTGTAGACCCTGGTCTGACTGTAGACCCTGGTCTGACTGTAGACCCTGGTCTGACTGTAGACCCTGGTCTGACTGTAGACCCTGGTCTGACTGTAGGCCCTGGTCTGACTGTAGACCCTGGTCTGACTGTAGACCCTGGTCCGACTGTAGACCCTGGTCCGACTGTAGACCCTGGTCCGACTGTAGACCCTGGTCCGACTGTTAAACTGATTCATTGTCTATAAATCAGCTGAGTCATTGTTTGATTTCTGCTCTCGTCGTTCAGATGAACCAAAGCTCCACAGTGAACATGTCTCTGAAGTTGGACCATTCAAAGCTTCTGACTCCGGTTTCTCTCTTCTTGTCTTTCAGGTCCATCTTCCAACAGTAAGATCAGTTTCTCATTACTTCCTTTCATCTTCCTCTTTCCTTTCTCTGCATGTTGCTTCCTGTAACGGTCCGAAGTGTCTCTGAGCCTCGGTTTGACTCCATCACCTGGTTCTGTGTGGAACAAACCAGATGAGCGTGGGGTTTCACAGCGAGCAGTCGGACCGTTACGTCCTGATCCAAGCAGATCCACCAACAATCAGTGATGCTTCATGTTCCTTCTTCCTGTCCGTCCGTCCTCCATAGTTGCGTCGAACAGGTGCGTCGTCTGATGATCGAGTAGATCGGCTGATCTACCCACGGTAAGTTCGTTTAGTTCCTCCTGCTGATGGGTCCTCTCCTCGGCCGCCGTGCCGACCTGTTCTGTCCTTTCCAACATGGCCGCCTACCATGTCTATGCCCGTCTTGGCCGCCGTGTCGGCCTCTTCGTTTCCACCTGTCTGTCATTTTCCCATTTACACCAATCCGTCCGTCCAACATGGCCGCCGATCCGTAGTTTGAAGCCATGTTGGAGAAAAAACTATTTTGATCGACCAAAGGTGAGTCATGTTTTTATTCTGTGCTCTGGTGGTTTGGTTTCGGCCGCTGTGCCACCTGTTTCTCCAACATGGCCTCCATGCCATCTGTGTTTCCAACATGGCCGCCAACCAGTGTTCAGTCCAACCCATCTCTGAAGACCGTCGCATTCGATTCTTGTCGGTTCTTTCCTCCATCTGTCCCATCTGTGTTTAAAGATGGCCGCCGCCTCTGCAGAGCCTTAAAGCTGCCAGCAGGTGGCGCCTCCTGGCTGCTGCTACACCTGATCTGTTACGTCTGAGTTCCTTTAGTCCTCTGTAGTTCCATTTAGAGGAAACTACAAGATAAAGCAGGAAGTGGTCACGTCTGGTTTAAAAAGACGCTGACAACCAATAACAGTCCATAGAGCAGCGGCCATCTTGAATACAGGCTGTTAAGGTGGTGAAGCTGCTAATTATGCTAAACTGTCTCCAACTGAACTGTCCTCCTCCTGTCTCTGTCCAACATGGCTGC
Organism: Dascyllus trimaculatus; assembly: GCA_024666655.1. Lineage (NCBI taxonomy): Eukaryota > Metazoa > Chordata > Actinopteri > Pomacentridae > Dascyllus > Dascyllus trimaculatus. The sequence goes on along the minus strand of CM045448.1, from coordinate 616,976 downwards.
CGTGACTCTCTTTACCTATCGCCAACACGGCCATGTCTCTGTCTGTGGCCCATCTTTGTGTGTGTGTGTGTCCCCAAATGTGTGTACTTGTGTGCCTGTGTGTCCCCACACTTCCGTCCTATTATGTGTGTCCTCATGTGTGTGTGACCATTTGTTTGTTTGTGTGTCCCCGTGTGTTTTTGTCCCATAATTGTGTTCCTGTATGTGTGTATCCGTATGTGTGTGTGTGACCATTTGTTTGCTTGTGTGTCTTTGTACGTGTGTCCCCATACTTGTGTCCCATTATAAGTGTCCTCGTGTGTGTCTGTTTGTGTCTGTGTGTGTCCCTATATTGGAGTCTGATATGTGTGTCCCCGTGCGTGTGCTTGTGTCCCCGTATATACGTCCTCATAGGTGTGTCCCTGTGTGTGTGTGTGTGTATGTTTGTTTGTGTGTGTGAGTCTCGGTCTGTGTGTGCGTGTGTGTGTGTCACCATCTGTTTTGCTGTCTATGTCCCTGTTTTTGTGTCCCCATACTTGTGTCCCCGTATGTGTGTATCCGTATGTGTGTGTGACCGTTTGTTTGTGTGTCCCCCGTATGCGTTTTATTGTGTGTATGTGTATCCCAATACACGTGTGTGTGTGTGTGTGTATGTCTGTGTCCCCATATATGTGTGTGTGTGAACATTTGTTTGTGTGTGTGTTCCTGTATGTGTGAGCCTATACTTGTGTCCCCATATGTTAGTAACCGTATGTATGTGTGTGACCATTTTTTGCTTGTGTGTCCTCTTATGTGTGTCCCCATATGTGTGTGTCTGTTTGTTTGTGTGTGTGTGTGTGTGTCCCCATCTGTGTGCCCATATTTGAGTCCCCATACATGTGTCCTCATAGGTGTATCCCCGTATGTGTATCCCCGTTTGTGTGACACTTTGCTTGAGTGTCTCTGTGAGTGTGTCCCCCTTTGTGTGTGTGTGTGTGTGTGTGTGTGTGTGTGTGTGTGTGTGGCTGTGATTGGATAATCAGCTGAGTGATGACACCTGCTCCAGGAAGTGGCTGACCTTCCATCAAACCCTGGTTCGGCTCATCATCTGGTGCTGGATGCTGGTTCTGCTCCTGGACTTGTGGTTCTTGGTTCTGTTCAGTCCCCCTCCTGACAAACGTATGAAGGTTCTGAACATCTGCTCTGTGCTGGGTTCTTTCTGATCTCACACCGAGCCTCAATAGTAGCATCAGCATCTCCAGGTGACTCCCCTCGTCCCTGCTCCTTCCTCTAGCTTCCCTCCAGAGGGCGCTACAGTACTCTGGTTAGCTCCGTCTGCTTCCTGTCAGTCTCCCAGCTCCTCCAATAGTCGCTTCTCTTTCCCCGCCTCACTGAGTATCTGACCAATCTAAACTGATGTCTTTATAAACGTCCACATTTGATGATTAAAAGTCAGGTTTCTCCACATCTGGTGTAAAAATGTGCATCATCAGGAAATAAAGAAGCACAGCCGTCTTCATGTCCACCAACACTCTGCTCTTTACTGATTCTTCAGATCAACATTTAAATGCCTCCTGTTTCTTTTCCACATCTGCATTGATTGAAATTATAACACATTGATTAATATTTATTTATAGTGTGAAGACTAAGAACCAGCCCTGGACACCTCTAAAGCCTCATCACTAGATGGTATCAGTCACATGTGCAGTTCAAACTCCTGAACACAGCTGAAGACATGAAGATATACAAACAGAGAAGTTATGTCAACAAAATCATTACACACTTAAAAGATACAATCACAGTTTACAGTAATCTTCTTTTGGTTTCTTCTGTCCAACCAACAAACTCCAGTGAGTGACAGGAACGAACCCCATAATAATCTATGCCCTCTATGTTAAGACTCATTAATAATGTTTGCAGCTGAAAGGTTGATGTGTTTTAAATCTTGTAGCCCTGCGTTGGACAGCGTTGTGGGAACAGGTCCCTCCAGGTCCGTTTCTACTGCTGATCATACAGCTGGAGGTTTGGTCCAGTTTGACGCTGCTACCCAGAGGACTTCTCACCGAACACAGTGTTTAACTTTGTGTACAGTTTCTTGTGTCTCCTTTGTGACGGGGTCACTGAGGACGTCATTCCAGTGTGGTTGATGGTGTAGGCATACTGCTTCTTCAGGGCGTCCTCATCCAGCTTCATTCTTGTCTGTCTTTTCCCCAGACAGGCAGTGAGGTGGAGGGTGGCCTGAAACCTGGAGAACATGAGCACCAGCGACAGGGCCAAGGAGACCACAGAGAAGGGGATGGGACCTTCCTCTCCTGGGAGGATCAACGGGATGAGGATGCGGTTTCTGCCTGGTCGGCCGTACTCATCTTCCAGCTCCTCCAACCTTTTCCATGCTCCATCCTTCGGTGGCTTCAGAGGACTCAGCGTGATGTTGGGAATCTTGTTACCTCCAGCCTTCTTCATTGAGTTCCACTCTTCTGGCAGCTTTGTGGGTCGATGCTTCTCATCAGGGATCTGACAGGAGACTACAGGTGAATACCTATCTCTACAGTAGAAAACTCTGTCCTGAGGGTTGATGGTTCCTGTGGCGATGTCGTACGCTGCATCAGCAGTCAGAACACAGTTCCATGGAGAATACAGAACCACGTCTTTGAGGGTTTCCAGAGGCAGCAGGCAGCTGGCTGGAATCATCTGGTCTGTGATCGATCCATGAGCCACGAAGATGATGTCCACGTTGTTGCTGTGGTTCTTCTTCTCCTCCTTATCAACTTGTTGTTGCAGGAAATAAAACATGTCCACGAGTTTGGAGAAGGCCTCGGATTCTGAGTTGTCCTTCAGCCACCGTCGAGTAGCTTCGTCTCTGCAGTATTTCATTGCAAACCTTATCAAGGATTTCTTTTTATCGGCGCTCCTCTCTGGGTTTTCAATGTTGTTCTTCAGATTGCTCAACTCCTGCAACAGTTTCCTGTGACACAAATAAAAGAGGATTCAATCAGTTCATCACCGCTACAGCTGACAGCAGGTTCAGTCCACATGAAGTCTGCTAAGTCTGATAAAGTTCCTCCAGAACCTCCTCAGAACCTCCTGGTCCTCCATCTCCAGAACCTCCATCACTGGTCAGAGTTCTACCTTCAGACTATGAAGGTCTCCTTGAAGTCCATAGAGGGGGGTCCACATGGATCAGAACCTCATCAGTCCAGCAGATAGACTCATGACATGTAGGAGGAACAACACACTGGAGTTCTGGTAGAACCTGGACCCAGATCAGTTTACATCCATCCAGGTGTCACAGTCTGATCACTACACCTGGTTTCTGTTCATTCCTTCTATAACCAGATGTGAGCATCAGTATTATGGGATGTCTCCGAGTGTGAACAGTTTACTGTCTATGACATGGAGTCTTAGAAGCCATCAGCTGTTCTAATAAACATGTGAACACTAATGTTGTTCCTACAGTTTACAGACAGAGGACACACTCAACAGAGTTATACTATGATTATATTCTATAAGTATAGTTTTATATATAAGTTACTGCAGATGAAGAACCATCTGGTTCTGAGGAGGTTCTGGAGGAACTTTATCAGATTGGGTTGATTCTGTACAGAACGACCCAACAAAGAGAGTTCGAAGCTCCATCAGTGTTCCAGCAGACGACACGTCCAAAATAAAGAGGCTGATATGGTTCAACCAGCTTAGATGATCTGTTATATTCATTTTCAGACACTCACCTGATGTCCTTCAGCTCATTCCTCATCTTCTCAGATGAATCTCGTATGGCTTCTGCTTGTTTTCTCATATTTTTAATGTCTTCTGTCACATAGTTTCCTTTGGCCAGACTTATAGAACTAACAATCAGGTCAGGGACTGAAAAGAGAAGACCAACGGCTCCACCCCCAATCTGGAAGAGATGACTTATCATGAAAAGACCAGACAGTCTGCATTCATTCAACTGTAACTGAAGTCCCTGAGTTTAAACACTAGAAAACCCTGGATGGTAAAACAAGCATCCAAGGTTTTACTGACCAAACTCATGGTCAGGAAACGCTTCCCAGCCTCTTTACTCAGCTACTGGTTCAGTACGTCTCAGTTCAAATAGAATCCAGAACCCTCAAAAAAACCTGAGAAGCCTTTTAAAGATTCAGTATCTCCAGAGATAAAACTAACAGCCATGAAATGTGTTGAACAGACAGAATAGATCCATCAGATCAGAACGACTAAATGGATGCAGCAGAGAACACAGTTTAAATACTGGACCTTCAAAAATGGAAAGAAGGTTTTAAATTACAAAGTTTCTTATGATAGAGTTCAACATCCAGACATGAAGCAGCTTGTAGCTCTGAACATGTAACACCAATATCTAGACCCTATGAACACCAAAATCTAGACCCTATGAACACCAACATCTAGACCCCTATGAACACCAACATCTAGACCCCTATGAACACCAACATCTAGACCCCTATGAACACCAACATCTAGACCCCTATGAACACCAACATGAACACCAACATCTAGACCCCTATGAACACCAACATCTACACCCTATGAACACCAACATCTAGACCCCTATGAACACCAACATCTAGACCCCTATGAACACCAACATCTAGACCCTATGAACACCAACATCTAGACCCCTATGAACACCAACATCTAGACCCCTATGAACACCAACATCTAGACCCTATGAACACCAACATCTAGACCCCTATGAACACCAACATCTAGACTCCTATGAACACCAACATCTAGACCCTATGAACACCAACATCTAGACTCCTATGAACACCAACATCTAGACCCTATGAACACCAACATCTAGACTCCTATGAACACCAACATCTAGACCCTATGAACACCAACATCTAGACTCCTATGAACACCAACATCTAGACCCTATGAACACCAACATCTAGACCCTATGAACACCAACATCTAGACCCTATGAACACCAACATCTAGACCCCTATGACACCAACATCTAGACCCTATGAACACCAACATCTAGACCCTATGAACACCAACATCTAGACCCCTATGAACAGCAACATCTAGACCCCTATGAACACCAACATCTAGACCCCTATGAACACCAACATCTAGACCCTATGAACACCAACATCTAGACCCTATGAACACCAACATCTAGACCCTATGAACACCAACATCTAGACCCCTATGAACACCAACATCTAGACCCCTATGAACACCAACATCTAGACCCCTATGAACACCAACATCTAGACCCCTATGAACACCAACATCTAGACCCCTATGAACACCAACATCTAGACCCCTATAAACACCAACATCTAGACCCCTATGAACACCAACATCTAGACCCCTATGAACACCAACATCTAGACCCCTATAAACACCAACATCTAGACCCCTATGAACACCAACATCTAGACCCCTATAAACACCAACATCGAGACCCCTATGAACACCAACATCTAGACCCCTATAAACACCAACATCGAGACCCCTAATGACACCAACATCTAGACCCCTATGAACACCAACATCTAGACCCCTATGAACACCAACATCGAGACCCCTATGAACACCAACATCTAGACCCCTATAAACACCAACATCGAGACCCCTAATGACACCAACATCTAGACCCCTATAAACACCAACATCTAGACCCCTATGGACACCAACATCTAGACCCTATGGACACCAAAATCTAGACCCCTATGAACACCAACATCTAGACCCCAAAGGACACCAAGATCTAGACCCCAAAGGACACCAACATTTAGACCCCTATGAATACCAATATCTAGACCCTATGAACACCAACATCTAGACCCCTATGAACACCAACATCTAGACCCCTATGAATACCAACATCTAGACCCTATGAACACCAACATCTAGACCCTATGAACACCAATATCTAGACCCCTATGATCACCAACATCTAGACCCCTATAAACACCAACATCGAGACCCCTATGAACACCAACATCTAGACCCCTATAAACACCAACATCTAGACCCCTAATGACACCAACATCTAGACCCCTATAAACACCAACATCGAGACCCCTATGAATACCAACATCTAGACCCTATGAACACCAACATCTAGACCCTATGAACACCAATATCTAGACCCCTATGATCACCAACATCTAGACCCCTATAAACACCAACATCGAGACCCCTATGAACACCAACATCTAGACCCCTATAAACACCAACATCTAGACCCCTAATGACACCAACATCTAGACCCCTATGGACACCAACATCTAGACCCTATGGACACCAAAATCTAGACCCCTATGAACACCAACATCTAGACCCCTATGAACACCAAGATCTAGACCCCAAAGGACACCAACATTTAGAACCCTATGAATACCAACATCTAGACCCTATGAACACCAACATCTAGACCCCTATGAACACCAACATCTAGACCCCTATAAACACCAACATCGAGACCCCTATGGACACCAACATCTAGACCCTATGGACACCAACATCTAGACCCCTATGAACACCAACATCTAGACCCCTATGAACACCAACATCTAGACCCCTATGAACACCAAGATCTAGACCCCAAAGGACACCAACATTTAGACCCCTATGAATACCAACATCTAGACCCTATGAACACCAACATCTAGACCCTATGAACACCAATATCTAGACCCTATGAACACCAACATCTAGACCCCAAAGGACACCAACATCTAGACCCCTATGAACACCAACATCTAGACCCCTATGAACACCAACATCTAGACCCCTATGGACACCAACATCTAGACCCCAATGGACACCAACATCTAGACCCTTATGAACACCAACATCTAGACCCCTATGAACACCAACATCTAGACCCCAAAGGACACCAACATCTAGACCCCTCTGAACACCAACATCTAGACCCCTATGAACACCAACATCTAGACCCCTATGGACACCAACATCTAGACCCCAATGGACACCAACATCTAGACCCCTATGGACACCAACATCTAGACCCTATGAACACCAACATCTAGACCCCTATGAACACCAACATCTAGACCCCTATGAACACCAACATCTAGACCCTATGAACACCAACATCTAGACCCCTATGAACACCAACATCTAGAGCCCAATGGACACCAACATCTAGACCCCTATGGACACCAACATCTAGACCCTATGAACACCAACATCTAGACCCTATGAACACCAACATCTAGACCCCTATGAACACCAACATCTAGACCCCTATGAACACCAAGATCTAGACCCCAAAGGACACCAACATCTAGACCCCTATGAACACCAACATCTAGATGATGTATATTTGAAGGTGTCTGACTTGACAGTGTTTTTGATACTCACTTGTCCGACCGCCTTTGCTGTTGCTTTAGTTCCAGCTGAAGCTGCCACTGTACTAAATCCTTTAGCAGCTGCTGTTTTACCTGCCTTTGTTGCTGTACCCTTGAAAACTTCTTTTGACGCCACATATAGAAGAAACTGTGAGAGCAGGCCAAACATTGGTACCGACATCTTCAGAAGATGTTCAGCAATGTCCCCAGAGCTTGGGTTTGTGCTCAGACGCAACAGTATTTCGGACAGTCTGATGTTGTCATTGATTAGAAGGCCATGCTCTTTGGCCATCGATCTCAGGAGTTTCTCCATGACATAATCTTCAGGAGAATCTGCCACAGTCCATCCTTGGCTCTCCCATTCATTTTTCAGGGTGTTAATGAGTTTCTTGATTCCCTTAACCACATCTTGGATGTTCTCTACAATCTGCTGTGCCTCATTTTCGGATTCTCTTGATATGACCATGTCTGCAATACTAGAACCCACACTGGTGGCCACACCGAGCCCTGAAACTACAGCTCCTGTTGTAGCTAGCAAAGGTAGCGCTGCTCCTCCTGTTACCACAGTCAATATACCTGCTGCTGTCATGGCAGCTGCACCACCAACAGACATTGAGCTCCCAACTACCTGACTGATGTTAACATCCTTCTTATGTTCTTCAAGCTCAGAGGCCAACTGGTTCAACCTCGCTGCACCTTTACTTTGAAGGTCCAACCAGGAGAAGATTAATTTTACCAGACTGTCAGCAACATCCATGATGTGATCGAACTGAAACACATTCACAAGATGAAAGTTTTCTGTTTTATTGGTGTTCAATATTGTTCATGGTCAGTTTAATTTAGTTTTATTTATTTTTTTTTTTACAAAAATTTACTAAAAAGACTCTTTCATGTCAGAGTGAAACCAGATTTCTACAAAGTGATGTCAACTGACAGACCTGGAGACAGAGGTTCATCCACTAAATACTGACTGGAAGGAGGAGAACACTGATGGGATCACTGGTTTTAAGTTTTATAATGTTGATTAAGTAACATCACTTTGTAGAAACTTTGACATGAAAGAGTCTTTCTTGAAAGTTGTTTAAGAACAATAAAACCTTGTCATATTAGAGTGAATACTTCAAACATTGTTCAACAGACTTGACATAAAACAGCATCATGGACTAAATTGCTTTGGGAGCCTACCTTTGCTGTAGAGCAACACCTGATTTGACGTTTGTTGATAAAGTTCCTCCGTCTGTTATTCAACGTCCAGGTTTGTGTTTTATAGTGTTGAACAGAGGAGGAGTCAGTCCGACTTCATCGTTCAACACCCAGCAGATTCTGCAACATTTCCAGTGTTAATGTTTAACACTGGAAATCCCAGCAAGACTGGTTTCAGTTTTGACTCGTGGTATGACAACAGACGTAATAACGTTCTTATAAGTGAAACTAAATCAGAAATCATTTTCTTTAGAGTCTCTAATCTTCTGGCTGCCTTAAAACAGTCTAAAAGTTCATACAAGTTTCTAAAAATTCCTACAAGTTTCTAAAAGTTCCTACAAGTTCCTACAAGTTTCTAAAAGTTCTAAAAGCCGTAGGCCGAGACAACAGTCAGAGACCTGTCCCCAACCCGAAGGCACAGGGACGCGACCTTCTCGTTCACCGGGGTGAACTCCAACACATGGCGGCTGAGCTGTGGAGACGTGAGCAAGCCCACGCCAGCTCGCCGCCTCTCACCATGGGCAACTCCAGAGAAATGGAGAGTCCAGCCCCTTTCGAGAAGCTGAGTTCCAGAGCCCAAGCTGTGCGTGGAGGTGAGCCCGACTATATCGAGACGGTATCTCTCAACCTCCCGCACAAGCTCAGGCTCCTTCACCCCAGTGAGGTGATGTTCCACGTCCCAACGGTTAGAGTCTGTGTCCGGGGATCGGGTCGCCGAGGCCCCCGCCGTCGACTGCCGCCCGATCCACAAAGCACCCGGCCCCTACGAGTCCTTCTGCGGGTGGTGGGTCCGCAGGAAGGGGGGCCCACGTCGTCCGTTCGGGCTATGCCCGGCCGAGCCCCGTGGGCCAAGGCTCGGCCACCAGGCGCTCCCTTGCGAGCCCCGACCCCAGGCCTGGCTCCAGGGTGGGGCCCCAGCTGCGCCGTGCCGGGTGACGTCACGGTCCTGTTCTTTAGACTTCTCATAGGGACTTTGTGAACTGGAGGAGCTTCATCACTTTATTCAGTCACACGTTAACAACACGACAACCTGCTTCAACACGACGACACACGGAGAGATCTCCAGATGAAGACCAGGAGGACCTGAAGTCAGCAGAGACCAGCAGTGAGGCTGAGCTCCAGAGTTCTCCACTGCTGTTCTGGGAGGTTCTGGAGCACAGATCTGCTGGACGTTCACCTCCTAGAAGGTCTGCTGACGAAGCTGAGCTCTCTGCCTAAAGGCTCCAACATCAGGAAAACGTTCCTGTTCCAACCCTCAGAGAACGTTCCCACAACATACGCCAACAGCACAGACAGGTTTTAATGTGATGTTGAAGGAACGTTTTACAGACACTCATCATCTCAAACAATGTTCCTCTAAAGACTTTCAGCTGAGACATTCGGAGAACGTTGTCAGGAACACAGATGATGGTCCATGAGAACAGAGGAGGAACGTGTTCCAGATGTTATTAAGGCCTCAGATGACAGAACGTTCTTTCTACGTTCCTGTCCTGTCATATATCACCATCATGCTTCCTGGAATGTTCTGAAGATGTTCTGAGGATGTTATAAAATCTATGAAGTGTTCCCACAACGTTCCATGACAACAAAGGAAGAACACTGTCTGTAACTTTCAGTCTTGAGAACGTTCTGACAACGTTTTCACCAAACGTTGTCAGAACGTCTTTATTGTCCTGCGTCGGTAGAACTGTGGAGAACCTTCTCAGATGAGGTTCTAGCTGAGGTGAGTCGTCTTCATCTCTTCAGCTCGTCTCTCACTGGAAGACAAACAGAACAGGTGGGTGAATGCTGAGCTCTGATTCCAACATAATAAAGTTCTTATCAGTGAAACTAAATCAGAAAGCATTTCTTAGGAGACTCTTATCTGTTCATGTCCTTGGTTCCAGGTGTGTTCCAGGTCAGGGCAATAACTCCCCAGAGCCTCTGGACTGTTTTATAACAGCTGTGGATTCCTGGAAATCACCTGACTTACCTTCTAGAGGTGAAACGTCTTCAAAGAAGTCAGGCTAGTCCAGATGCTACGATTGAAACCATTTTTACAGAGTTTGATCTTAAAGTGACGTTTAACTGGATTTAAATCTGCTGAAAACATCATTTTACAGATGTTGGATGTTTAATTAGTTTAATAAATGTTTTCTAGTCAATGTTCATTTTTATTCAAAAATCTAAACAAAGTTTAAGTGAGAGACGAGTTTTAATTTGTGAGGTCAGTAAAATAAAACCGATAAAGTTTGGAACCATTTTCTGCTGAATTCAGTTTCAGCAGGTGGCGCTGCAGCCGATCTGCAGAGTCACAGAGTAGTGACTCTGACCGTTCAATAACAGGAATAAGACGAGTATTAACTCATTGACTGCCATTGATGTGTTTTCATGTCATTTATGTTTTTCAACGGGAGGCGGTAGGGGACATTCTGGTGCAGCTCTCCTATAAATATCAGACTTGTACTGTGGTGTAGTGACCATCTGGAGCCTGTAGGTGGCAGCAGTGCAACAATCTGGATGAGAGATGAACCGCTATGGGCATAAAGCCAAGAAGAGGTCGAGTTGATGAGGGAGAAAATGGAGAAACGAGAGAAGACGGTTAAGTTCAAGCAGCTCAGACTGGATCAGAGCATGTGAGGCTCTAAATAGAGGATTGAGAGTCGCCATCGTGAGAGAAGACGATCATCAACCCGGGCCAAGCGGTGATACTCGGCATGTTTCACGACGCCGCATTTCTCCACAGTCCAGCTCAGACGAATCTGGATCGGATGAATTCAGAACCTGATCCAGATTCTCCAGATGACATGAAGGAGGTGAGAACTAACCTGCTTTATAAATAAAGATGCATTTGATTTGCTAACTTGCTAACTAACTTTTATTGCTATCGTTTTGAGTGTGGTTTGACAGATAATCGGTCCGACATCAACGCGATCCCCCGCCCCCCTCCTTCAGTCCAGACCACATAAACACCATTTAGTCCCACTACATCATATAAACTACTGTAAAATCTGTATTCAGTTCTGACGTGAAGCAATGTTCAATTTACAGATGATGCATCCAGCAGAGATCCACTCCTGTTGGCAGCTAAGAAGCAGGTAAAAAAGCATCTTTCTCCACATCACACTGCAGCAAACACGTGTATTTTTATGTTAATTGTATGTATTTCTATAATTTACAGGTCGTCCATCCAGCAGAGGTCGTGAGGAAGACCCCAACCCACCAGATTCACATCCATAAACACAAACCTGGAAATAAGTTCATACATGTTTGTCAGATGTAAACATTGTCATTGTACATTGTTATACATTTCTAAAATAATAATAATTTTGCCATCCAAAGCCCTTTCTCAGTGTTGTTTTTATTGTTTGATAGAAGGAACCAGTGTTCAGATGTTTGAGGCGTCACTAAAGATAAAAACATGAGCCTCTAAGTCTCTGTTCTGTTTGTTTCTTTTCACTAAAACCTGTTTTCTCAGCTTTTTGGTCAGAAACTGGTGTTTTGTGTGAAACTTGCCTCTATTCAACTGCTGATTACAGAAGAACGAAACAAGCTGGAAACAAACTTTTTTTAACTGATGAAAGTAGAAAGTCGACTCTTTCAGAATCTGGTCTCAGATTTTACAGGGTCATAGTACAAAATATTCTGTGGGTCTTGAAAAATCTGTCAAAATGCTTAACTCTAGCCTGATTTATCCGTTCCATTACCTTCTGATGTGTGTTTGGGGTCGTCGTCCTGTTGAACACCCAACTGAACCAAAGATCCAACCTTCAGGCTGATGATTTTAGGTTATCTTGAAGAATCTGAAGCTAATCCTCCTTCTTCATTTTCCCATTTACTCTGTAAAGCTCCAGTTCTTATTGGCAGTAAAACAGCCCCACAGCATGATACTACCACCACCGTGCTTGACGGTAGGCTTGGTGTTCTTGGGGTTGAAGGCCTCACCTTTTCTCCTCCAAACATACTGCTGGGCTTTGTTTTGTTTGGTCTGACCACAGAACTTTCCTCCAGAAGGTTTTATCTTTGTCCAGGTGATCAGCAGCAAACTTCAGTGGAGCCTTAAGGTGCAGCTTTTGGATCAACGGCTTCCTTCTTCCTTCCAGCCTCTCAGTCCATGACGATGCTAAACACACCTGGCTGTGGACTCTGACACCTGTGTTCCAGCAGCTTCTAATTCTTGGCAGATCTGCTTTTTGGTGGTTCTCGGTCGACTCTTCACCCTCCAAGCACTTTATACTAACAAACAACTTGGGACCTGCAGCTGCTTTGAAATGGCTCCAAGTGACTTTCCTGACTTGTTCAGTTCAATGATTGGCTTCTTCAGATCCGTGCTGAGCTCCTTTGACTTTCCCATCATAGCGTTTGTATCCAATGAGCCTTATTTAAATGGCCTCAGAGGAGTCAGCAGCTGTAGTCAATCATAATCACTCACCAGAAGTTAAGAGGCCATGATATGAAGCTCATCTCATTGACACGACTTTCTAAGTCACCAAAGCTGCTAATTCATGTTGCTGAATGTTTATTTATGAGGCAGCAGATTTGGTCACTTTTCCTGTTAACCCATAATAAAGTCATAAAAGATCCAAACTTCATGAATGTTTATTGTGACTAACAAGTTTCTGTTCCAATCAGTCTATGAGAGAAAAATCAGAGTTGTAGAAATAAGTGGAAACTCAAGAGAGACATGACTTTATGTTCTTTATAAGTGGATGTAAACTTTTGACCTCATGTGATCTCATAAAGCAGAGTCTGTTGTCAGGATTATACCAGTGCAAATATCTATAGACAGTAAAAATCTGTAAAGTAAAAAGATTGTGAAGAACATTAAAGAGGAACCAGGACCTGGACAGTGAGAGTCCAGACCTGAAGCCAGCAGAGGAAGGTAGAGCAACACAACCCCTCCAGCAATGATGGACTCTGGTGATGGAGGAAGATGATGGAGTCAAACCCCACAAAGGTTCAATATTTCCAGATTCCACAGTTTTTATTTGCCACATGCTCTTATAGTTTGTGCAGAGAAATGCAAAGTGACTGTTCTGAAGGCTGTTCAGCAACAAGACATTATAAAAGATGTCCTCCAGGGTGGGGAGTCCTCCAGGGTGGGGGGTCCTCCAGGGTGGGGAGTCCTCCAGGGTGGGGAGTCCTCCAGGGTGGGGAGTCCTCCAGGATGGGGAGTCCTCCAGGGTGGGGAGTCCTCCAGGGTGAGGAGTCCTCCAGGGTTAGGAGTCCTCCAGGGTGAGGAGTCCTCCAGGGTGGGGAGTCCTCCAGGGTGGGAGTCCTCCAGGGTGAGGAGTCCTCCAGTCCAGGGTGAGGAGTCCTCCAGGGTGAGGAGTCCTCCAGGGTGGTGGGGAGTCCTCCAGGGAGGAGTCCTCCAGGGTGAGGAGTCCTCCAGGGTGGGGAGTCCTCCAGGGTGGGAGCTCCTCCGGGGGTGGGTCCTCCTGGGTGGGCTCCTCCAGGGTGGGAGTCCTCCAGGGTGAGGGGAGTCCTCCAGGGTGAGGAGTCTCTCCAGGGTGGGGAGTCCTCCAGGGGGGGCCTCCTGGGTGGGGGTCCTTCCAGGGTGAGGGAGTCCTCCAGGGTGGGGAGGGTGGGGAGTCCTCCAGGGTGAGGAGTCCTCAGGGGAGTCCCCAGGTGAGGAGTCCTCCAGGGGGGAGTCCTCCAGGGTGAGGAGTCCTCCAGGGTGGGAGTCCTCCAGGGTGGGGAGTCCTCCTGGGTGGGGGTCCTCTGGGTGGGGAGTCCTCCAGGGTGGGGGAGTCCTCCAGGGTGGGGTCCTCCCCAGGGGAGTCCTCCAGGGTGGGAGTCCTCCAGGTGGGAGTCCTCCAGGGTGAGGAGTCCTCCAGGGTGGGGGGAGTCCTCCAGGGTGGGAGTCCTCTGGGTGGGGTCTCTTCTGGGTGGGGAGTCCTCCAGGGTGGGGAGTCTCCCTTCCAGGGGGGGGTCCTCCAGGGTGAGGGAGTCCTCCAGGGTGGGGGTCCTCCAGTGGGTCCTGGGAGTCCTCCAGGGTGAGGAGGAGTCCTCCAGGGTGGGAGTCCTCCAGGGTGAGGAGTCCTCCAGGGGGGGAGTCCTCCAGGGTGGGGAGTCCTCCAGGGTGAGGAGTCCTCCAGGGTGGGGAGTCCTCCAGGGTGGGGGGTCCTCCAGGGTGAGGAGTCCTCCAGGGTGGGGAGTCCTCCTGGGTGGGGGGTCCTCCAGGGTGGGGAGTCCTCCAGGGTGAGGAGTCCTCCAGGGTGGGGGGTCCTCCAGGGTGGGGAGTCCTCCACCCACCGTTCCCTCTGCCAACCTCAGCACCGTCTGCAGGGTCTCTGGTCCCACCAGTGATGTTCCTGAACCACTGGGATGCTCCCAGTCAAAGCTCTCTCCACCACTCCATTGTAGAACGTCTTCAGGACCTTCAGAGGGACTCTGGGTTTTACTGACTGAACAGAACAAAAGAAGATCAGACCGCTGATGAAATTCAAAGATCCATTCAGATTGTTCTGGTCATACAGTGAATCGTGCCAAAATGAGGGGGTTGGAGGCCTTTTACAATCAACAATTGATTTCCAGGAATTTGAGTGACATTTATTAACGTCATACTTTCACTTTCTGCTGCTATATTTAGTCTGTTTTCCAGATCCAGCAGCTTCTCAGTGAGTCTATAAAGAGCTGCTCTGTCCAGTGGATCCTTCGTACTGATCAGTGCTGCTGCCTGGATCCACCTCTTCACTGCTGTAAGTCTGATTCTAGCTGATGTTCTTCACCTTCACCTGTTCATTCTATTATTTTTTCTAGGAGGTTTGATGTCATTTGTTTAATCCAGTGTCTAATTGTTCATCTATGAGTTGTTTTCCAGAACAGAACTTCCCTTTTTACCAGTTAGAAGCTGAGGTTCATCCACACATGTTCATTTTATTAAAGCTGTTTTTCTGGATAAACAGTGGAATGAAATTCTTTCTGAGATAATCTGACATGTCAGTTTCCAGATCTTCCTTCCAAGCACGTTGCTTATATCATGAGAGTGTTACAGGATTCAGATGTGATGCTCTTTTAAACTGTCCTTTGTTTTCAACGTCTCAGTGAGAGTCTGTGGGGTTTAGTCAGTCTGTTGTTCTGATGTCTTTTACTGAGCTTCTACCTGTAGGAATTTAAAACGTGATTCTGTTCAGGTTAAATTCATGCTTCAGTTGTTCCAAAGACATCATGATGTCAGAATGTGATGGATCCAGATCCAGGATCTTTTCCAGTCCTTTAGAAGTCCAGATTTTAGATGTAGAATCAGCTGTTCCTGCTGTGAAGAGCTGGTTGGTCCATGTTGGGCTGAGTCTGGTTCTTCTACACATCTTCTCACATCGTATTCTGATCTTGTGTCTGACTACTGGGCTGCTGCTGCTCCGTCTCTGTAGATGTTTCACTGAGTAAAAGTAAGGAGAATCCTTTGTAGACAAGTCGAACATGATGGACCAGAAATAAGAAGAGGAAGTCTGGACATTTGAACCTCCACCATCAAACAGCAAATATAACAGAGACAGACGAAGCCCTGCTGTTCTATTGTTGCACATGAATCAACACATAGTTGTTGAATCTTCAGATATAAACCTGGAGGTGATCTGGTGAACCCTGGCAGGGGAATGTTTAGAAAGAGATGAAGGAGCTTTGGTCAATATTAATTATTACTGAAGCAGGCAGAGACGTCCATCTATCAACTGAGTCTGCAGTTTCTTCCATTAGTGCTCCATAATTAACCCTTTAAGGTCTGAAGGGCATTTGGCTGTTTTTGACTACTTTTGAGTTTCTCTTTATATTTCACCTTAGAAACTGTTTATCTGGCTTTGCTTGGTGTCTTTTTTCACCACAACCTCACCTATGTGACTGTACAGGTATTTATTCATTTTTATATAAAGTATGAACACACTGTACCTAAAATTCCTGAAAAAATACAAAATCTGAAGAGGAAAAAGTTAGATTTTTCACGTTTTACACCCAAAAACATGTGAAATGGACCATTTTTCTAACTTAGAATGCTAATATAAATAGTAAACTTCAAAAAACAATGTCAACATTTAGCAAACAGCACAGTTATACACACTGTTTGCACTAAAATACAGAAAATTCCCAGGCGCTTTTGTACAGTTTTTTTTACAGCTATTTCCAAAACCATCAGGTGTTATAATAAAACTGTACAGGAATTATTTATTCCACTCCAGAAATCAGTGGAGTGTCTCAAATAATCAGTGACTTTGGCCTCACAGGGTCTCAGAGGCCAAATCCACCTTCTCTGTCCCCCACAGTGGGGAAGGGGGGCGTCTCAGACCTGCTGCTGATCTTCTCTCATTCTAAAGTCACATCTAAGGCACAGAAAGACAAAATAAACACGACAGATCTGTGAGATTTAGCGTGTTTGGATCACACCGTTAGTGATCAGTGTTTACTGGTCAGTTTGTTTTGTGCGTCTTTCTGCGCTTCGTCTCTGCTCCAACTTTCTGCCTAGCAACAACAATAGAATTTTGTGATTGGCTGACGTGGTGTGCCTTTGACCAATTGGAAAGGAGTGTTTTTCTGTAGTTTTCTTCTCAGACTCCATGTTTTACCGTCGAGTCCTGTAAAACACACGCTCCATAAAAAAGACGCACCGAACGTGCGATAAAGTACAGCGTTTATTATTTGTCCTAACTCTGGTTTTACTTGGCTGATCGACACCATTCAAAGACTGGTAGATAGTTTGAAGTCCGCAGATTCAACACAGATTTAAATGACGAGGCAGTTTGGCTCCGCCTGACTGCTACGTCATAGCATGCGCCGGCGCGTTAATCGACTCGTAACAACATCTTCTGTCTTTTTGAGGATGTGAATTCCTCTACCACATTAAATAGAAGAACTTCTTCTGTCCTTTAAATAAGAAGTAGTGCTGCTGATTTAGTTTTATGTACTTCATAGTCTGAAGTATCACCAGATATTCTTATTGACTGTAGCAGAGCTGGAATTGATCTGCTTAGTTTTGTGATAAACAGAACTACATCATCAGCATAGAGTGACAGCGGACCTTCAGTCTGACTGTTGTCCTATGAATTTGTGGATGCGGTCGTACAGCTAATGCTAACGCTTCTAGATAGTGGACCATCCTGACGACGGCCTGTTCTGATGTCTAAAAGGTTGTGAAGTGTTTGTCAGGGTTTCTGCTGTCGGCCTTTTATCAATCAGATGGATCCACTTTCTAAAGCTCTGAACCCAAACCGATACTGGACCCTACCAAAGGCCTCCTCTGCATCTAAAGATAGAAGAGCTGAATCTGTAGCTTCTTTACTGATATTAATAATGTTTAGTTCTCCTCTGACACTGTGGAAACTCGGTCTTCCAGTGATAAATCCATTCTGGTCTGTATCAGTGACTTTTAACGTTACGTCTTGTTCTGGTTTTTCCAGAGTTTTCCATAATATTTGAAGGTCAGAGCTCTACAGGCCAACTGGCCTCATATTCTCTCTTGTTCAGGGTTTCCCTGGTGTTAGGAGTAATATCAGAGCTCCAATCATAGAAGGAGGGAGGGCCTCATTCATGAATGTCTCCTGGAACATTTCCAGCAGTGGGGTTAATAATTTGGTTTTACAGTTTTATACAGATCTATTTGAAAACCATCTGGTCCCACCCTTTTTCCAGGTTCCATGCAGTCAACTGTTCTTCCTATTTCCTCTGTGGTCATTTCTAAATGTAGCTGCCGTCTGGATTCTTCTGAGATGGACGGTGTAGTTCATCCACCTAAGAACAGGCTTGTCTTCATTTCTTTGTAGGATGTTTTGAAGGTGCCGTTCATTTCCAAAGACTCTGTAATGGTAACGTTGTTGTTTGTAGTTGGTGTAATTAGGGTTGTTTGGTTTGTTTGTTGGTTGCTTGTTTCCAGTTGTTTTATTTGCCAGGAGAGTCGTTCACCTGCTTTATCACCTTGTTCATAAAATGTTTCATCTTCAGAGACTCTCGGCTGATCTGGAGGCTGTTAGCTTGTCAAACTCTCTCAGAATTAATAGTTCTTTTTCTGTTTTTGGGTCACTTTTCTGATAAACTTTGTCAAGTGGAGCAAAGGTTTGAGATCCCTGAGCAGCCATTTACAGAGGCTAAGTAAATAAAAATGAAATGATTGCGCTTAGGCTTAATGATGATTTGAAAATATTCTTATGTTAAGTAATGATTTGAAACAGTTTATAATTATTGGGAAGATTAAAAATGATTCTTTGTAACCAGAATTCTGCAGGCTGAAAAGAAGAACTTAGCTGTGTATCAGTTTAGAAACAGGACATGGAGTAAAATGTCTGTGCTCAAGTGTGTGTCCTTAAGTTTTCAATAACTTTTAATGATCAAGTGATTGGAAAGTTGTCTCAGTTGATTCAGATGGTGTGATGATTCTAAATATATAATATCAATGAGATTTGAAGTAATTCTAGGATGTTTCTCTGAGCAGCTGACAGAAAAAGAGGAAGTCCTCTTACTGTGTAGCAACCAGAAAGAGGAAGTAGAAAACCCAGACTGGATGAGACGATGTCTGAAGTTTTGGAAAGTATGAATCATGAATCATGCTACTGAGCTAACTGAGACAATGAGCTAATGTTAAGAAAGTGTGTTTTGGGAGGAGAGAAAGGTGCATGTGTCTCTGAGGAATATAGGAAAGTATAAAAATGAGAGACAGACACAGATTAAACGGAGTTGTCCGAGGACATCGCAGAAGATGGTTGGATCTGGCTTTAGTCCAGGATAAGTAGAGTTTTACTCTACTAAGAAAAAGAACAGTTTAGATCAGTCTGCAATTTTGTTGAAGATGGAACAGTGCAATATATCCTTCCCTCTGCGAGAGATAGCAGAAGAAGAGGCCTGTTCAGGCCGTTCAGCCTGTGCTAGGAGAGTCCTTGACTGTCCTCAGCTCATTTTGCCATTGTGTTGGATTTTTGAAACTTTTCCACAACGAACCCAAGAATAACTAAAGGATTAATTTGCAAGACTGATTTGGATCCAGAACTGTTTGACTCCCCTTGGGTTGTGTGGAGTACTTATTGGATATATTGAGACTTTGTACGGAGTTATCATTCCTTAAGGAACTTTATTGCACCCAAGTCAGGACTGGGCGTGGTAGCGTTGGCCAGGCTGCCTGTCCTCTCCCTTTCAAAAACACACAATCGGGTAATTAGTATTGAAAAGCTCAGCATTGTTTTATTAACATAATTAGCTAACCGTAATCATGAATTTTGTGATATATTAGAATTAATCATCTGCTGTTGCTGTAACCTTGCCAATAATATTCAATAAACAGTGGATAAGCATTTAAAGAGAAATTGTCTGAACTTTTAAATTAATCATTTGAACGCATAAGACTCCTCATAGATGTAAAAAGTTAAGCAACTGTGTGAATAAGATCTGAAGGTTCTGACAGGTTGTTCTAGTTAAAAAGATAATAGATTTTTAAACAGATCCCTGGGGTTTTCTTTTCCTGACCTCTAAACTTAACCTAGCAATTCACCGAGTGCTGTCATACACAGAGGAGGGAGCTGTCGTTAACAGACGTGACTGGTTGCAAGGCTAGGCTACGAGGCTACTTAGTTTAGTTTTCGGTCAGAGTAAGCGGGGTAGGGGTCTGGAAGAAGACAGTGAGAGCTAGGCGAGTCCCCTCACCACCAGCTTAAGCTGTTCTGCTGAACTCACTGGGTAATACCTATGAGCAGTTAGAACCTAACCCTAGAAACGGAGAGCTGGTCCAATTATCCTGTTAAAGGGTAAACTTGGGACACGACACTTATTGTTAGAGGATTCTAATTTTACCCTCCAAATGTTGCCTCTTTTGTTGTGCTTTTTTAGAGTTAGAGTTTGTGTAGTTTATTACATGTCCCCTAAGAAAAGCCCTAAATGCTTCCCACCAACACTGGCAGAAGTTTGTGTTGTATTAATTTCAAAGAACTCATCTATATGTTTTCATATCCAGTCTATAAAGTCCTGGTCCTGTAGCCACTAGTACTGAAATCATCTAGGTGGGTCTTTCACCAACTTAGTATCCTCATACAGTAGACAACATGATGCATGGTCTGAAACTACAATACTATCATAGAAACAGTTTTGTATTCTGGATCATAATCCCACAGATACTAAGAAGTAAACATGACACAAGTATAATATGTGTATTTGAGTAACATGAAGAAGTCTTTCCATCTGGTCTCAGTTCTCTCCATCAGTCCATCAGACCGAGTTCTTTAGTATAACGTTGAATAGTTGCTCTGCATTATTAAAATCTCCTGCTGTTACAACCCCTGGCAAAATTATGGAATCACCAGTCTGGGAGGATGTTCATTCAGTTGTTTAATTTTGTAGAAAAAAAGCAGATCACAGTCATGACACAAAACTAAAGTCATTTCAAACTGCAACTTTCTGGCTTTAAGAAACACGAAAAGAAATCAAGAAAAAAAGATGTGGTAGTCAGTAACAGTTACTTTTTTAGACCAAGCAGAAGGAAAAAATTATGGAATCATGAAAAAAAACAACAACAAAAGAACACTTCGACACACCACCAGTACTTTGTTGCACCACCTCTGGCTTTTATAACAGCTCAGTCTCAGATTCATGGACTTAATGAGTGATAAACAGAACTCTTCATCAATCTGGCTCCAACTTTCTCTGATTGCTTTTGCCATATCAGCTTTGCAGGTTGGAGCCTTGTCATGGACCATTTTCGTCAACTTCCACCACAGATTTTCAGTTGGATTGAGATCTGGACTATTTGCAGGCCGTGACATTGACCTTATGTGTCTTTCTTCAAGGAATGTTTTCACAGTTTTTGCTCTATGACAAGATGCATTATCATCTTAGAAATGATTCCATCATCCCCAAACGCCTTTTCAATTGATGGGATCAGAAAAGTGTCCAAAATGTCACGTAAACTTGTGGTTTTATTGAAGATGTCATGACATCCATCTCCCAGTGCCTTTACCTGACATGCAGCCTCATATCATCAATGACTGTGGAAATCTGCGTGTTTTCTTCAGGTAGTCGTCTTCATAAATCTCATTGGAATGGCACCAAACAAAAGTTCCAGCATCATCATCACGTTGCCCAAAGCAGATTCACGATTCATCACTGAATATTACTTTCATCCAGTAATCCTCAGTCCACGATTGCTTTTCCTTTAAGCCCATTGTAACCTTGTTTTTTTCTGTTTGGGTGTTAATGATGGCTTTCGTTTAGCTTTCCTGTATGTAAATCCCATTTCATTTAGGCGGTTTGTTACAGTTCGGTCACAGACGTTGACTCCAGTTTCCTCCCATTTGCTCCTCGTTTGTTTTGCTGTGTATTTTCTGTTGCTTTGAGTTTTCTGTCTTGACGCTTTCATGTCTTCCTCGGTTTACCACTACGCTTGCCTTTACCAACCTTCCCATGTTGTTGGTACTTGGTCCAGATTTTAGACACAGCTGACTGTGAACAACCAACATCTTTTGCAACATTGTGTGATGGTTTACCTTCTTTAAGAAGTTTGATTATCTTCTCCTTTGTTTCAATTGACATCTCTGATGATAATCAGGTATCTGCCCATCTGATCCTTGACTGCATTTGCTTTTTGAAATGGGACTGATTTATAAACAGGTATCATAACCCCTCCCGCCTGTGATGTAAAAGCTGCTGTGAATACATTCCCCTGTCAGTAAAATAACATTTTCGAAAACATTGTTTAAAAAAGCAGCCTTGGAACCAGTTGGAAAGGAGTCCAAAAGCCAAACCAATATTAGTGAAAAACACAAGCCTGAAGCCAAGTTTGGAGTCAGTTGAGAAGTCATCGAAAACCTCCTCAGAAAACTGTCCAAGTCCAAAAGCCTATGTCGAAACCAGTCTAAAACCAGAACTAGTCCAAAATCAAGTCTAAAAGTAGTCCAAAGCCAAGGAAAGTTTAAAAATCAGATTTGAAATCCGTTTGAAAAAGGTTCAAAAAGGAATGTTGAAACAGTCTAAAAGCAGTTTAAAATCAGGTCTGAAACAAAGTTCAGAACCAGGTCTAAGATCAGACAGGTTCAAAACCAACATTGAAAACTGTCCAAATCCATCAAAGAGCAACCTTGGAACCAGGTAAAGAGTCCATTAGTAGCTCACAGGTAACTTCGACTTCAGTCTTAAATCAGGTCTGAAACAAAGTTTGGAATCAGTCCCGAACTGATCTAAAGCAGACTTTGAAACCAGTCCAGATGTGTCCTGATGGTTCCTCTGCCTTCGTCCTTACAGGCTGCTGTTGCTCTTCCAGTCCGGAGGATCCGGAGGTCATCAAAGCCTCCATCATGAGCACCGCTGAAGATCTACCGGAGCTGATGTTCAGCTGGATCAGGCAGAGGGAGCTTTGTGCAGACCAGCTGAGGGAACTGGCCAGAGAGCTGGAGTCCCTCAGAAAGAAATGCAACGCTGGTGAATGTGTTGGAGCTGCTTATTCCAGCACCGACATCCCGATCTCTGTGGCTACTAAAATCACCGAGGGCTTCTTGTCCAGCAAATCCATGAAAGAGGCGAAGAAAGTAGAAGAAAGAAGCAACAGAATCTCAGATAAAATCCAGAAGCAGCTTGAGAAACTGAAGGCCGAGGCAAAGGCAGAAAATCCCTCCGCAAACCCAGATGAGCTGGACCAACACACCACAAGTGAAATCCTGACCGTGATGGCGAGAAGAAGTGGACTGAAGGGTCGAGTCAACATGCGCTTGGTTGATGCGCATGCTGACTGGTCTGAAGGAGCTAAACAACTGGCCGAACAAGTCCCCAGTAAAGCTGACCTGAAAGGAGGCACCAGTAAAGCTGTCCTGAAGGGAGGCGCCAAGGTAAGATCCTCAAACCAAACAGAAAACTAACGTCTGTTAATCAGTTCTTCAGAATCACCAACTAAGGAACCTCTTTATTTAGGTGATGTTTCTTCATCATGTGGTTCTTGTAAAGGTTCTTCATGTTTATGGAGTTCTTTGGTTTGCTGGCAGGTAACAGCATGAAATTACAGCCTGAACTAACTATTACCTTCATTCTGGATGAATCATGGTCGATGAGACATCAGAGAACAGTGAGAAATGAACATCACAGTGTTTAAAAACTCTCAAAGGGGAATCTTTGGAAATGTTCTTCTGTCTGAGCAACAGTCCAGAACCCAAAATATTACGTGTTCCAATGAAGGAACCCAGGAATGCCACCCGGCCTATGTCACACTCAAACCTACACCTGTACCGGCAGGTGGTGGGCCACTAGGTGGTGACTCCATGTTCCTTCTTTGGGCTGAGCCTGCCTGAGTCCATGGAGTCAGACTCGGCCACCAGACCCTTGTTGGTCAGTCTCATATCACATTTCTGCCAAGTCATAGAGGTTCTTGAATCACTTGAATCACTATTTGACCAACGTTCCTGGGAGATCCTACCAGGGCCGTTGCCCCCAACAACATAGCTTCTAGGATCACAGGAACATACAAACTCCTTCACCACGATAAAGTGGCGTCTGCATTTTAGGAATCCAAACAGATCATCTACTGGTGGTGCGTCAGATTAGATGGAAGGCTGCTGGACAGACCTGGTAAACCCACACATGTAGTGAGGGTGAACTGGGAAGGTCTGACGGAGGCCTCTGTCCATGGACCTTCAAGTCCCACCTCTGGAGGAGTTTCCCTTGCTCCGAGGGAATCCAAGTGGGCCTTGTTCAAAGGTTTGACTTGAGATGCTGAAGGCTCTGGACATTGTTGGACTACCTTGGCTGACATGTCTCTTCAGTGTTGTGTGATCATTGGGTACTGTACCTGTGGAGTGGCAGACCGGGGTGGTGGTTCCCATTTTCAAAAAGGGGGACCGGTTGTTGGGCTCCAATTAATGGGGTATCACACTTCTCAGCCTCCCTGGGAAAGTTTACTCTAGAGTGTGGAAATGAGGCTCCAACCGATGGTTGAACCTCAGATTCCGGAGGATCAATGCAGATTCCATCCTGGTGGAACAGTGGATCAGTTCTTTATCCTTGCAGAGGTGAGTCCAGTCAGTCCACATTTGTTTTATGCACATGGAGAAGGCCAAGCTAAAAAAACTCCCTTTGCTAACGTTCTTTGGAGAGCCATTTATGGTTTCGATAGGAACCATTGTGTGGAGGTTCTTTGAAGAACTATTGCAGAAATGAATCTGTAGACAACCTCTAGCTAACTGTTTCTTCGTGGAACTAAACTGAGGGATCATTCTGATAAATGTGCGTGTTTGGCTTGAGGCAGCCTGATAATGAAACTAAACCTTGTATTGATCCGTTTCTATCGATCATCAGGTCGTGGGAGGAGCTGTTGGAATGGTGTTTGCACTTCATGAAGCAATTGACAACTGGACAGAAATGATCAAGAAGAATCACGTGACCGAAGCCAGCCAATCCCTGAGAGACACAGCCGAGAAGATCCAAAAGGTCACCCAGACGCTGAGGGAACAGCTGGACAGCATCAAGTAAGTTTTCTGTGAAATGTAATCAACCCTCCTCACATCCAGTCAGAAACAGCAGCATCTTGAAAGCTGACAAACAAAACTGACTAAATGTGACTAAAAACTGTCCACATAATGTAAAGTTTGTCCAGAATAACTACACATGTCCTAAACTGACTCAAAAGTAGTTCCAAATGATGCAAACCCTGTCCCACAGTACTTCAGACTTATTCAGAATTACTCCACTTGTTGCAATAGTCGACATCCAGGCTCCTAAATCTCCAAAGTTACCACCAAAGTGGCCACAAATCAGACAGGACTTCAGGAGAATACACCACTGATAGCTTAAATCATGCTAACTGCACCTTCACTGGTTTTCTTCACAGGAAGGTGTTTGACGAGATGTTGAAACGTCAACGTGAGCAAGAGGAAGAGATTAAGAAAAAGAAAAAGAAAAGAAATCCGAAGGTTTTTTTTGTTGTGAGCGTCCAGCCGGACAGCTCAGCCGTCGATTCACACGGAAACAAGGAGGCTCATGATGAACATCAACGCCGTCAAAGATATGAGAACAGACAAGGAGGAGGTCGATATGAGTCGAGCAGCCAGAGGGAACGAGAAAGTGGCCGAAGTGAAACGACTGGAGGCCAAGGACCAGGAGGAGGTGGTCCAGGAGGTAGGGAGAGCGACAGCGAGGATGAAGACAGGAGTCAGACGGATGAAGACAGCAGCAGTGATGAAGAAACTGAGGACGACGACAGCAGTGAGGAGATCATCGAAGGACTAGTGAGGATGGGGCTGCTCAATGTTCACTCCATTAAGAACAAACGATCCAAAGTCTCTGACCTCATAGATCAGGAGGGGCTCCAGGCCTTGTTCCTGACAGAGACCTGGTTAAATCCAGGCTCTGGAGACGACGTCCTGAGACCATATTGGCCACGCTTCCTTCAACAACCCAGGGAGGGTCGAGGAGGAGGAGTCGCCATCCTGCACTCAGGGGAGTTGGACTATCAACGAATTCCTTTGGGCTCATACACGTCCTTCGAATATCTGGCTGCTTTGATGCCCCATGATGAGTGGCGCCGACCCATCCTGACCATCACTCTGTACCGCCCACCAGGATACAACGTGAACAGGTTCCTGGTGGAGCTTCAGCAGCTCCTGGATGTGGCTTCCAATCAGTATGAGAGCATCCTCATAACCGGAGATTTCAACATCTGGGTCGATGTGGCAAACAGAAGACCTGCAAGGAGGTTTAGAGAATTCTTAGAGGCCAATGGCTTCGTTCAGCATGTACAGGGACCGACGTACCGCTCAGGTCACACTCTGGATCTGGTCATCAGCAGAAACGTCGACGTCTCCAATCTCTTCATCCAAAACAATGAAATATCAGATCATTACACTGTTTTATTCAGCGCGAGACCAGAAGAAGAAGAAGAAGAAGAAGAAGAAGAAAACGAAGAAGAAGCAGAAGAAGAAGATGAAGATGAAGAAGAAGATTTTTTTTATTTTTTATTTTCACAATAACACTTTATTTCTGTGTGCAGGGACAACGTGCACTATTAAAACGATACTTGTTTTTTACATGAATACAGATTTATCAATATTTATAAAATCTCCATAAAATAAATAAATACATGAATAAATAGATAAATCCTTCACTCTCTCAGTATGTCACTAAAAACTAGCTCATCATTTAAAACAGCACACAAAATGTTTTTGTGGCACCACATGTCAGAGAAGCCTCCCAGGTTTTTTATGATCTTGTAAAATGAGAACTCCAATCTGAGCCTGCAACGGAGGTTGCAGCGCCACACTGAGGCCGCATCAACGTTTGATTGACCTTCCATTTTATTTTTCCTGGAGATGTAGATAGCCATTTTGGCTTCTCCTATGATGAAGTTTAAAAGGTGCCACATTTTCTTATTGATCTTGCTGTACCCCGCCCCATAAATAAGTTTAGTGATTAAAAACGTTTGGTTAAAACGCTTAAAAACACAAGTTAAAAGAGTAAAAAAAGCTGTGAGCCTTTCACAGTCACTAAAAATGTGAAAAGTTGTTTCCCTAATATTACAAAAAGGGCACTGGTTGGACACAGCAGGGTTGATAATGGAGGTAAAAGCATTGGATGCAATGGCGCCGTGAAGGACTCTCCATTGTAGGTCACCCGATCTCTTTTTCAGGGGAGGCTTGTAGAGCACCCTCCATTGTGGAGCAGCAGCTCCCAGTTTTTCGATGAAGAAGAAGAAGAAGAAGCAGAAGAAGAAGATGAAGATGAAGAAGAAGAAGAAGAAGATGAAGATGAAGAAGAAGAAGAAGAAGAAGAAGCAGAAGAAGAAGATGAAGAAGAAGAAGAAGAAGAAGAATAAGAAGAAGAAGAAGAAGAAGAAGAAGAAGAAAACGAAGAAGAAAACGAAGAAGAAGCAGAAGAAGAAGAAGAAGAAGAAGAAGAAAACGAAGAAGAAAACGAAGAAGAAGCAGAAGAAGAAGAAGAAAACGAAGAAGAAGCAGAAGAAGAAGAAGAAGAAGAAGAAGAAGAAGCAGAAGAAGAAGAAGAAGAAGAAGAAGAAAACGAAGAAGAAAACGAAGAAGAAGCAGAAGAAGAAGAAGAAAACGAAGAAGAAGCAGAAGAAGAAGAAGAAGAAGAAGAAGAAGAAGAAAACGAAGAAGAAAACGAAGAAGAAGCAGAAGAAGAAGAAGAAAACGAAGAAGAAGCAGAAGAAGAAGATGAAGAAGAAGAAAACGAAGAAGAAAACGAAGAAGAAGCAGAAGAAGAAGAAGAAGAAGAAGAAGACGAAGAAGAAGCAGAAGAAGAAGAATAAGAAGAAGAAGAAGAAGAACATGGATGTAGCTGGGGACCCTTCTGTTGACTTGACTCAAAATTGTCCAAAATTGACAAAATATTTGTCCAAGATGACTCAAGAAGGATTTAAAATAACTTGAAACAAGTGTGATGTTTCTTAAAATGATCCAACATGAGAACATTTGTCCTAAATGACTGAAATGTTTTCCTAAATGCCAAAATGTATTTAGAAGCTCTGAATCAATGGATGGAACGTTAACATTTCTTAAAGGTTTCCAGAATCACGTCTAAAATGACTCAGACTTGTCCCAGATGATAGAAATGTGTCCAGAGTGAGTAAAAATGAATCCGTCACTTAAAATAGTCCAAGAAGACCAACATCTGTCCAGTGTAGTGAACTAAGGAGCAGAACATTCCAAGTCAACACTCAGAGAATCCAGAGATTGTTTCTCAGAGCTGTAAATGTGGTAAGAAACCATTCAGAAGACAGCAAACCCAAAACTCCCACCTAAACGGAACATCTGCAGAGCGATGTTTACGTCAGGATGGCCAATCACTGATGTCTCCCTCCTCCACCAGAATCTGATAAGGGTCATAAAATGCCAACTGTGAGGAAAACCACACCTCTGGAGAAGAGGAGATGGCTTCCATCACGGTGACCTCCTGACCTTCCTCTCCTCACAGATCTGCACAACAACTAAACGAACAGTTTTAAATCCCAGAATCAAAGAATCCAACATCTCTGGAGTGATGATCCCAACATCTGGACTCTGTGGTTCCAGGTTGATCAGGACCAGCATGGAAGGAGAACACATCGGATCTGAACTGTTTGTGGAGAATCAACATGAGACTCAAACACCTCCATGTCAGACCACAGCCTTAAAGATGCAGAGACCTTTTATCCCCAGCATATGTCCTTCTAAGCCTTATTTTCTTTGTCATATATGCTTGTATTTTTACTTATATCATAAATTTACCTTCATGTAGCCTAAAAGTTGATAATTGTCTGTTTATTCTTGTGGTTCCTCCTTTAATTCTTATTATCTCAGGAGCCATGTGAGATAAACTTGTTATGTTTGGTGTCGTTTTAATCACATGTTTAGTGAGATTTCAGATCTGTCATCATCATAGATATTTAACAATTGGATTTACATGTTTAAGAAATGATCTTAAAGTATATTCTAAAGGTGTTTACCTCTGATCTCTCCTGGACAGTTCACCTCCAGACCACCACTGGGATGGATGCAGCAACGATTGGTCAGATGCTGATTTGAATTTGGCTCCAAACTTTCTATATAAGAAAGTCACTGTGATGGAACGAGGCTTTTTAATTGAGGGCTTTTTTTTCTTTATACAACTTTAAACAAGGGTTCTTAATATTTACGTGAGCTTTGTTTTTCTGTGATTAACTTGAAGTTGGACCTCTTAACTTTAATAACACAACAGCACAAACATTTTCTTTTTAACTGTGAGCTTCGACTCTTAGTGTTTTTACTTTGGCACATTTTTACAACATGACGACACCGAAGCCTTGTCTCTGGTTCCTGAAGCGACTCATCCAGCAGATCATCCTGCAGCCTCCATCTCCCTCCGTCAAAGGCTACAAGCTTCATTCTCCTTCTGCTGAATGGGTCAATCTATAAATTACGATTGGCTTCAAACACTAAAGTGGTTCTAAATTCATCACCTTTCTACCAACTGCTTCCAGTGACGATCAGTTAATTAGCTTATCTGCTTTTATTCATTCATTCACTGTCTGTTCTTTTGTCTTGATTGTTCATTGTTTGTTTGTAGTGTTACTTAATAAATGTTGGTGTATAATTATCATCAGTTCTACTGTGTATTTCTTTGTTTGGGAACTGGAGGTCAATAAAATCAGAGTTTACAACTTTTGGTAATGAGATTAATCAATACAAGTAGATTTGATAAATTTATGATTATTCAACTGAAATATTCTTGATGCCTAATTTAAACATCTAAGTGGTGACGAGTGCAAATTTAATCATGAAGTGTGGTTTCTACATATTTCTGTTCCATATTTTTCTGCTACATTTACACATATATTAATATTATTACACCAGAATGACGGCAGCAGCGTTTCTCTGAAGGACAAAGTCACATGTTCAGACCTGGAACGTCTGGAGGATCCTCAAAGAACCGTCCTGATGTGGCTTCATGAGTCCTCTTCATCCTGGGCCTGTGCTGGTCTCTGAGCTGTTGCTGTGGATTTCCCACTGGGACTGAGGTCTGTGAGCGCCCCCTGCTGGGCTTGTTGCAGAGCTGGTCTTTGGTTTCCAGCTGAATCTCTGTGTTGTGTGTTTTAGTCCTCATGGAGCTTTTTAGCAGCAGCTTGGCTGATAGAGACTCCAGAAGAACCAACGGCTGTGGAGCCCCAGAGTCCATCCTCCACCACATTTCACTTCTGATGTCTTTTCATGACTTTCACTGTTTGTTCATCTCTATTGTTTGATTTCATTCATTGAACCAGACGAAGCCCTGAAAGACCTTTTCAGACACGTCACTGTTTTATATTTCTTGGATTTCTTCACAAACACATTTCATCAGTTCAGATCCTCTTTTCTCTTCTAAACTTCTTCTTCTTCTTTCACCTCAAACTAAAGTAATGACCTGAATAAATGCAGTGAACTGTGTCGTCTGACTGTCCCACTGTAGAAGAATAGAGTCCATGGATGAGCTCAGGTTCTCCATGTGGACGTTCTTTATAGCTGCACCTGTTTGATGGTCAACATGTCAATAATCTGCTTTATTTGACTTGGTTTCATCCGTCATTTATTCAAACAGGACACATCTGGAAAACACAGCTAGCAGAAGGCAAATTTATTTGTACAGCACATTTCATGTACAAGACAATTCAAAGTGCTTAAATAAAACATTAAAAGCATTAAAGAAAGAGAAATAAAACATAATTAAGATATTGCAAAAATTAAAATAATGTAGAATAATTATATTAAAATGATTAAAAGCAAGATAAGTTAAAAGATACCGTGCAGATTTCATGCATAGGTGCCTGAGAAAAGAAATGTTTTTAACCTGGCTTTAAAAGTTTCTACATTTTGTGAAAGTTTCATCTCCAGTGGCAGTTTGTTCCACGTTTAGTCTGGACTCTGGTCTGGACTAGCTGACCTGAGTTCTTGGATCTGAGGGCCCTGCTGGGTTTATATTCTTTGAACATATCACAGATGTTTTCTGGACCTAAACCGTTCTGGGATTTGTAAACAATCAGTAGGGTTTTAAAATCTATTCTGTAACTGACAGGAAGCCAATGTAGAGACTTTAAAACTGGTGTGATGTGTTCAGATCTCTTAGTCCTGGTTTAAACTCTAGCAGCAGCGTTCTGGACGAGCTGCAGCTGTTTAATGCTCTTTTTGGGAAGTTCTGTCAAAAGGCCGTTACAGTAATCGAGTCCACTGGAGATGAACGCATGGATGAGTTTCTCCTGATCTTTCTGGGAGACAAAACTTTTGATTCTGTTGATGTTTTTCAGGTGGTAAAAAGCTGCTTTGGTGACAGCTTTGATGTGGCTGTTGAAAGTCAGATCTGAGTCTATTAACACTCCAAGGCTCCGGACTGGGTCGGTGGTTTTGAGAGTCTCTAGATGTTTACTAATGCTGACCCTCTTCTCTTTACTGCCGAACAGAATAATTTCAGTTTTGTCTTCATTTAATTGTAGAAAATTCTCTCATCCAGGCGTTTATTTGCTCCAGACATTGGCACAATAAGTTTGTTGGACTGCAGTCGTCTGGTGACACGGACACATACAGTTGTGTATCAAGAAGTGTGTCAACAGAAGTAACTCTGAGGTTCCAGCCTCCAGTCTGGACCAGGCTCCGGTTCACCTGCTCAGGTGGATGTTCAGGTGTTGTGGGGGCGGGGCTCTGCTGCTCCTTAAAGCAGGTGAACCAGCTGCTCCTCGTTGCTGCTCGTTGAGAGTAAAAAGCCAGTTTGAGGCTGCAGACGGAGCCGAGAGTCTCCTGAAGGTCGCTGAGGACCAAAGTTCTGGTTCCAGCTTCCAGCAGGTTCAGAAGAAGCAACGACCTGCAGCTGGAAGGAACAGGTGAGTTCTGACCCGGTTCTGATCAGGTTCTGATCAGGTTCTTTAGCACATCAGACTGAACATCTCCACAGCTTTAAAGGAGTCTAGTCTGATCTGGTTTGGTTTAAACGGATCAGGTGTTCACATGTGGACCTTCTCAGCCAATAGGGAGAGACTTCTTTACCACCTGCAGCCTAAAACCAGAGCAGCTGCGTCCCTCCTGCTTTCCAAATGCTCTTCCTGCTGTGGATAAAATGTGCTGGACAGAAGCAGCTGATGCTTCCACCAGGAGTTCTCCTGAACATCAACCTTCTAAAGAGAAACTCTGCAGATCAGAACGTTCTGGTCTCCAGGTTCTCCTCAGTTCTTCTTCCAGACCTGGTCTTGGTTCAGACCAGTGGAGAGAAAAACACCAAGCTGTTCTTCAGGAGTTTCTTTGTTCCTGGTTCTGCAGGTTTGAATGAGTTTGTCCACAAATGTAAAGTTCAGCTTCTCCAAACTGTGCAGGTTCAGATCTTCAGGGTTTAACAGCTGATTCATACGACATCAGATGATTCTGTCCATGTCAGCTGCTCTTGATCAGTTTGTTCCTTTAGAAACTGGATTTAATCCTTTATATTTGAACTGCTGTCAAGTGAATAATGTCCACATCAGAATCAACTTTTAAGGAAGTGGTTTCAAAATAAAAGCCTTGAACTGAGTTTTAGAGACGTTCCAGACATAAAGTCTGACTTTGGGCTCTTTAAGAAGCACAGTGGAGCTCAGAGGATCAACACGACCGGATGGATGTGAGCAGCAGCACAAGAACTTCACCAGCTTCTGTTGGCAGCGCTTTTCTGTCTGTTGCAGGTCGAGGAGATGTGCACGGAGGTGTGTTGGTCACGTGCACGTGGAGATGGAAACCCTGGAGCTGAAACTCTCCTAAACAGGTCAGAAATCCACTGAAAGGTCTTTGATTCGAAACAAGTTCAACCAGCAGACAGAACACTGTAGACCCTGGTCTGACTGTAGGCCCTGGTCTGACTGTAGACCCTGGTCTGACTGTAGACCCTGGTCTGACTGTAGGCCCTGGTCTGACTGTAGACCCTGGTCTGACTGTAGACCCTGGTCTGACTGTAGGCCCTGGTCTGACTGTAGACCCTGGTCTGACTGTAGGCCCTGGTCTGACTGTAGACCCTGGTCTGACTGTAGACCCTGGTCTGACTGTAGGCCCTGGTCTGACTGTAGACCCTGGTCTGACTGTAGGCCCTGGTCTGACTGTAGACCCTGGTCTGACTGTAGGCCCTGGTCTGACTGTAGACCCTGGTCTGACTGTAGACCCTGGTCTGACTGTAGGCCCTGGTCTGACTGTAGACCCTGGTCTGACTGTAGGCCCTGGTCTGACTGTAGACCCTGGTCTGACTGTAGACCCTGGTCTGACTGTAGGCCCTGGTCTGACTGTAGGCCCTGGTCTGACTGTTAAACTGATTCATTGTCTATAAATCAGCTGAGTCATTGTTTGATTTCTGCTCTCGTCGTTCAGATGAACCAAAGCTCCACAGTGAACATGTCTCTGAAGGTGGACCATTCAAAGCTTCTGACTCCGGTTTCTCTCTTCTTGTCTTTCAGGTCCATCTTCCAACAGTAAGATCAGTTTCTCATTACTTCCTTTCATCTTCCTCTTTCCTTTCTCTGCATGTTGCTTCCTGTAACGGTCCGAAGTGTCTCTGAGCCTCAGTTTGACTCCATCACCTGGTTCTGTGTGGAACAAACCAGATGAGCGTGGGGTTTCACAGCGAGCAGTCGGACCGTTACGTCCTGATCCAGGCAGATCCACCAACAATCAGTGATGCTTCATGTTCCTCCTTCCTGTCTGTCCGTCCTCCATAGTTGCGTCGAACAGGTGCGCCGTCTGATGATCGAGTAGATCGGCTGATCTACCCACGGTAAGTTCGTTTAGTTCCTCCTGCTGATGGGTCCTCTCCTCGGCCGCCGTGCCGACCTGTTCTGTCCTTTCCAACATGGCCGCCTACCATGTCTATGCCCGTCTTGGCCGCCGTGTCGGCCTCTTCGTTTCCACCTGTCTGTCCTTTTCCCATTTACGCCAATCCGTCCGTCCAACATGGCCGCCGATCCGTAGTTTGAAGCCATGTTGGAGAAGAAACTATTTTGATCGACCAAAGGGGAGTCATGTTTTTATTCTCTGCTCTGGTGGTTTGGTTTCGGCCGCTGTGCCACCTGTTTCTCCAACATGGCCTCCGTGCCATCTGTGTTTCCAACATGGCCGCCGGCCAGTGTTCAGTCCAACCCATCTCTGAAGACCGCCGCATTCGATTCTTGTCGGTTCTTTCCTCCATCTCTCCCATCTGTGTTTAAAGATGGCCGCCGCCTCTGCAGAGCCTTAAAACTGCCAGCAGGTGGCGCCTCCTGGCTGCTGCTACACCTGATCTGTTACCTCTGAGTTCCTTTAGTCCTCTGTAGTTCCATTTAGAGGAAACTACAAGATAAAGCAGGAAGTGGTCACGTCTGGTTTAAAAAGACGCTGACAACCAATAAGTCCACAGAGCAGCGGCCATCTTGAATACAGGCTGTTAAGGTGGTGAAGCTGCTAATGATGCTAAACTGTCTCCAACTGATCTGTCCTCCTCCTGTCTCTGTCCAACATGGCCGCCATGACTCTCTTTACCTATCGCCAAGACGGCCATGTCTCTGTCTGTGGCCCACATGTCTCTCTATTTCTATCTGTGACATGACAAACATGACGTGACTGACATGTGATGATTTTACTGACATGACTTTCCTGACATGTCATGATGTAACCGTGTCATGACTGACATGTTGTTCCATGACATGACTGATGTGTCTTGACTTATTAATGTGAGTGACCAACATCTCATGACGTGGTGTTTCATGACATGATATGACTGGCGTGTCCTGAATCCTGACGTCCGTGTCCCCACTGGCGTGTCCTGAAGGCCGTGTCCCAACAGCCGTGTCCTGAAGGGCATGTCACGACAGCCTTGTCCCGATTGGCGTGTCCTGAATCCTGAGGGCCATGTCCCGACTGGGGTGTCCTGAAGGCCATGTCCCGACTGGCGGGTCCCGACTGGGGTGTCCTGAAGGCCATGTCCCGACTGGCGGGTCCCGACTGAGGTGTCCTGAAGGCCATGTCCCGACTGGCGGGTCCCGACTGAGGTGTTCAGACTGGCGTGCCCCGAAGGCCGTGTCCCGATCAGCGTGTCCTGAATCCTGAGGGCCATGTCCCGACTGGCGGGTCCCGAAGGCCGTGTCCCGACCAGCGTGTCCTGAATCCTGAGGGCCATGTCCCGACTGGCGGGTCCCGACTGAGGTGTCCCAACCAGTGTGTCCTGAATCCTGAGGGCCATGTCCCGACTGGCGGGTCCCGACTGAGGTGTCCTGAAGGCCATGTCCCGACTGGCGGGTCCCGACTGGGGTGTCCTGAAGGCCATGTCCCGACTGGCGGGTCCCGACTGAGGTGTTCAGACTGGCGTGCCCCGAAGGCCGTGTCCCGATCAGCGTGTCCTGAATCCTGAGGGCCATGTCCCGACTGGCGGGTCCCGAAGGCCGTGTCCCGACCAGCGTGTCCTGAATCCTGAGGGCCATGTCCCGACTGGCGGGTCCCGACTGGGGTGTCCTGAAGGCCATGTCCCGACTGGCGTGTCCCGACTGGGGTGTCCTGAAGGCCATGTCCCGACTGGCGGGTCCCGACTGGTGTGTCCTGAAGGCCATGTCCCGACTGGCGGGTCCCGACTGGCGTGTCCTGAAGGCCATGTCCCGACTGGCGGGTCCCGACTGGCGTGTCCACTGTGTCCATCTGTCTGATTTGCGTCCGTCGGGTGCAGCAGCTTGCTTCCAGGTGCGTCTCCAGACGTAAGTATGACTGATGGTCTCTGTAGTCTTGGGGTCACTGAAGGGTCTCGACCTGCATGTTGAACCACACTGTGAGTCTGTGTCTTCATGTTCCATCTGAAGCCCTTTCAGAAGCTGGTCTGTGGCTGTTAAATCTCAATAACTCATGACTAACCTGCAGCTGAGGAGCAGCTCACCTGTCTGAGGTGAGATCCTGGTCCATCGTGTCTCCATGTCAGGGACCAATCAGAACCATCAGGAGTTAATGCTGCTGATCACATGACGCTGCAGTATTTAATCAAGTCAGAGGAAAGACTCCAACAGCTGGAAGCATCAAACTAAACTTCAGTCTGAGGCTTCAGGTCTGAAAGGTGTGTCCAATCAGATTCCATCAGGGCTGTTGCAGTAACCTCATGGCTTTCTTATAAAACAGATGATAATTATTAAAATCACAGAATGAAATGCTGCATTAACTGTAAAACAACAAACAGGATAAAACTGTAAATAATGTGTTTCACTGTAAAATCACAGCTTTATTGAGTTTTCTGCCAAAAACCTAATTATTCTACTAACATTGTTTCATTAAATTAAATTGTGCACATTGAGACCAGTTTACAGTTTTGATGCTTGTTTTTTGTTCTTGATAACTGGTGTTAATGAACAGAGTTTAATGCTTGAGTCGACTCACTGTTACGTCTACAGCATATTTACTTTTTAAAATGAAGCTTTAAAGCCTTTTGTTGAATCAGGTCTTTACTGGTTGTTCAGTCCACTGAAGATGTGCAAAAAATAAATGTAACGTCCGAACTTCTGTTATTTATACGACACATTTAAAACAGACTTTGAGCCAAAGTGCTTCCATGAAAAGACAAACTAGACCGTTAAATAATTTAAATCTTATAAATCTGACCAGATTATACATGAAGGTAAAGATCCTTCAGTGCTCTTTAAATTGAATTCAAATAAAGATATTTTATATTCATCTTACAAACTGATTTAATTCAGTCTTGTTTGCATTTTGGTTGTAACTCGTATAAACTAGTCCCACCTTATTTAATCATTTTAATCCAAACAAACCAAGAAACACCTTCCAGTCCTTCAAGAACCATTTTTATTAATGAAGGACTCAGTAAAACTTAGATTAAAGGCTAACAGATTAATGGTTAGCTAAAGGAAGGCTAACGGAAAATTGGTTAGCTAATGGCAGGTTAATGGATAATGGCTAGCTAAAGGCAGGTTAATGGATAAATGTCTAGCTAAAAGCAGACTAGCAGATAAATGGCTAGCTGAAGGCAGGCTAACGGATAAATGGTTAGCTGAAGGCAGGCCAATGGATAAATGTTAGCTAAAGGCAGGTTATGGATAAATGTTGGCTAAAGGCAGGCTAACGGATAAATGGTTAGCTAATGGCAGGTTAATGGATAATGGCTAGCTAAAGGCAGGCTAACATATAAATGTTCGCTAAAGGCAGGCTAATGGATAAATGTCTAGCTAAAGGCAGGCTAATGGATAAATGTCTAGCTAAAGGCAGGCTAATGGATAAATGTCTAGCTAAAGGCAGGCTAATGTATAAATGTCTAGCTGAAGGCAGGCTAGCGGATAAATGGTTAGCTGAAGGCAGGCTAGCGGATAAATGGTTAGCTGAAGGCAGGCTAACGGATAAATGGTTAGCTGAAGGCAGGCTAACGGATAAATGGTTAGCTGAAGGCAGGCTAACGGATAAATGGTTAGCTGAAGGCAGGCTAACGGATAAATGGTTAGCTGAAGGCAGGCTAACGGATAAATGGTTAGCTAAAAGCAGGCTAATGGATAAATGGTTAGCTAAAGGCAGGCTAATGGATAAATGTCTAGCTAAAGCTAAGCTAAAGCTTCGTCACCACCTGAATTTAAAGTTAATTTAACTTTAACCTCTTATTGCTGCTGTCGCTCTGCCGGGTTCTGTTCAGCAGGAGACTCGAGTCGGACCGAGTTCTGGTTTTGCGTTTAGCGTCGTCAGGTTAGCGTCTGGGAGGCCTCCCTGCAGGACTTATCAGAACCGCTCTGTCGGTCGAGTCGGACCAAAGCCAGCGATGCGAGGACCGTTGTAGGGGGTTCTGGGATGGTTCTGGGTTGGTTCTGGGATGGTTCTGGGCGTCGGAGGGAACAGACCCGGCAGACAGACAACTGTGATATAAGCATAACTTGAAAAAATAACTAATAATTAAAGTAGAGATGGGCTCAATAAAAGCACATTCAGACTTAAAGAAACTAAATCAGTGGAATAAAATGCTGTTTGCTGGTTTTAGGTCAGAAAATTAACCGAATATTAATTTAATCTGACAAACTGGTTTTACTAGTCGTGTTTTGTGACGTAGTTTGTAAATATTTTTGCTTGTTTTTAGTCAAATATTTAAATGAGTCAGATGTTATTTTTTTACAGCACAAAGAAATCAGATAAAACCAATAAATACCTTCAATCCTCCATAAACAGGCTGTTAATGAAAAACTAAATATATAAAATATGTTGAGAAGAAAAGACGAACGGATCAGTGGTTGGTGTGGTTAGCTAAAGGTAGGCTAGGCTAATACATAAATGGTTAGCTAAAGCAGACCAACAGATTATTAGTTTGCTAAAAGTAGACTAGGCTAATGGATAAATGGTTAACTAAAGCAGGCCAATGGATAAATGGTTGGCTAAAAGTAGGCTAGGCTAATGCATAAATGGTTAGCTAAAGCAGGCCAACAGATAAATTGTTTGCTAAAAGTAGACCAACAAATAAATGGTTAGCTAAAGCAGTTCAACAGATAAATGGTGAGCTAAAGGCAGGCTAGGCTAATGGATAAATGGTTAACTAAAGCAGGCCAACAGATAAGTTGTTAGTTAAGCAAGGATAGTCTAGGCTAACGGATCAATGGTTAGCTAAAAGTAGACTAGGCTAATACATAAATGGTTAGCGAAAGCAGACCAACAGATTATTAGTTTGCTAAAAGTAGGCTAGGCTAATGGATAAATGGTTAGCTAAAGCAGGCCAACAGATAAATTGTTTGCTAAAAGTAGACCAACAAATAAATGGTTAGCTAAAGCAGTTCAACAGATAAATGGTTAGCTAAAGGTAGGTTAGGCTAGTGGATAAATGGTTAACTAAAGCAGGCCAACAGATAAGTTGTTAGTTAAGCAAGGATAGTCTAGGCTAACGGATCAATGGTTAGCTAAAAGTAGACTAGGCTATTACATAAATGGCTAGCTAAAGCAGACCAACAGAAAATTAGTTTGCTAAAAGTAGGCTAAGCTAATGGATAAATGGTTAGCTAAAGTGGGTTAACTGATAAATGGTTGGCTAATGGTACGCTAGGCTAGGCCACCAGATAAATGGTTGGCTAAAAGCAGGCCAGGCTATGCTAACAGATAAATGGTGGAACCTTTCCTGTCAGGGTTTTAGTTCTGACCCTGGTTTCGGTTAAATCAGGTGAATTTAACGTTCCTGTTATTCGTCTGTTTGGAAACACTTTAGTTTCACTGCTGCTGTTTTAAATGTGCCGTTTGAATGAACTGGATTTAGCTTCTGTTAGCTGGAATGATGCTAACAGGCCAAAATGTTGCTTATGTTGAAGACTTGGTTTTATTTTGAAGGTTGATTTTGTTTTTGGCTCTGGAGGTTTTTTTGTCTTTGAGTTCTGTTTGGTTCAGTTTAAATTCACTGGTTTGATTTTAACTTCTTCTACATGACTGGATTTTAATTGTATTTTATTCTTTTGTAGACGGAACTGAACCTGTTGACCTCAATCAGCTGTTTACTCTGTGAAACGTGGATCAGAGTTTCCTCCAACGTCTGGTTCAGTTTCCTGTCACAGAGGAGGAAAGAAACCAGAAGGTTCCTCTGGAGAAGCTGAAATCTGAGTTCACTGATTTTATTCTCGAACTAAACCTATGAATGAATTTTCAGTCTGGTTCCAGAAGCTCAGGCCTCAACAAGAACACCAGAACCCGACCATCAGAGCCGATCAGCTCGTTCTGGTTGGACTCATTTTCTGAACAGTTTGATTTCTTGGCGTCCGGCTTCAGTCCGACTCTTCTCTCTGCAGGAAACTGAACCAGCGTCTCCACATGCTGTAGATCAGAACTACGTCCATGTTCACACGTTAAATCTGGAATAATATTCTTTATTGGAGCAGGAAGTCGCTGTTATGACCCTGACGAGGTTCAACAAACTAGAACTGGGTGAGTCTCTGGTTCATGTCTTCAGGTCAGTTCAGTCTCTGTTGTCATTTCCTGTTTGCTTCTTATTTAAATGTCTGGTCTCACATTTTACATCCTGTTAAGACGACCTGAGCACAAGACCCTAAAAAGCACAACATCCAACCAAAGCAAGACACAAAATACACAAAAAGACACAAAACCCAACTAAAACAAGACACAAAATACACAAAGACACAAAACTCAACTAAAACAAGACACAAAGACACAAAACCCAACCAAGAAAATACACAAAAGACACAAAACCCAACTAAAACAAGACACAAAATACACAAAGACACAAAACCCAACCAAGAAAATACACAAAAGACACAAAACCCAACTAAAACAAGACACAAAATACACAAAGACACAAAACCCAACCAAGAAAATACACAAAAGACACAAAACCCAACTAAAACAAGACACAAAATACACAAAAAGACACAAAACCCAACCAAGAAAATGCACCAAAAGACACAAAACCCAACCAAGAAAATGCACCAAAAGACACAAAACCCAACCAAGAAAATGCACCAAAAGACACAAAACCCAACCAAGAAAATGCACCAAAAGACACAAAACCCAACCCACAATGACATCTGTATGAGGACATGTTGAACATGTTGGTTCAGGTCTGAAGATGGTTTTTCTCTTTGCATTTCTATTTCCTGACTCCGACAGTCCAACATGTGAAAACCCATTTATTCTGCTGATGAATGGGTTTTTACCGGTTGGACCGACTGTTGGAGTCTTTATGAAATGACCTTCTACCTGAGTCCTACTGACAGAAGGTCTCTCCTCCTTCATGTTCTGGTTCTATAGAGGACTTTAGACTGCAGGAAAAATGAACCACAGTGAAGGAAAATGAGTCCACAGGTTTGACTGTCTCCGCTTTGGTTGGACTCGTCTCCATGAAGCGGTTCTGAACCACCACACGGTCTAAAGGTCCAGGTTTCTGCTTGGCTCCTGTGTCTTGTTCTTGTTGCTATTTAAATGGTGTTCAGATGATCTTCTGGATGGTCAGACGTTGGACTGAGGTGAACTGATGACCGACAGACGAACTGTTCAGGATCTGTGACCCACTAATTGTTCCTGCTGTGAAAACATCACTTTGTTCAGTCTCAGCTGAAGATGAACCAAAGAGTTTCCTCCAGTGTTCTCAAGGAAGCTCCTCAGATTAGGTCAGGAAGCACGTTAACCGACAGGAAGCCACCTTTGAGTTCAAGTGATAAAGTTTCTACATGAATGAATGAATGGTTCTGAAGTTGTGCTGAAAGGTTCCTCAGATTTTTAGAGGGAGAATCCAGATGTGACCTGATGATGGTGGACAGAGATGGAGGCTACACAGGAAGTTGGATGCTGCTGGATCAGAAGACGTGACCTGGACCCACCAACCTCCTCAGGTTTGTTCCTTCACAATAAAAGTCTTTCCACCTCAGATCACCGAACAGTTTCTCCTCACCGTCTCTGATTAGCCTGAAACTTCTGTCACATAAGATCTGAACATCTCTAAAGTCCTAGCATCTCTGAAGGTCTTTGAAATATCATCTTATAACTTCAAATGTCCAGAGTTTGAGTTTCCAGAAGATCAGAGATTAAATGAACCACAAACGATCTGTTTCTGTTTAATCTGTGCTGGTTTATAAAGTTTTCTGTTTGCTTCAGATGTTCGACCTCGAAGGAAGCTGACGGAGCTCACTGGTCCCTGAACATCACCTTCAGACCTTCAAACCTTCAAACCTCCAGACCTTCAGACCTTCAGACCTCCAGACCTCCAGACCTCCAAACCTTCAGACCTCCAGATCTCCAAACCTCCAAACCTTCAAACCTCCAGATCTCCAAACCTCCAAACCTTCAAACCTCCAGATCTCCAGACCTCCAGACCTCCAGACCTCCAGATCTCCAAACCTCCAAACCTTCAAACCTCCAGATCTCCAAACCTCCAGACCTCCAAACCTTCACCCTTTTAAATTCTGATCAGACATCTTGTTACGTTTTTCATATCTAGTAAAAGATTCTTCCAGTTGATGTTTTGTCTGCTTCATTTGTGATT
This sequence comes from Dascyllus trimaculatus, assembly GCA_024666655.1. Taxonomy (NCBI): domain Eukaryota; kingdom Metazoa; phylum Chordata; class Actinopteri; family Pomacentridae; genus Dascyllus; species Dascyllus trimaculatus. Next base: position 575,121 of record CM045448.1, on the reverse strand, counting down.
TAGATGTTTGTTTGTTTTTTTAGTAGAGACTCGTTGATCCAAACTTTTTATCAGCAGAAACCAGTTAATTAAATGTGTTCTAGACTCAGAGTTTGAATCGGTTGCAGGAAACGGGGAAGAGATGCATGATGGGATGGGTTTTAGTCGACTCCCAGGACATTTGGAGGACGTGAAGATGTTTCTGGAAGGTTCTTAGTGAGGATGGCATGTTCTGGAACGTGTGGAGGACGGCTGATGTTCAGGTTTATCAGCGTGGACGTTTTCTGGGTTCCAGGTGTTTTTGGGACGTTCTAGAAATGAGGACGTTTATTCAGCCGCTGCTAAAATCGGTTTCCTTTGAGGGTTTTAAAGACGGTGAAGAAGGAAGGAGCGACGGGAGGAAATAAAAGCTGCAGCTGCCACAAACCTCAGTTGTAATAAAGAGGACGGCCAGCAGGGGGCAGCAGCGTCACTCACCTGGATCTGTGGGAACCCTCACCTGCTGGACTGACGCTGATCTCAGTCAGAGATTTACATTTTCTCTGATCTTAGTTAAAAAGGTTCTATTTAAATGACTTCTTTACATTCAGTTGAACCAGTTTTAAACGTTTACATCCCAGTCATCAGAGTAGGTTTCCATGACGGCAGAATAATTCAAATAAACGTGTCAAGAAAATAAAGTAAAACCAAGTTCTGACAATAAATAACTTAAATATGAAATCTACACATTTACTGTCAGGAAACAATTTGCAAAATGTGTTTTTAGAATTCAGTTTATTCAAAAATATGAACCGTTTAAATCTGTTCAGTCTGAAACATGGATGTGAAAAGTCCACTAGTGTGTTGAATGTGATGCATTATTCAGCTAACATCAACAGTTCAGCTAATATTAGCATCTATTTAAGCACATTTTAGCTGCTGTCAAAGCTAAAATCAAATGTTTCAGCTTAGATCAAGTCATTTAAATAATCTCAACAGATATATCAGGTAATATTAGGCTTTAAACAAAGCAGGCTGCAGTTAATGCTAACATTAGTGCTTGTTAAAGCTAATATCACTAGCTGTTTAAGCTAATTAGCAGTATTTTTAACTGTTTATAAATGTTATGCTGTTATATTATTGCTTATAGCTTTTGGCTTTTATTATCTTAGTATTATTTCCATAGTATTTAGTGTTAAACGTGACTTTGTGGATATTTTTCACCACTTTATTACTTTTGACAATATTTAAATTATACCAGCAATTAGCTAAACTTTAATTGTTGTCATTACTTTGAGTTTTTTTCTAAATCTGCAGCTAAATTTAAGCCATCGTATCCATTACCTGTAGCTTTTTTTTTTACCTGTAACTGTGAAGCTTTCTACCGTTCTATCCTAAATATAATTTTTTAATGTGACTTTTCTCTTTTAACTGTCAGATTCATGACTTTTAGCTAACTGAGCCATTCGTCAGTATTTATCATCCATTACTATCTGGATTCTTGTTTTATTGTCAGATCAGATTCTCTGCTGAACATAGAACATTTAGTAAAGTGGAGAAGAAAGCTAATTTTAGCAATTGTTACAGCTAATACAAACAGTCTAAGCTAATATAGGTAGCTTTATCTAATAGCAGCAGCTGTTTAAGCTAATAACAGTTGAAGCTAATATCAATAGTTTAAGCAGAAAAAATATTTCAAAGTTAATTTTTAGCAACTGCTTATACCAATATCTGCATATGCTAAAATCAGCAGTGGTTTCATCTGATATCAAAATTTTATGCTAACATAAATAGTTAAATCTAGCTGTTGAAGCTAATATTAACAATTTAAGCTAATATCAATGGTTTAAGCAGAGAACAATAGTTGTTTAAGCTAATTTTAGCAATTACTTATGCTAATATCAGGTGTTTGGGCTAAATCAACAGTAGTTCAGCAGCTATTTAAGCTAAATTCAACAGGGCTAAAAATAATATAAACATTTTAAGCTAATATGGGCACCTTTATCTTATAGCAACAGCCATTCAAGCTAATATCAACAGTTTAAGCTAATATTTAGTTGAGGCAAATAATAATGACAGAAATCATTAGTTGTTTTTAGCAATTGCGTATGCTAATATCAGCTGTTTGGGCTTATTTAAAAGTGGTTAAAGATGCTAACAGTTTAAGCTAATATAGGTGGTTTAATCTAATAGCAGCTGTTGAAGCGAATATTAACAGTTTAAGCAGAAAACAGTTGTTAAAGCTAATTTTAGCAATTTGCTTAATACAGATATTGGTATTAGCAGTTGCTAAAATCATCAGTGGTATCTGATATCAACATTTTATGCTAACATAAATGGTTTAATCTAATAGCAACAGCTGTTTAAGCTAATAACAGTTTAAGCTAATATCAATGGTTTAAGCAGAGTACGATAGTTGCTTACGCTAATTTTAGCAATTGTTGATGCTAATATCAGATATTTAAGCAAATATTAATAGTGGTTAAAGGCAGTAACAGTTTAAGCTAATATAGGTGGTTAAATCTAATAGCAACAGCTGTTTAAGCTAATATCAACAATTCAAGCAAAAAAATCTATTTAAGTTGTTAATTGTGGTGATTGTTTAAGCTAAAATCAACAGTAAGCAAATGTTATCAGTTGCTACACTAATATCTGTTTAAGCTAACAGTGGTTTAAGCTCATATCAGCGGTTTCAGCACATATGAAACGACATACAAGCAGGTAAAGTGAAGACGGACACACCAGGTTTTCATTTGGACTCTCTTTTTATTGTCGGGTCAGATTCTCTGAACATGAAGGTAGAGAGAAGATTCTGATTCTGAAGTCCACAGACGCTTAGCTGGTCTTGAAAGCGGACGATGAAGAGGAGGAAGAACTGGAAACCACCTTCCCATCAACCACCTCCTGCACCACTGTCACCACCCGCCTGGTCGAAGTGCTCGACGAGGAAGTGCTGCTGACGCTGTGAACCAATCAGAAGACGGAGCAGCTTAGTTTCTGCGACACCTGTTAGCTTCACTTTTAGCCGTTACACCTGCGCTGGAGCCTCACCTGCTGATTTTTAGCAATTGTTTAAGCTAACATCAGCTGCTGTCTAAAGTAACATCAGTTTACATCAGCAGCTGTTTTAGCTCGAGGAGAGCGAGGTGCAGGTGATGCTGTGGACCAATCAGAAAACAGAACAGCTGAGCCTCACCTCTCTCCGTCCAGCAGCCTCCTGTACTCGGCGATCTCCATCTCCAGCCGGGTCTTAATGTCCAGCAGCATCTGGTACTCCTGTCCCTGCCTCTCCAGGTCGGCCCTCAGCTGCACCAGCTGCTCCTCCAGGGACGACACCTGGAGGCCGAACACAGAAGGATTCACAGGTGAGATCAGGTGAAGTAGCTCCACTGGTTCGTTTCCTGAAACAAACAGGAAGTCAGTGTCTCACCTGCATCTGGTATCCGGACAGCTGCATGGCGTAGCGGCTCTGTGTCTCAGCCAGAGTCCCCTCCAGCGACGCTTTCTGCACAGGAAGAATGAAATCAGTTTTCAAACGCTGTTCATACCTGAAGATCACAGGTGTTTACTGGTCACATGACACTCACCAAACCCAACAAGGACTGTAGTTCGATCTCCAGAGACTGTAGTGTACGTTTGACCTCGGTGACCTCTGAGCGGGACGTCTGTAGGGTGGTGGTCTGAGTGACCACCTCTTTGTTCAGAGCTTCCGTCTGCAGGGAAATCACACCTGTTCAGTCCACATGTAAACACCAGGTGAGCTGTGTGTCAGCGGGAACATGTGGTACCTTTGTCTGGAACCAGGCCTCCAGTTCCTTCTGGTTCTTGGCGGCGACGGTCTCGTAGTGTTCTCTGATCTCGGCCATGATCTTGCTGAGGTCCTCCTGAGGAGCAGCGTCCACCTCCACATGGACCTGACCGCTCATCTGGGAACGCATGGCCAGCAGCTCCTGTAGCCAACAACCAACGTCAGACCAACGCACACGGATGAAGCTAACCGTTGTTCAAGTCCAAAGCAAACCCTAACGATCACTTTCATCAATCATGTGATTTCCCAGAGTTCATTTAGACTAATCGTCTAGTCTGAAACCAAAAACGGACAAAACGACATCCGTTTAAGCTAATGTCAGCAGTCGTCTAAGTTAGCATTAATAGCTGCTTAAGCTAATGTAAACGGTTGTTTAAGCTAATATCAGCAGCTGCTTAAGCTAATGCTAACAGTTGTTTAAGCCCATATAAACCATTGTCTAAGCTAATATCAGCGGCTGTTTAAGCTAATATCAAGAATTTCAGCTGATAAATTATTTAAGCAAAAATCAGTAGTTAAAGTTAGCATCAACAGCGCTAACGTCAACAGTTGTTTAAGCTAATATCAGCCTACTCACCTCCTCGTGGTTCTTCTTCAGGAAGATCAGCTCCTCCTTCAGACCTTCGATCTGCATCTCCAGGTCGGTTCTGGCCAGAGTCAGTTCGTCCAGAACCCTCCTGAGCCCGGCGATGTCGGCCTCCACGGACTGACGCATGGCCAGTTCATTCTCGTACCTGCAGGGGGCGATGGAGGCAGGACAGGCGTGGACTCAGTGTCAGGTTTATGTCAGGTTAATGTGAGGTTTGATCAGGTTTATTTAAGGTCTGACTCCTCCTCCTCCTACCATAACCCCACCCATGCTGCTATGACCCCGCCTCCTCCTGTATTACTTGTGGTACTACAGTGATCCCTCCTGTATTACTTGTGGTACTACAGTGACCCCTCCTGTATTACTTGTGGTACTACAGTGACCCCTCCTGTATTACTTGTGGTACTACAGTGACCCCTCCTGTCTGTTTTTCTGGACTCACTTGGTTCTGAAGTCGTCGGCAGCCAGCCGGGCGTTATCGATGCTCAGATGGACGGATCCGTTCAGCCTGATGGCGGCCTGAATCTGGAGGAACAGGAAGTACATCAGCTCAGAGCGCTGATACTCTACAGTAATGCATGTTCCTCGTCCTGTTACAGCGACACTTTATTATCCATCAGCACATCTCTACTGATCCTTTTACTCTGGTATTTAAACCCAGTGCAGGTTTTTGACTTGGTCTGATTAGTACATGTTTCCCAAAATGCATAAAATCTAAAATCTATGACTCATTAAAAAATATTTTACCATTTTAATTTGCACAATTTTCCTTTCAAATAAACAGCTGGAGAATTAATTTTTTTGCTGATATAAATACAAAAGAACATTTTTGCTGCCCTTTCCTGAGTCTCCTTGATGAATCAACCAGTAGATCAGTGTCCTCAGACCTACAGGTGCTACAGAACCTTCAGAAGCTGACGGAGGTGATGGAGGCTGCAGGCTGAGGAGCTTCTTACCTTCGCCGTCAGGTCTCCGATGGTGACGAAGAAGGCGCTGTAGTCGCGGGAGGTGGGGCCCACTTTGCTCTCCATGTACTGTCGGATCTTCAGCTCCAGCTCGGCGTTGGCCTTCTCCAGCGAGCGCACCTTGGCCAGGTAGGTGGCCAGGCGGTCGTTCAGGTTCTGCATGGTGAACTTCTCGTTGCCGATCACGCTGTCGTCGCCACCGGACACGCTGTAGCTCATGGAGGACGAGAAGCCGCCGCCGCCACCCATGCCGAAGCCTCCACCCAAGGAGGACTGGGAGATGCGGACCCCAGTGCTTCCAGCGCCTCCGTACACGCTGCCGCTCTTCATGGAGAGTCGTGAGCCGCCGCCCATCATGGAGCCACTGGAGCTCATGGTGGTCCTGCTGGAGCGTGAGGTGAACATGGTGGATGCTGCTGATGCTGCTGCTGCTGCTGTGGAGTCGACACAGAGGAGAGTGAGGAGCTCAGAAAGTCGCCTCCTTTTAAAGCCACAGAGCCGCCCATCACTCAGCGGTGCCCTGCCAGGTATGCAGGCGTGGCGGGGATGGTCAGGGAGGTATGTAACCTTTTCACTCTGTCACGGTGATGGAGGGTTGGTGTCGGTGCCAGAGGATAAGGCCTCCCACAGACCTTTACCTGATGAGCAGGTTACATAAGCTGCAACACCTACAGCGCCTCAAGACATTTACTGCAGGAAAGGTTTCACTGGAGCCTCTCAGACCTCAGATAAGTCCTGAGGAATGAGCCTGGGTGTGGAAATACCACTGACAGCAGCGTTCGCTTCTTAAATTCCACATCCTGGGCAATTAAAATACGTCTAGTTTACTGCTTCTGTCACGTAGACGGGGAAGTGTCAGGCTGTCAAATGAGAACGAGGACGACTGAAGAGTGTCTCAAATGACAAAAGAACGTTCAAAGCTATTCTGAGGTTTTTAGAATTGAATCCAAATTGTCCAGAATGACTCACAGCTGATCAAAAAGCACGTTCAGACTAAAGCGTTGTCCCAGATCTCAATGTGTCCTGATGATTCGGAAATTCGGAAATCGAGGAAACTCCCAAAGCTGTGAAATCAACGTTCATGCCTTTGCTTTTGCAGATGAAAACATTAAAAGCTGTTTCAAAGAGAGCAGCTCCAAAACACAGAGCTGAAGACAAAGAACAACGACAGGTTTTCCACTTGGCTTTTTTTAATCTTGTACATTTGTTGGACAACCTGCAAACAATGGAGCCCTGAGGCTGGATAAAGTCGGTCTGACCGGTTCTTTATCTCTGCAGCTCCACTGATGAAGCCGCTACTGTGGCCAAAGTCCGTGTCTATTACAGAAGAACCTGCACTAGGCTTTGTTTCAATATCTTATCGATGAGAGATTAATTACACTTTAATTATCAGCTCAGAGCCGCCTCACCTATAAACCACTACACACTTCATCATTCATAACAACCTGCATTTGCTGCATTTGCTTTTTTGTCTTGGAACACTTGAAAAATCTTTGATGCTTCTGTAAACTTTCTGTTTGCTGTTGCCCCAGTTAATGTCATGATATCATGGTACTGGACCAGAACCAGTGGAGGAGCATTCGGGGTCATTGGTCCAACGAAAATGCAAAACAGAGCATTCTGATGACGTGAAGGTTTTGTTCGATCTTCTTTAAATGTTGTACTGGTCCAGAAAGACTTAAAGATTTTCCACATTGATTAAAAGTTTTCCAAAGCGACTCAGAATTAGTCCCAAATAATTCAAACCTTGTTTAAAAGGACAAAAACTAAATTATTTAAAATTCGTCCAAATCGACTCGAAGACTTTTCATCCGGAGGCAGCAGACGAAGCCGGTCATTCCAGACGTCCCTCCACCCAGCAACTCTTTCCATCTCTTCCTGGGGGATCCCGAGGCGTTCCCAGGCCAGATGACATACATAATCCCTCCGCCGGGTTCTGGGTCTGCCCCGGGGTCTCCTCCCAGGCGGACCTCTAAAGGAAGTCTCCCAGTAGGCATCCGGATCAGATGTCCAGACCACCTCAACTGGCTCCTTTAGACGCTCCCTCCGGCTGTCCGAGTCCCTCAAACAGGATCGGAGACAAGGGGCAGCCCTGGTGAAGTCCACAACCACAGGAAACGTGTTTGACTGTGTGCCAGGAATGGGAATGTAGCGCTCACTTTAGTTGTACAAGGACCAGGTGGCACGTATCAATGACGGTACCACATACTCCCACAGTACCCCCAACAGGGACCCTCGAGGGGCCCAGTCGTGGACACATGTGGACTAACTGGTGGAACTTCCATGACCACCTCAGCAGCTTGTCAAGGGTAAAGATCTGGTCCACCTGTCCACAACCAGGACAGAATCCACGTTGCTCCTCCTGAATCTGAGGTTCGACAGTCGGTCAGAGCCTCCTTCCAGCACCCTAGAGTAAGCTTTCCTGGGGAGGTTGAGTACTGTGGAGCCCACCACCTGGTCCCCCTTTTAAAAGTGGGAACCTCCACCCTGGTCACATAACATTGAAGAGGCCTGTCAGCCAAGACAGTCCAACAATGTCCAGGGATGAATCTCATCCACACCTTTGCCAATGAGGAGTTTCTTGACTTCCTCGGCAACCTCTACGTTCTGCCTCCACTTCCTGAGGAGCTGAATGGATTCCAAAACTTCCTCAAGGCCAACCTTAAGTCCTTCTCCATAGCCTCTCCACTCCTGCACCAGCAGCCCTTTTGGCCTACCGGTACCTGTCTGCTGCTTCAGGAGGCCCCCAAGCCAACCAGGACTGAAAGGCCTCCTTCACAGCTGGTCTCTGGTTGCCTTCATGACAAGCACCAGTGACCTTCTGGCCTCAGCTCCTAACGACCGCTTCCTCAGTGGAGGCTTTGAACATGGTCCACTCAGATTCCAGGTCCCCAACCTCCTCCTGGATGCAGGAGAAGCTTTTCTGGAGGTGGGAGCTGAAACCCCCACGGACAGGGGCATCCGCCAGACGTCTCCAGGCCCCGGTTCCACTATTCCATGTCTGATTTTACGATCGGACAAAAAAATTTAAAATGTCTAAAACGTGTCTGAAATGATTCAACAGGTGTCCAAAGACGTTCCTGTATAAAACTCCTGAGCACAAACCAGCTGGTTCAGTTGATTATCTGGGTGGTTTATCTGAATAGCACTCCTTCAGCTAACCGTCGCCTCTGAAATAACCAAATGTAATGACTTCTTCTGATACTTTAACCCTTTATTGGTTGATGACGCTGCTGTCAGCTCAGGGAACTGTTTAAAATGAGTCTAAACACGAAGTTAAAGTCCTCCTAGCGTCAGTAAAAGCAGTTCTGATTGACTCGTTTAGGATCAAAACACTTCCCATGAATGTTAGTCTGATCACTACTGTGCAGGTTTTCTCAGGGATATCTCAGGTCAGAGTCTAGTCAGGACAGAAAATCAGTCGAACCAGTGAAACCTGCTCATCCAGTAAACCTGAGACTCATTTACTGCAGTTCTCTGGAAGAATGAACTCTTCTGAAAGGCTGACAAACATTCGTGACACCATCAGAAGTTCTGTGGAAGTGGATCTTAGGACGACGTGGCTCAAGGCTTAAAATTCAAAGTTAATGCAGAAAAAAGCATCTCCAGAATGTTAAAGCAGCAAAAACAGAAGTGACGACGTGCAAAATGCTGATTCCAAAGCTTTATTTCTAAACGCTCCACTGTCAGCTGCAGAGTTTAGAGCCGTTAGTTGATCCATCAGACGTGTTTCCTGCTGCATTAAATGTTTAATCCTATTAGTCAGCATGAACAAACATCTTTATATCGGCTCTCCTGCTTCCCTTCTATACGTTTACCTCATAAGATCACTTTAGATTTGAGTTTTATTTAGTTTATATGCTGAGAAACTGGTTCTCAGAAGCTCCATCACCATCAGAAGAACCTCTTTATTCAGAGGATGGTTCCAGTTTATGTGGTTCCTTAAAGGTTCTTCGTGTTTATCGGAGGTTCTTGTTAAAATCAGAAACCATTTTATTCTGGATGAATCATTAAAACATCACAAACCTGAGAACGTGTTGTTCTTCCTGACCCCAGAATATGACGTGTTCTAAATGAAGGAGCCAAGAACTGCTGCAAACCTTACAGATGTTTGGTTTTGCTTAAAGAATAGTTGAACTCTTATGACGTCCTGTTGACAAAGTAGAATCAGACGGATCCAAAAGTTCATCCAGAGTCACTCAGACTTAAAAATGTCAAGAATGACAAAACCACCTGACAATAAGGACCGAAAAAGATTTTAAAAATTGTCCTGAATGACAGAAACTCATTCAGAGTGACTGAAACGGTCCAAAATGACTCAAAACTTGTGTGTGAATTTACTTAAACCAGTCATCAAGCAGAAAGACTGGTTCATAGAAAATGGTTTTGCTTGAAACCTGTCAAGAAGCATCCCAACATGATGCTGCCACCACCGTGCTTCACGTCATGATGCTGCCACCACCGTGCTTCACATCATGATGCTGCCACCACCGTGCTTCACATCATGATGCTGCCACCACCGTGCTTCACATCATGATGCTGCCACCACCGTGCTTCACATCATGATGCTGCCACCACCATGCTTCAAAACATGATGCTGCCACCACCATGCATGATGCTTCATCTTGCATCATGATGCTGCCACCACCATGCTGATGCTGCCACCACCATGCTTCACATCATGATGCTGCCACCACCGTGCTTCACATCATGATGCTGCCACCACCATGCTTCACATCATGATGCTGCCACCACCGTGCTTTAGTTCATCGGTTTTTCATCAGTTTTTAATTAATAGTGGTGGGGGGTCAGATCGATGAGTGAAGTGCAGGAAATGAGCACAGACAGAAGGGGTGGGAAGACAAGCTAGTCATTTTTTTTTCAAAATAAAACACCCTGCGGACTCCACTGGAAATAAAATAAAACGTTTTTATTCTTTCTGTGCGGCAAATGATCCGAGGCCTGGTGGTCGGGGGCTGCTGCACTAGGTGACAAAAGTTGTCCAGAATGACTAAAAAAGTGTCTTAATTGACAGAAAATCATCCAGAGTGATCAGAAATTGCACAAAATGACTTGAAACTAAATGATTCCAAATGTCAAAGAATGTCCAGAATGACAAAAACCAGCTGACAAGGACTCCAAAGACTTTTCCAGATTAATTCAGTCTGTTGTGATTAACAAAAACTGAAGTGACTGAAAACGTGTCTGGATTTGTTAAACTGTGCAGACAGACAGAAACAATCTAAATGTGCACTAAGTGACAAAATGCATCCAGAATGAGTCAGAATTAGTGGTTTGGGTTTGTTTTGAAGAACGGTTCTTCATCACTTGTTGTTTCCAGTTAGAACTTTTACTGAGTGTCTGTTTCTGTTCTTGATTGTTTTGTCAGGGTCCTGAACTAAAGGTGTCAACAGGACTTTAATTCTCTTTTTCAGTTGATCCTTCAGTAAAAACCTGTTCTTTGCCCTGCAGCTTGAAAAGTGCTAAACAAATAAAATGGTTATTTGTGCTCCGAGCCGCTCCCTGCTTCTGCACCTTAGTACAATAAGGTGTTTGCCAGCTGTGTATCTAATCAGGTGCACCTCTTAAGAAGTCCTGTTCTCACCGGAGGCCCTCGTACCTGCCCCCCCTCCATTCCTGGCTCATGCCCAGCTCTCAGTGTCTCGTCTTTCAGTGCCGAGGCCTGAAGCCGATCACGCCCCACAGCGATTCGTTCCCCATAAAACTGTGGTGAAGCTCTGCTGCCACCGGTGAATGTGGTTGAACCCGTTTCTACGCCCGGAGACAACCTCTGACCCCAGTGATGGATGACTTTCACTGTGCAAACACTCTAATCCGTCACTCAGCAGGGCTCTGTGGGCTTTGATCCGCCCTGCAGACCGGACCGGTTGGTCTGCAAACCTGAACCCGGTTCAGAACTCGGCTCCAGCTCCACTCACCTGCCAGAGCAGTGATTGATGAGACCCTGCAGGTGTGCAGCAGGTGAACGACTACATTTTATTCCCCACCATCTGAGGACACGGACACTTTCAGTAACTAGAACACATTCATTAAAGTCAGAAAGTGCATGCCAGCACTCTCTCTGGAATGTTCTTCAGATGAACCAGTAAGGCTTTCACTCTCATCACAACCTGTCACACAGACTGAACTGTTTAAATGACTTTTATTCAGGGTTTCTACTCCACCAAAGCTGCAAAAATGCAGCTAATCATTTACCTCTTAGAGGAAAACCAACTGTTAGCTAGTTGAGCTAACACTATTTCAACAGTAGAAGTTAATGTTAGCATGTATAACAATAAATAGACAAGAGAGGCCACTGTTAGCTGCTTGAGCTGTTTGAGCAGCTTTTAACTCAAGCTAAAAGGCTAATATTAGCAGCTGGAGCGTTGCTTTTTTGGAATAATGGGATAAGCTACTATTAGCTTCTTGAGTTCATGCTATGACATATGGAGTCACTGCATTAGCATCAAATTGTTTACACTATTATTAGTTTTCCAGACACAGACATTAGGCTAGAGCTAGCTGCTAGATGACAAGAAAGGCCACTGTTTGCTATTTAAGCTAACACCTACTTCACCAACAGAGGAGTAGCTAATGTTTTAATTTTTGGGGGAAGCAGTTTAAGTTAGCTATTTCAGCTAAAAAATAGTGTCTCATTGACTAACAGGAAAAGGCTAATTTTAGCTTCAGAAGCTCACTGAGAGGTTAGGTTAGGCTAAAGCTAGCTACAAGATGACAAGAAAGGCGACTGTTAGCTGCTTCATCTTACATAAGCTTGTCCAACAGAGGAGAGGCTAATGTTTGAGCTAGCATTAGTTTCAGTTAGCTATTTGAGCCTAAGTAAGTGTCTAATGAACTAAAGACAAATGTCTAACAGTAGATGTTAAACTGGCATTATTTGCTGAAAGGGTGACCTACTGTTAGTTATTTGAGCTAATATCAGAGCATGCAGATTCAGTGCAGAAGCTAATATTAGCTTCAGTTAGCTTTAGTGTCTCATAAGCTAAAGAGAAGATAATATTACCTGCTGAAACTAACAGTACTTGCTAAGAGTGACAGATTAAGGTATTGTTCACTATTTGGGCTAAAATAAATAAGCTAAAGACTAAGTTAGTGAGCAAAGGCTAATATTCGTTGCTGAAACTAACGTGTGTTACTTGGACTGACGGCATGAGCTATTGTTAGCTGTTTGAGCTAACATACGCTTTACCAACAGAGAAGTAGCTAATGCCAACTTTATTTTAGCTATTAGTTTAATTTAGCTATTTGACAAAAAACCTCTGCCTCATAAGCTAAAGAGCAGCTAGCGAGAAAATTATATTAGCTGATGAAACTAACACGTTTTTTGGACTGGTGGGATAAGCTGTTGTTAGCTGTTTGAGCTAATGTGATAACACATGAATTGATTGCAAAAGCTAATATTAGCTCATTTCAGTTGACAGGACTTTGAAAGTTCTGTTCAGAGTTCTTTATATAAAAAAAACTCAACATTGGTGAGATTAATAAGTTAAAGTAGAAAAGTTTGGCTGCTGTTTAGCGTCATAACCCTGGATGCTAATTAGCTCACATGTGAGGTGGACCAGTCTTTAGCACAGCTTCGCCACATTAAAATTGACGTGAAAAGTCCTCGACCACAGCATCAGTTGGAATAAATCAGGTTTTCAGCATCAGTGTTTGTTTTCATACGATTACAGTTGGTTTAACCTTTGAAATGCTGGCAGTGCAGAAGCTGTCAGTGTCTGATGTTTTTAATTACTGATGCAAAGCTTTAACCGGTTTGTAGCCTTCAGGACTGTTGAACCGACTCCAGCTTCAGCTGTCTGAGATGACAAAGGTTTGGCTCCGGGCCAAAAAACAAATGAAGTGATGAGAGGACGCAGATATGAAGGCAGGGCCATCGATGAAGAGATAACAACGCTAACTGTGCTAACAGAGATAACAGATATCAGTCATAACAGTGCTAAAAGTGCTAAGGGTTAGACAAGAGTGCTAACAGTGAAAACAGTGATAGTGCTGAAAGTGCTAAGAGTGATAATAGTGCTAACACTGCTAATAGTGTTAAAAGTAATAACAGTGCTAACAAAGATAACAGTGCTAACTGTGCCATCAGTGATAAGAGTGATAGGAGTGGTAACAGTGCTAATAGAGATAATAATGCTAAAAGTGCTAAGAGTGCTAACAGTGCTAATGGTGTAAAGAGTAATAATAGCAATAAAAGTGCTAACAGTGAAAACAGTCATAATAGGGCTGACAGCGTGAACAGTGCAAATAGTGCTAGTAGTGCTAACAGAGAACAGTGGTAGGAGTGATAAAAGTGCGAACAGTGTTAATAGTGTTGAAAGTAATAATACTGCTAACAGTGCTAACAGAAATAATAATGCAAACTGTGCTAACACTGCTATCAGAGATAACAGTGATAGGAGTGGTAACCATGCTATCAGTCATAATAGTGCTGAAAGTGCTAAGAGTGCTAACAATGCTAATAGTGTTAAAACTAATAATAGTGCTAACAGAGATAACAGTGCTAACTCTGCTATCAGTGATAAGTGATAGGAGTGGTAACAGTGCTAATAGTACTAAGGGTTTAAAGAGTAATAATAGTGATAAAAGTGGTAACAGTGAAAACAGTGATAATAATGCCAAAAGTGCTAAGAGTGCTAATAGTATTAATAGTAATATTAGTATGGTAATAATAGTGATAAAAGTGGTAACAGTGGTAACAGTAAAAACAGTGCCAATCGTGCTAAGAGTGAAAACAGTAGTAATAGTGCTAATAGCGCTAACAGAGATAACAGTGACAGGAGTGACAACACTGATAACAGTGCTATCAGGGATAATAGTGATAATAGTGATAAAAGTGGTAACAGTGAAATCAGTGCTAATACTGTTACAAGTAATAACAGTGCTAACAGTGTTAAGAATAATAATAGCGATGAAAGTGCTAACAGTGATAGCAGTGCTAGGAGTGCAAAATGTTTAATGGTGATAATGGTGATAAAAGTGGTAACAGTAGAAAACCAATAGTAGTGCTAACAGTGCTAATAGTGCTAACAGAGGATGCAGAGCAGGTGGTTGAAGTCATCAACAACACACTGATCACAACCACCCTTAGTTCACCTGTCAGGTTGCATCTCTTCCTGGTTGAACTTAAAACACTTTTACAGGTTTCTTCAAATTAATTTTAAACATTTCTTCATTCAAATTCCCGAAAGCTGCTAAAATCAAAACACATGAACTGAAGGAGAAGTGACAGCATGTGAGTAATCTGAGGGAAGAGTAGCTTCTTCAGAAACAGGTGAATCCACATTAAAACAGCTGAGTGTGCAGTTTTCTCTCTGAACAGTAAAAACCTGTTGGTTGTGTTTTCCTGCACCACGGCGCCCCCTGCAGTCACAAACCAGCTTAACCAGACTGGTGGATCCGTTTCATCAGGTTTAGTAGTTTGTCTGCAGAACCAAAGGCTGCACGTGTACAACCCCACGTCTGGAGCCTTTTCTTCTAGACAGCGCCACCTACAGTAGTGGAGGATCACTGAAGTGCACAACTCACGGCTGTAAAGGAGGATTTCACTCAAAATATACTGACAATTTAAAAGGTTTATTTTAGGAGGATTCCACAGAAAGTACTACTTCATGCCCAAATACATAGAATATTGAGATTTGAAAGGTTTATTCCACCCAAAATGCTACTTTCTGTAGTTTCACTTGGTTATTAATCAATGAATAATGAAACCATTTGTTTATTTGTTTGTTTATTTTATTTTTATTTTGGATTTGTGTTTTTCCTGGATTGTTTTTGTTGTTATTTTTGCAAATTTTTAGTTTGATTTTTATCTGTTCTACTTGTATTTATTTTACATTTCATTTTTTATTTTTCATTTCTTGCTTCTTTCTTTTTTGTTGCTTTTCTTCCTCGGTTTTAAACTCAGTCGCTGCCACCTGCTGGTTGTTTCAGGTTTGACATGAAGCATCTGTGACTAAAACAATATTCTACTGGAATTATTTTGACATTTTTTTCCCTCATTTTCTGACATGGTGTTCAACAAAATGTATTTAATTAAATATTCTACCAAAAAAAAATTTAATATTGTAAGAAAAAATAGTGTTTTGTTGTAATTCGGTTTTAGTTTATAGAGAAAAATTAATTTCAGGAGGGAAATAAAACGTCTTTTTTAAAAATATTTTATTAACTAAACAATTATTCATGTAATTTGTAGAAAAATTGTAATTTTTTTTTTAATTTAACCTGACTTTAAAAGAAATTAGAAAAATATCTAAAGTGAAACCTATAAGACAGAAAAATGTAAACCAAAATAGAAAATTACACTTCTTTTTAAAAAAAAAACAACTAACAAGCTCACGTCCAATTTAAACAGAAATTAATTGAAATAATAAATAATAAACATATAAATAAAAAAACCTGCGGCACCAGAGGCCTTGGAGATCCAGACTCCAGTTCCTCTTCCTGCCACTAGGTGGAACTAAAGGCTCCTAATTTTACCAAAACAAATGCAAAGTAGAAAGTAGTATTTATGGTAGAAAGTATATTTAAAACTAAAGCAGTATTTTGGTATTTTGGTGGAATCCATCTTTAAAACTACAAGTACTTGAGAAGAATAAAGTATTCTGGTTAGAATAAACGTTTAAAACCTGTAAGTACCAGGGTGGTAAGTAGTATTTTGGGGGAAAATAACATTTAAACTACAAGTACTTGTACAGACAGTAGTATTTTGCTGGGAAAAGGCTTTAAGGTAGTATTTTGGTGGAATAAACCCTTAAACTTACATGTATTTGCAAATAATGTAGTATTTTAAGTGGGAACAATCTTTAAAAGTACAAGTTCCTGATCAGAAATTAGTATTTTGGTGTAAATTAAATTTAAAACTACAAGTATTTTGAAGGAATACATCTATAAAGCTACAGGTACTTGGACAGAAAGCATTACTTTAGATAAAATAAACATTTGAAACTACAAGTACTCATACAGAAAGTAGTATTTTGGTCAAGTTAAAGAGGTTCATCTCTGTTTCATTATTTCAGTTCAGCCTCCTGTCCAGTAGGGGGCAGCACTGCACCTGTAAGCTATTTGGCTCAAATACATAAAAATATATTAGCTGCAGCTCACAGTAACATCACAGCGCCCCCCAGTGGACGTGTTTAATAATACCTACTACTTTCTCCATTAATACATTTTCACAGTGTACAAATATTTCCAAACCAAAGTGATCGCTGTCAGGGTCGGGGCCTCGACTCGTTTAATCATTGGTGTCTACTTTAGTTTTCTTCTCCTGAGTCTGATTTAATGTGATATAAGTTTTACCACATTCAACCCCACCCTGTTGAACCAGAATGAAAGCAGTAAAACACTCAAACAGAAGGTTTCGTCCATCAGAAGCATTTTATTTGCGTTTTTCTTATGTTTCTTAGCTGATCTCGGTGGTTTCTGATGTTGTCTCTCCGTCCTCTGTGATCTCCTTGGTGACGATGACGACACGGCGAGTCGTGGTGGTCGACGACTGAGGAGCGCTGCCGGGAAAACCAAAGGTAGCTTAGAGTTAGCTTAACGTTAGCTTAAAGTTAGCTTAACGTTAGCTTTACACGGTGTAGCAGCGGGTTTAATCAGATCATATCCTTCCTGTGTCTCTGTACGTTTATACTACATGTACTTGGACTCTAAGTAGTATTTTACCCTTTTACACCTTTTAAACTGTAAGTACTTGGACTTAGTGTTTATTACTTAAAGCTCCAGCCACGTGTTTTATAAAATGCATTTGTTCACTCGGCTCACCTGAGCAGCTCTCCGTCCAGCAGCCTCCTGTACTCGGCGATCTCCATCTCCAGCCGGGTCTTCATGTCCAGCAGCATCTGGTACTCCTGTCCCTGCCTCTCCAGGTCGGCCCTCAGCTGGGCCAGCTGCTCCTCCAGCATGGACACCTGGTTCTGGTAACCCGCCAGCATCATGGCGTAGCGGTTCTGGGTTTCAGCGAGGGTTCCTTCCAGAGACGCTTTCTAATTGGAGGAAGCAACCATGTGATCAGAGTCACAGACTCTATGTCTGAATTCAACCCACTGAGTGAAATGTTAGAAACCCACCATGCTGAGCTGTGACTGGAGCTCGATCTCCAGAGCCTGCAGCGAACGTTTGACCTCCGTGACCTCAGAGCGAGATGACTGGAGGGACTCTGTGCTGACGGCGACTTCCTTATTCAGGGCTTCACTCTGCAGAAACAACAAAACACAAAGTGTGAGGAAACAAGGAGGAGGATAAAACAGTCAAAACCGCTAAAGCATCAACCTGTATGTAGACGACACGCTGCTGTCGGTCGCTGTTCTGTCACACTTTATTCACACTATGTTGGATTATGGGATGGACTTAATAAGAGCCGATGCATTCATGAAATTGATTTCAGTTCGGTCTGTTGTAATATTTTAAACTTACTTTTTGCCTTTTATATAGACAATTTTACTTTAAATCTAAATTATGAAACGAAATCAAATGAGACTGGATTAATCAGTCATCAGAAAAGTTTGACATTTTCAATATTTTATCCTGTTAAATCATAATTTTCAACTCAAAGGTAATAAATTCTATATTGAGATTTTTAATGTTAATGGTACTTGTGTGCAGTTTCTCTTTGTGCCACTAGGTGGTGCTAAAGGCTCCTAATTTTACCAAAGCATATGCAAAATGCGTAAATATAGTTTTCCTCCAAATTTCCTCTGAAAAAAGAAAATCAAGGTTTCAATATTTCTGCATCATGAACATGTAAACCTGTTTTCAGATCGATGTTTCCTGCAGGCTCACCTTGTTCTGGAACCAGGCGTCCAGGTCTTTGCGGTTCTTGCTGGCGACGGACTCGTAGTGCTCCCTGATCTCAGCCATGACGGCGGACAGGTCCTGCTGAGGAGCAGCGTCCACCTCCACGTTCACCTGGCCGCTCATCTGGGCCCTCAGAGCGAGCAGATCCTGCAGAACCACAACAAGTTATCAGAATTATTAAGTTAAATCATATAAAGGAGACAGATCATATGTGGTGAAATAACAACAATAGTATTAATTCACATGTTGACTGAAAAACAACAGGCCAGAACTGTAAAAAATGTCCTTATAAAAGTCCTTATTAGACGTCATTGTTCTTTCAAATAACAGTGAAAGTCTGTAAACAGTCTTATTCATGTTAAACTTGTGAATCACCTCCTCGTGGTTCCTCTTCAGGTGGATCAGCTCCTCCCTCAGACCTTCGATCTGCATCTCCAGGTCCGACCGGGCCAGAGTCAGCTCGTCCAGCAGCCTCCTGAGCCCGGCGATGTCGGCCTCCACGCCCTGACGCATGGCCAGTTCATTCTCGTACCTGCAGGGGGCGACGGAGGCATCGGTCACATGACACAGCAATGAAATCAGATGACTGGAGCTTTTGTCTGGGACTGGTTTAGTGAGACTTTTTGAGTTAATATCCAAGTTATTTATACTTTTGTGTGTTAAAATTATGGATAATATCAGCGTCCGATAATTAGCAGCTAATTTTGGTAATTATGACGTCATTCCGATAATTAAAAAGACTCTGAATGTTGGTTTTAGCCGTTGGTCTGTGTGTTGTGGTTTGAGCTCATGCCTGACTGCTCAACCCCTCCCCTCCCTGACGGTACCGTCGCATGTGTGTGATGTCATCAGACTGCGACAGCATGACGTGGCACTCACTAGTGTGGACTTTCTTTATCATGTCGGAGGAAGACATTTGACTAGGGCTGGTCCCAAATATTGGAATATCTGAATATTGGTTGGTTGTGGTGGTATTCGGATGATAATTTTGGTATTCGAATAGTGGTGCAAGCTGCCCAGTGTTGCCGAGTGTAGCCGAGCGCTGCCGAGTGTCGCCAAGGCTCTAAAATGCAGCCGTGGTTGTCGTAGGCGGACCTGTCATCTCCGGTGTCACCCCCAGCTCCCCACCCACCCCGGCCGACACCACGGCACGAACCCCATCGGTTGACATTATCGGTTATTGGCTACAAGAAGTATAAAATTATCGATTATCGGTTGAAATTGGCGTTATCGTTCATCCCAAGTTAAATTATGGTTTTTACCACGTTGCTGCTTTAATTCCCAGGTTTGAAGGTTTAAATGATGCTGTACTTACTTGACCTTGAAGTCGTCGGCGGCCAGCTTGGCGTTGTCGACCGCCAGGTACAGACCTCCATTGACACGGGTGGCATCCAGGATCTGAGAACAGAGGATTCAGGTTTTAAACTGGAGGACAAACAGTTCTAAGGGTCTGGTTTCAGGTGGCGTTGGACAGCGGAGGCCGGGCGTGGCTGCACCTGGATCCTGTTCTAACCCTGTTTGATACGAGCTGCGAAACTGGTTGGACGACAGATGAGAAGATATGCAAACTGAAGCCAAACGTCCGTCACTGTCGGTGGTTTCATCATGTAAAGCAGCGTTCAGGGTGTGGCTGCACCTGTGTTCCACCTGCTGCAGGGTTCAAGCTCTAAGCATCTTACAGCTCAGTCTTTACCTCACACAGAACCAGAACCTGGACTCACCTGGTCCTGCAGCCCGCTGATCACAGCCATGTAGGCCGAGTAGTCCTGGCCTTCGGGTTTGGTTTTGCTCTCCAGGAACTGCCGGATCTTCAGCTCCAGCTCGGCGTTGGCGGCCTCCAGCTTGCGGACCTTCTCCAGGTAGGAGGCCAGGCGGTCGTTCAGGTTCTGCATGGTGGCCTTCTTGTTGTCGGAGATGTCGGTGAGGGCGTCGGCCAGTTCGAAGCCTCCGCCGCCGGACATGCCTGATCCAGAGACGCCTGATCCAGAGAAGCCTGAGCGGTTGACGGAGGCGAAGCTTGTGGGAGCCATGGAGCTGGAGATCCGGACCCCTTGTCTCCCAGCGCCGCCGTAGACGCTGTGGGCCCGGGAGCTGGTGACACGGTTGTGGTAGGACATGGTGGAGGAGTCTGCTGCTCTGGATGGAGGAGAGAGTGCAGGAGAGGCTGGACTCTGCGGCTTTTATGCTTCCTGGAAGTGGGGAGGGGTTCAGGTGTTGCCTCGGGGCAGGAGGACGACCGTCAGCCACAAATCACGTCAGGAATTTAAAGTACACACCTGTCGTACCTGTGGGAGGCTAAGAATGTCTCTGAGGTGATGCAGCCGGTATCTGCTTTCATCGGGTTCTCATTTCGAGCCTTCCTCTGTCACAGTTGGATTCCTGCCGTCGTGTGGCGACACGTCAGTCGGCCCTGGAGGCTCGGCTTCGCCCCCCTGCTCACTTGTTGTGCAACCAAACAATGAGCCGCTTCATTCAGCTGCTGTTTGCTCCGAACAAACACTGATACTCATCTGTTTGTTGTAGGGCGGGTTCACTCCGCTCAGCCCAGGTGTTCACATTCAGGTGGATACGTCCAACCAGAACTCTCCTTTCAGCCTTAATGTACAGAGCTGATAACAAATACATACAGTTTACTTCCTTGATTGCTACAGATTTCTACAAAGTCATGTCGACTGATTAAAAACATAAAACGTAGAATAAGTGACTGCGTAAATGTTCTCCTCCCTCCAGTCAGTATTTAGTAGATGATCCTCCGCCTGCTGGTCCACCACTGGTCCTGAGTTGGTCTCCATCAGTCTGAACATCTGGACGCTGACATCTGACTTCATCCTACTATAAACTGTTAAACTCTGTCAGGTTCCTCAGGGATCATGAGGGACCAGAACTGTTCTAGTCCTGACTCTAGTTCTCAGGTGGACTGAGGTCTGGACTCTGACTGGACCTCCAGAACCTCCACCTTGTTGTCTTCAAACCATCTCTGTTTGATTCGACTTCTCTAGAATCTGCTGCATTCATTTACCCTCTACCTTTACAAGCCTTCCAGGACCTGCTGCTGAGGAACATCCCCACATCATGATGCTGCCACCACCATGCTTCACATCATGATGCTGCCACCACCGTGCTTCACGTCATGATGCTGCCACCACCGTGCTTCACATCATGATGCTGCCACCACCGTGCTTCACATCATGATGCTGCCACCAACGTGCTTCACATCATGATGCTGCCACCACCGTGCTTCACATCATGATGCTGCCACCACCGTGCTTCACATCATGATGCTGCCACCACCGTGCTTCACATCATGATGCTGCCACCACCGTGCTTCACATCATGATGCTGCCACCATGCTTCACACACATCATGATGCTGCCACCACCGTGCTTCCGTCATGATGCTGCCACCACCGTGCTTCACGTCATGATGCTGCCACCACCATGCTTCACATCATGATGCTGCCACCACCGTGCTTCACGTCATGATGCTGCCACCACCGTGCTTCACGTCATGATGCTGCCACCACCATGCTTCACATCATGATGCTGCCACCACCGTGCTTCACATCATAATGCTGCCACCACCATGCTTCACATCATAATGCTGCCACCACCATGCTTCACATCATGATGCTGCCACCACCGTGCTTCACGTCATGATACTGTTATGGTTATCCACCAATCCTGTGATTTTATTAATAAAATTAACATAAATTAAAAATGTAAAATTACAAAGGGTTTCTTTTACTTGCATTATCATAAAGTCTTTGAGTCCCTCTGATCACAGTGAAAACTAGAATGCACTCAAGCGATGTGATGCAGATCCAGACCGGATGCCTTCCTAAACATGGCAGGTAGCCCTGTGACCTTGACCTTTGACCTTTTGACCCCAACATTAATGGGTGACGAGGGTAGGTCAAGATCAACATCTGTGCTGAGTTTGATTATCTTATCTGTATTTGTTCTGGAGTTTTGGTGCGGACATAGCCACCCACCCACATACATACATACATAAGCCCTACCCAAGGCCGACTGCATTGTTGGATGATAACAGATTCCAGCGCTGCATTTTTAATTACTGCCGTTTGACTGATTGATGCTGTGAGATGTTTCCGATGCCTGAACCGCTCCAGAGATCACCTCGAGTGGCCCGGCAGGTTTCAGTTGGAGTTTACCACCAAGTCGTGTCGTGTAACTCTGTTGACAGAAGGCTGGCTCACGTTTCAGTTCGACACGTTTAATCTCACAGTTAAACCGATCAGGTTTTAATGAGCCGCTGCTGGTTCAACGTTTCCTCCTTTAACGCCGACAGAAAGTGGAAGATTAACTCGGAGTGACCGCAGCTTTATGGACAGAAGGATCTTATCTTTATTAAGGCTGAGACTCTGTGGTTTATTACAGGATGTAACCAAAGAGACATGGAACCTTTTTGTCTTTACGGTCCTCAGTGGGAGTTTTTATTTAGAATCTGTCAAGACAAAGTCAGTGTTTGATTTCAAAATGACAGAATTCAAACGCCAAACAGCTGTAATCAACACGTCAACAGGTGTTCCAACTGGACAACATGGAGGCTCCACACGCTACAGGGATTTAACTATTTACATGCTCTGTGGAAACACTGCCTGCAGTTCACCTGAGACTCTGTGACTGTTGGTCATAGCTGACTAATCATGGCTTCTCAGCTTCACCAGTAAATGAATTTATTTGGTGCAAATCGCTGACTTGTGGTGAATTTTTAAGTGAAACATGGAGGACAGTGGTTTCGATGAAATATCTCGATTTAAGCTCAGATTAAATTAAATTTTCTGACTCAATTCGACGTCACAGATGAGTCGTTTACAGAAGGTTCAAACTCTGCTGATTCTTTCTGATAATTTTTTAAAAGTTGCCTTTCAAACCCACTTACAGGTTCAAAAGTTGGTTCCTCTGAACTTTACTTTGTTCAGTTGTTGCCATAATAAAGTTTGGACCCTTTGAATTTGTTGAGTCGACGTGACGGTAAACTGTGGAGGATGGGGGTTTGTTTGCTGCTGGGATCTGGGTTGCAGGTGTTTGCTCTTCTGCACTGGATGTTCTGGTTCTTCTGGTTTTGTTCCGTTTGTCTGGTCGCCTCAACTCAGCTTCAATATTTAGTCTGTCAGAGGCTCATTCCACCGTCAGTCCTCTGAGAGCTGCAGCTCGTCTCTGGCTTTGGCTGAATGTTTGCAGCACAACAGATCGGTTGGACTCGACTCCACAGCCTGATAATACTGATCACTGCTGGGTTCGTCTGAATCAGGCATCTCAGATTCTATTATTGGAAATTTGGTGACGAAACAGACAGAATAGTTTTCAGCAGAGGACAGATTGTTAAGTATTGGTCCTTGAAAACGGGAAAAGTGCAAACAAGTGCACATAAACAAGTCTGTGAAGATCCTCAGTCATCTAGGTCATGGTTATCCATGACCTCTATCCATAGACCCCTATGAACACCAACATCTAGACCCCTATGAAAACCAACATCTAGACCCTATGAACACCAACATCTAGACCCCTATGAACACCAACATCTAGACCCCTATGAACACCAACATCTAGACCCTTATGAACACCAACATCTAGACCCCTATGAACACCAACATCTAGACCCTATGAACACCAACATCTAGACCCCTATGAACACCAACATCTAGGCCCCTATGGACACCAACATCTAGACCCTATGAACACCAACATCTAGACCCCTATGAACACCAACATCTAGACCCTATGAACACCAACATCTAGACCCTATGAACACCAACATCTAGACCCCTATGAACACCAACATCTAGACCCCTATGAACACCAACATCTAGACCCCTATGAACATCAACATCTAGACCCTATAAACACCAACATGTAGACCCCTATGAACACCAACATCTAGACCCTATGAACACCAACATCTAGACCCCTATGAACACCAACATCTAGACCCTATGAACACCAACATCTATACCCCTATGGACACCAACATCTAGACCCTATGAACACCAACATCTAGACCCCTATGAACACCAACATCTAGACCCCTATGAACACCAACATCTAGACCCTATGAACACCAACATCTAGACCCCTATGAACACCAACATCTAGACCCTATGAACACCAACATCTAGACCCCTATGAACACCAACATCTAGACCCGATGAACACCAACATGTAGACCTCTATGAACACCAACATCTAGACCCTATGAACACCAACATCTAGACCCTATGAACACCAACATCTAGACCCCTATGAACACCAACATCTAGACCCTATGAACACCAACATCTAGACCCTATGAACACCAACATCTAGACCCCTATGAACACCAACATCTGGACCCTATGAACACCAACATCTAGACCCCTATGAACACCAACATCTAGACCCCTATGAACACCAACATCTAGACTCTTATGAACACCAACATCTAGACCTCTATGAACACCAACATCTAGACCCCTATGAACACCAACATCTAGACCCCTATGAACGCCAACATCTAGACCCTATGAACACCAACATCTAGACCCTATGAACACCAACATCTAGACCCCTATGAACACCAACATCTAGACCCCTATGAACACCAACATCTAAACCTCTATGAACACCAACATCTAGACCCCTATGAACACCAACATCTAGACCCCTATGAACACCAACATCTAGACCACTATGAACACCAACATCTAGACCCCTATGAACACCAACATCTAGACCCTATGAACACCAACATCTAGACCCCTATGAACACCAACATCTAGACACTATGAACACCAACATCTAGACCCCTATGAACACCAACATCTAGACCCCTATGAACACCAACATCTAGACCCTATGAACACCAACATCTAGACCCTATGAACACCAACATCTAGACCCCTATGAACACCAACATCTAGACCCTATGAACACCAACATCTAGACCCCCATTATTTCATAATTTGCCTTTGACCTCTTTTATTGCTACACCTCCTGTTTATTAACGTCCAACATGAGCGACTTTTTCCCATCATTTAATCTAATGCATAATTGTAACATCAAACTCGGACTCTGTCATTGAGATAAACACTGATGATGGTTTATAAAGTCGCACCAGCTTCATACTGTGTGTAATTTAAACTTATATTTGTGCGTTAGTCAAATGCAAACTAAATTCAAGTTGAGGTAATTTAATAAAACTGACTTAGAAATATAAATTTTCTTCAGCCTGAGTTCAGGATGAGTCTTTGCCATGGTGCCTCTTCACCAGCTAATCTGCTCCCTCCATGGTTTTGTGTCTTACGTCCAGTTTTATGAGAGCAACATCCCACATTTTCATCTGGTTTTCATTATAAAACTAGCAAGTCCTTATCTTGATGTTATGCAGAGAGCTTTCTAATAGAATCCATATCAACACATGATGAGTGGGCAGCATTTGCTTTGCTTTGTTTTCTTACCGTTAACGTGTCATTACATTAATTATGGGATTTCATGCTGTAGGTGTGTCTGCAGCGCTGGAGGCTGCATTTTCAGGACTGGTGGTTTTTGCTTCACCCACTCACCTGGATGAGTCACACATACCTGATCTCCGGCCAAGATGAGCGACAGTCACCGTGTGACTGCTGGAGGTAAATCAAGTTTAATTTGCTCAACGCTAAAAACTGCTGGGATGTGTTCAGATGTACAGAACAGTTATTGTTAAGCAGCCAAACTGGGAGAACCAGACGATGTTTTAACGCATCATCAGACACGAACCAGCAGGGTTCAGTTCATAACAACAACTGTGAGCTTCCTTAATTATGTCTCTAATGGAGCCACAGCATGAGCCCAGCTCTGTGCTGATGGTAATTAACTGTAGCGGAAACATTAATTAAACTACAGAAGATGGTTAAAGCATGCTGACATGATCAGTGAGTCCATCAGGATGTTCATGTTCATCCAGACAGATCAGATCAGACACACTAATGACATGTCTACTAACACACATTAATGGGGTTGAGATCATCAGCGGTGGCCTCAGAGGAGTTGTTGCTTTATAAATATACTAAACCCCCTTTTAGTTCCCAACCCTGACCTCCATACATACAGATATATATAGGAACATATACAGTAACCAAGTTAAACTACAGAGAGAAGGTAGTATTTTTGGAATAAACCTTTCAACTGCAGCTTGATACTTAGAGACTTAAACTATCTGATTGGAATAATATAAGTACTTGGACATACAGTAGCATTAAATCCATAACTTGTTAGTAAGTTCTATTTAGTCAACCTTTAAAACTACATGAAGTGTTTTGGCTGAAATAACCTTTGAATCTCTCAGAACTTTGTGTGGAAAACTTCTTCAGTAAAGGTCTAGTCAACCTTCAGAACCTGAAGTCATGCGCTTCACTTCCACTGCAGGAGGTGGCGCTGTGGGGAAATGAAGGACTCAATAAGTGAACAACCTCTGGTGCTGCAGACATGAGCTCTGGTTGGAGGTCATTAGGCACCACAGGAGTCTTTGTCATGGTGCCCATTGCTAGCTAAACTCCCACAATGCTCTCTGCTTCCAACATGAACCTCCTGTAGTCTAACCCTGGACAACAAACTGGACTGGACTAACACAGATGTCCGGTCCCAGAAGGGGCAGAACCGGCTGTTGTTCCTCAGAGGATTAAGATCCTTCGACGTCTGCAGTGAAATGCTGCCCATGTTCTACCAGCCGGTGGAGGCCACAGTTCTTTCTGTGCTGAGGTCTGTTGGGACGGCATCAGGACTGGTGGCTGGACGGGCTGGGGAAGAGGGCTGGTTCTGAGCTCGGCAGGAGTCTGGACTCACTGAGGACTGAGGCTGAGAGACAGAACAGTTCAGTCCATCCTGAACAGAGTCAACCATCATCTTCACAACATCCTGGACAGGAGAGGAGCAGCTCCAGTGGAGGATCTCTGAACGCTTCAGGAGACTTTCATCCACCAGCCATCAGGCATCAGAACACCTTCGTTAGTAACTCATGACCCGATCTGTTGGCTGTAACATTCCTGTGACTCAACTGTGCAATAAAACAGTAATCTACCTACCGATCTCCACCTGGTGGAGCAGCCAGGTACTGCAGCTGATCTATGATACATTTACTGGCATCATGTAGAGAAAACAGGTTTAATACATCTGTTGGAGCCTCAGTACATCCTCTAGTACTACATTTATACCATCTAGTACTACATGTACCCTCTAGTACTACATGTACCCTCTAGTACTACATTTACCCTCTAGTACTACATGTACCCTCTAGTACTACATTTACCCTCTAGTACTACATGTACCCTCTAGTACTACATTTACCCTCTAGTACTACATTTACCCTCTAGTACTACATTTACCCTCTAGTACTACATGTACCCTCTAGTACTACATGTACCCTCTAGTACTACATTTACCCTCTAGTACTACATGTACCCTCTAGTACTACATGTACCCTCTAGTACTACATTTACCCTCTAGTACTACATTTACCCTCTAGTACTACATGTACCCTCTAGTACTACATGTACCCTCTAGTACTACATTTACCCTCTAGTACTACATTTACCCTCTAGTACTACATTTACCCTCTAATACTACATTTACCCTCTAGTACTACATTTACCCTCTAGTACTACATTTACCCTCTATACTACATTTACCCTCTAATACTACATTTACCCTCTAGTACTACATTTACCCTCTAATACTACATTTACCCCCTAGTACTACATTTACCCTCTAGTACTACATTTACCCTCTAGTACTACATTTACCCCCTAGTACTACATTTACCCTCTAGTACTACATTTACCCTCTAGTACTACATTTACCCTCTAGTACTACATTTACCCTCTAATACTACATTTACCTTCTAATACTACATTTACCCTCTAATACTACATGTACCCTCTAGTACTACATGTACCCTCTAGTACTACATTTACCCTCTAATACTACATTTACCCTCTAGTACTACATGTACCCTCTAGTACTACATTTACCCTCTAATACTACATTTATTTATATGTAGTTTTTCTTATTTTATTGTTTTCATGCTTTGTTTTTTGTTTTCTGATTTATTCTCATTTTATTGTATTTTTATGATTCGTCTTTTTATTTAATCTCAACAAGTTTATTCCCATGTTTTGACTTTAATCTATTCCATTTTAATCCAGTTAATATTTTACTCTCTACTCGTTTTATTCTCCATCATCTGTGAATGTAAACTTATTCAGAAACATATTTTTGTTGTTTGAAAGATTTTTTCCAAGATGCATAAAAATGAAGTGATGTTGTTTTTAATAGACGTTGTGTCAGTATTTTAGTTTTATTTTTTCATTCCAGTGATTTTATTCGTGACTGATTGATGTGTTCGTGTTGCAGCTCCACCTGGTGGCCACCAGAGGAACTGCAGGCTGATGAACAGACGACAGGACACTGGAGGGTTCAGACTGAAGCACCTCGGCAGACTTTATTGGCTGGTTTGTGTGACGGCGCCTCCTGCTGGAGCTCACAGGGTCACCTCCTCCTGATGGAGCTCACAGGGTCACCTCCTCCTGCTGGAGCTCACAGGGTCACCTCCTCCTGCTGGAGCTCACAGGGTCACCTCCTCCTGCTGGAGCTCACAGGGTCACCTCCTCCTGCTGGAGCTCACAGGGTCACCTCCTCCTGCTTGGAGCTCACAGGGTCACCTCCTCCTGCTGGAGCTCACAGGGTCACCTCCTCCTGCTTGGAGCTCACCACCTTTCCGTCCACGACCTCCTCGATGATCACGATCTGCTTCTTGGTGGTGGTGGAGGTGGAGGTGGAGGAAGAGGAGCCGGAGGAGGCGGAGGAGGCCAACAACTGGGTGGAGGAGATGCTGCAAGAGGAGAAACAGAAAAATTATCATTTCCTTCAATTTTTAACGGGTATGAATATTTCTGACAAAGAGTGAACTTTTCAAATGTAGCATCTTTACACAAAGTGCTGATTTTGACCAGTTTTCTTTGGTTTCATTTGACTGTTTTAGTGTCTGTGATGTGATTTAGTGTCGTTTCTACTCCAGAAAAGGTGCAGCTTCCTCAGGAGAACTGTTGAATTGGCCAACAAGCTATAGGTCAGTGATTTGATGTCACCTGGAGTTTCTAATTCCTGACGTTCGCCTCTACGCAGACGATGTGCTGCTGTTCCTCTCTATGTTCTATGACTTTATAACGACCTGCACATTTTTGTGGGTTCATTTTTCACTGCAATATAAAATCGTCCACCTCTTAGAAGCAGAACAACCATGAAGAGGGAGAGAAACGTGTCCACAGGTGTTACATGTGTTGGATGCAGCTGACTTTATGTATTAATTACATTTGAACTTGTTTCCTGACTCGCTCTGTTGGAACACTGCCTGCAGTTCACCTGAAACTCTCAGAACTTATGTCACATGACAGTCAGTCACAGATGAGTCACGCATGGCTTCAGGGTTGCAGTGAAAAATGCTAAAATGTTTGTTTTTTACAGACTCTGGTTACATAAACGATTTATTTTAAGTGTATTTTTAGGATAAGGTCCCTTTAAAACACGTCAGTGGGTTACAGGTCATTAAACCCAGAACTAAACCTGATACAAAGACCAGCCTGACTCAACAAGAAATAACCAGAAAAAGTAAAAACCCTACCTGGCGCCTCCTTCTCCGTCCAGCAGCCTCCTGTACTCGGCGATCTCCATCTCCAGCCGGGTCTTGATGTCCAGCAGCATCTGGTACTCCTGTCCCTGCCTCTCCAGGTCGGCCCTCAGCTGCACCAGCTGCTCCTCCAGCATGGACACCTGGTTCTGGAAACCCGCCAGCATCAAGGCGTACCGGTTCTGGGTTTCAGCGAGGGTTCCTTCCAGCCCAGCTTTCTACAGGAGACAGACAGGAAGTAGCTCGGTCAGTTTAACGCCTCCAGAGGCAGCAGGTGTGAAGTACTTCCTGTGAATCTCACCATGCTGAGCTGTGACTGCAGCTCGATCTCCAGACCCTGCAGCGTCCTCTTCAGGTCGGTCACCTCGGATTTGGACGTCTGGATGGTTTCTGTGCTGGCAGCAACTTCTTTACTTAGTGCTTCTGACTGTTGGGAGGAAAAACAACAGCATGTTCACAGCATGTCGACTCTCCCATCAGCATCCTGCTGCTCATTACTGTAGAACAGGGGTCTCAAACTCCGGTCCTCGAGGGCCACTATCCTGCATGTATGTACTCATCATGAAGCTCTGCAGGAGCCTGATAACGATCCTGATCATTTGAATCAGGTGTGTAGGAAGAGGGAAACATCAGAAACATGCAGGATAGTGGCCCTCGAGGACCAGAGTTTGAGACCCCTGCTGTAGAAGTTCACATTTCACACTCAGTGTTTCTGCAGTAGAGCGTTCTGTATTTATATTTATTGGGATATTTGTTAATAGATGAGTTTGGCGACACTCAACCTAGGTTTTGATTTGACATTTTAATTTAAAAACTTTACTTAGCTAAGTGGATCTGAATGTGCTGCAGGAGGAAACAGGACTTTTATTTTGAAGCAAATAACAGAATATTTCAGTTTCTTTCACTTCATGTTTACATGTTGCCGACTTGTTGGAGTTATTATTAGATTTTAGTAGGTTTATGTCCACAGTTTAGCTTAGCATGCTAACATTTGCTAGTTATTAAAACTATTATTGCAGGTACAGTACAGATACTACAGTTGTAGTACAGATTAACCGGCTTAGCTTAGCATGTTAGCATGATAGCATGCCATGTGCTTGCTGGTTATCATTGTTTTTGGGTGTATATGTTTACCTTATAGCTAATACTTGCTAGTTACTAATCTGTCTATTGAAGTGTGCTAACATGCTAATGCCTGCTAGCATTATTATTATTATTATTATTGGGAGATGTATGTTCAACAGCATAGCCTAGCATGCTACCATGCTATTGCTTGCTAGTTACGTTTTAATCTGGAGGTATGTATGGACCAGTGCTGATCTGATGGACCTACCTTGGTTTGGAACCAGGCGTCCAGCTCTTTGCGGTTTTTGGCGGCGACGTTTTCGTAGTGCTCCCTGATCTCCTCCATGAGCTTGGTGAGGTCCTGCTGAGGAGCAGCGTCCACCTCCACGTTCACCTGGCCGCTCATCTGGGTCCTCATGGCCAGCAGCTCCTGCAGGGACAACAAGGAGACGCATTCAAGGATTTACTGACCTCCAAACCCGACAACTTTAATGACACCTGAGAGCTTCTCACCTCCTCGTGGTTCTTCTTCAGGAAGATCAGCTCCTCCTTCAGACCTTCGATCTGCATCTCCAGGTCCGACCGGGCCAGAGTCAGTTCGTCCAGAACCCTCCTGAGCCCGGCGATGTCGGCCTCCACCGACTGACGCATGGCCAGTTCATTCTCGTACCTGCAGGACAACACGGAGCTTTCATTTCTGTTTCTGGTTTTACACGAGTGAAACTGACTGAAACAGCAGAGAAACACAGGATTTATAAATACATACATACATATATATATATATATGTATGTATGTATATAATGTGTTATAATATCTGTTTTCTCAACTCTTGATACTATTTTCAATCAAGCTGCCAATTAGCTCATTAGCTGAAAAGACAATATTAGAATTGATAAAATAGTTTTTTTAATTACGGAGCTATGTTTCTGTCACTTTGCTAGCTGTCTCTTAGCAAGCAAATTAGCTGGTAACAGCTTCTTTCTCTGAGTGTAAATCATGTCACTAACTGTTAGGTAACTGTCTGTTAGCAAGCTAGTTAGCTTGGTTGCTAACCAGTTGGTTTATCAGGGGAAATCTACATTCACTATCTGTTGGAAAGCTAATTAGCTTGGTTGCTAATGGGACAGATTATTTATATGGACAGCAGCTAAAAGCTAGTTTGCCAAGTGTTTGATAGCAAGCTGCTTGTTGCTAGCAGTACATTTTATTAAAAAGACATTAGCTCCTGTATACAACAACATTTAATGGCGTTGTTGAATGTTAGCTGTTTGCTCACAAATCAGTTAGCTGTGTTGCTAGTTTGACAGTTTATCAGCATAAATCTATACCTGCTAACTGTTTGTTAGCCGGGTAATTAGCTTGTTTGCTAATGGGTCAGTTCATTCTAAAGACATCAGTGTTTCCACCTGTTAGTTAGCTGTCTGTTAGCAAGCTAATTAGCTTTTCAAATACCCAGACAGACGTCATAAATCTTAGCACTCAGTTTAGCTAACTTTGGAAGCTCAGACACTTTGTTGTTCCTTTTTTTAAACTTAGATTACAAAATGAATTTAAAAATAAATGCAGGCATTTAAAAGTCAGATTGTGGTTTTTAGATCAGGATGAAAATAAACTGAACACATTTTAAGACTCAAAAACTTTGACCTGCTTCACATTAAATGGTAAAAACATCCAGGTGAAGCAGAGGAAAGGATCTGATTTCAGATCACTCACCGAGGTTTTTACTCACACTTTGCTTTGTGAATAATAAATGAATCCACTCACTTGAGCCTGAAGTCATCAGCGGCCAGCTTGGCGTTATCGATGGCCAGGTAGATCCCACCGTTCACCCTGGTGGCGTCCTGGATCTGAAAGACAACAAGTATTTATACTTATTAGTATTTAAAGTTCTCCAGAGGAAAACTGAAACGATGAGGATCATGTCAGTGAAGTTAATCTAAACCAGATCCTCCAGTCTCATGTTGACGTCTGCTCTGGTGTTTTCTTCTTATTTCTCTCCTGAGTTTCTTTCGTTTTATTTCCTTCTTTGTTTTTATTCTTTCATTATAACCTGTGACTCCTGGTTTGTTACTAATGTTTAGTTCAGTATTAAACGGATCCGTTCTGACTCTCATGTTTGTTCTCAGACCCCTGATGGATGAGCTTCCTGCTGGTGGTCACATGACTGATGTCAGGTGTCTCAGGTGAGCCTACCTGTCCCTGCAGCTCAGCGATGGTGGCGAAGAAGGCGCTGTAGTCTCTGGCGGACGGTGAGGTTTTGCTCTCCAGGAACTGCCGGATCTTCAGCTCCAGCTCGGCGTTGGCGGCCTCCAGCTTGCGGACCTTCTCCAGGTAGGAGGCCAGGCGGTCGTTCAGGTTCTGCATGGTGGCCTTCTCATTGGCTGAGATGTCCATGCTGTCGGCGCCACCAAACGCTGCCCCACCGCCGCTGCCGCCGCCGCTACTTCCACTGTAGAAGCTGTAGGACATTTGACTACCTCCACCTCCACCACCGTAGCCGCCGCCGTACACAGACATGGAAGTACCAGGGGTGGACATCCTGGCCTGGGAGCCTCCGATGGCGCCAGACATGGACCTGCTGCTGCCCACGTAGGAGCGGCCGCCACCACTGCTGATCACCGACATGGATCTGTAGGACGTCATGGTGGAAGAAGTCTGGAGGAGATGCTGCTGCTGTTGCTGAGCAGACTGAGGAGCTGCGACGGCGGCTGCAGTTTTATCCTGCTGAGTGAGGAGGAGGAGGAGGAGGAGGAAGGATGGCGAGCGGAGCTGGCACCGAGCCTCTGAGGACACACCTGGCCTCGTTAAAGCAGGACCTGGTTCTGGGTGTGTCTGAATGTGGAGCTGTTAGCGGCACAATGGATGAATTACAGCAGAAAGTTTCACATCGGAGCTGAAGGAGGCAGAAACGCTGCAGGGCCAGTTCAGACACGAAGGCTCGGCTCCACCGCTGGAGATGGACCCGGTTTGAGAAACGTCTGGCAGCAGGTTGAGTTGCCCTGAAGCTGCTGGTTTGAAGAGTGAACCACATTTGGCTTTGTTAGCTGATTACTCCTGAGTAAACATTCAGGGGTGAGGAGCCGATACACTCAACCATGAGATCACAGTTCAGAGTCAAGTTGAGCTAATGTTTACCAGAGCAGTCTGCAGGGTTAACTGAAGAAACACAAGACTCTCCATCAGCAGGAAACGACAAACTTCACTGCTGTTTTATCATTAAAACCAACAGTGGATGAGTGTCGGTGTGACTCAGAATTACATGAGTCAAAACAACACCTCAGATTCTAGATTACAGTTTGAACTCAGAGTGAAGCTGGAGAATCTCACACAGGAATTCTGCCTCCTCGCAATGTAAATACAAATATTTAAATCAGAAACAGACAAAAACCACCACAAAGAGACGCCACACATACTGGTATCTGTCTGGTGAGGGAATTATAAGTGTCTGCAGGGACCATTATGACTGGAGTCCAAACTGAACTACAGAAACTCTGACTATGGATTGATTCATCAGAATGACGTTACATCTGTACTCTATTACCAGAAGTACTGGGACGCCCCTCCAAATAACTGGATCCAGGTGTTCCAATCCCTTCCATGACCACAGGTGTATAAATCCAGCCCACTGGACTCTAGAGCAGTGGAGACCAGTTCTCTGGAGGGACCAATCACACTTCTCTGTCTGGACATCCCATGGACCAGTCTGGGTTTGGAGGTTGCCAGGACAACGGTACTTCCTGACTGCATTGTTCCAAGTGTAAAGTTTGGTGGAGGGGGGTTATGGTGTGGGGGTGTTCTTCAGTCTCTTAGTTCCAGTGAAAGGAACTCTTAATGCTTCAGCAGACCAAGACATTCTGGACTATTTGATGCTCCCAACTTTGTGGGAACAGTTTGGGGATGGACCCTTCCTGTTCCAACATGGCTGCCACCAGTGCACAAAGCAAGGTCAGTAAAGACATGGAAGATCCAGTCTGGTGTGGAGGAACTGGACTGGCCTGCTCAGAGTCCTGACCTCAACCTGATAGAACACCTTTGGGATGGATCAGAGTGGAGACTGAGAGCCAGGCCTTCTGGTCCAACATCAGGGTCTGACCTCATAAATGGTCAAAGATTCCCATGAACACACTCCTAAACCTTGTGGAAAACCTTCCCAGAAGAGTTGAAGCTGTTAGAGCTGCAAAGGGTGGAACAACTCCATATTAAACCCTACAGATTAAGAATGGGACGTCATTAAAGGTCATGTAAAGGCAGACGTCCCAGTACTGTTGGTAATATAGTGTATCTGGAACAAAGACTCTACCAATCGTTTTATTGCACTGACTGAAGTGTGATGCTGTGCAGTAAAAGTAGAACCTGGAGGGGAAATGTTTTAAGAACTAATAATTATCAGACCTGACTGCTGTTTCTAAACATGCAGGTTATAAATTTCATTTCAGGTGTTTTATCCTGAATAGCTGCCCAGAGGCTTTTATAAGATGACTGCTGAGTGGTGGCACTCATTTTACCTCAGGTCAAATATAAAAGACATTCTACAGCGGGACTGATTTGCTGACCTCAGTAATTATAGTCTAGATGTTGGTGTTCATAGGGGTCTAGATGTTGGTGTCCATAGGGTCTAGATGTTGGTGTCCATAGGGTCTAGATGTTGGTGTTCATAGGGTCTAGATGTTGGTGTTCATAGGGTCTAGATGTTGGTGTTCATAGGGTCTAGATGTTGGTGTTCATAGGGGTCTAGATGTTGGTGTTCATAGGGGTCTAGATGTTGGTGTTCATAGAGTCTAGATGTTGGTGTTCATAGGGGTCTAGATGCTGGTGTTTATAGGGGTCTAGATGTTGGTGTTCATAGGGGTCTAGATGCTGGTGTTCATATGGTCTAGATGTTGGTGTTCATAGGGGTCTAGATGTTGGTGTTCATAGGGGTCTAGATGTTGGTGTTCATAGGGGTCTAGATGTTGGTGTTCATAGAGTCTAGATGTTGGTGTTCATAGGGGTCTAGATGTTGGTGTTCATAGGGGTCTAGATGTTGGTGTTCATAGGGGTCTAGATGTTGGTGTTCATAGGGGTCTCGATGTTGGTGTTCATAGGGGTCTAGATGTTGGTGTTCATAGGGTCTAGATGTTGGTGTTCATAGGGGTCTAGATGTTGGTGTTCATAGGGTCTAGATGTTGGTGTTCATAGGGGTCTAGATGTTGGTGTTCATAGGGGTCTAGATGTTGGTGTCCAAAGGGGTCTCGATGTTGGTGTTCATAGGGGTCTAGATGTTGGTGTCCATAGGGGTCTAGATGTTGGTGTCCATAGGGGTCTAGATGTTGGTGTCCATAGGGTCTAGATGTTGGTGTTCATAGGGGTCTAGATGTTGGTGTTCATAGGGGTCTAGATGTTGGTGTTCATAGGGTCTAGATGTTGGTGTTCATAGGGGTCTAGATGTTGGTGTTCATAGGGTCTAGATGTTGGTGTTCATAGGGGTCTAGATGTTGGTGTTCATAGGGGTCTAGATGTTGGTGTTCATAGGGGTCTAGATGTTGGTGTTCATAGGGGTCTAGATGTTGGTGTTCATAGGGGTCTAGATGTTGGTGTTCATAGAGGTCTAGATGTTGGTGTTCATAGAGGTCTAGATGTTGGTGTTCATAGGGGTCTAGATGTTGGTGTTCATAGAGGTCTAGATGTTGGTGTTCATAGAGGTCTAGATGTTGGTGTTCATAGGGGTCTAGATGTTGGTGTTCATAGAGGTCTAGATGTTGGTGTTCATAGGGGTCAAGATGATCGTGTTCATAGGGGTCTAGATGTTGGTGTTCATAGGGGTCTAGATGTTGGTGTTCATAGGGGTCAAGATGCTGGTGTTCATAGGGGTCTAGATGTTGATGTTCATAGGGGTCTAGATGTTGGTGTTCATAGGGTCTAGATGTTGGTGTTCATAGGGGTCTAGATGTTGGTGTTCATAGGGTCTAGATGTTGGTGTTCATAGGGGTCTAGATGTTGGTGTTCATAGGGGTCTAGATGTTGGTATTCATAGGGGTCTAGATGTTGGTGTTCATAGGGGTCTAGATGTTGGTGTTCATAGGGTCTAGATGTTGGTGTTCATAGGGTCTAGATGTTGGTGTTCATAGGGTCTAGATGTTGGTGTTCATAAGGGTCTAGATGTTGGTGTTCATAAGGGTCTAGATGTTGGTGTTCATAGGGTCTAGATGTTGGTGTTCATAGGGGTCTAGATGTTGGTGTTCATAGGGTCTAGATGTTGGTGTTCATAGGGGTCTAGATGTTGGTATTCATAGGGGTCTAGATGTTGGTGTTCATAGGGTCTAGATGTTGGTGTGATGGTGCCTCAAACAAACAAAAACAAAGATCTGTTGGATGAAAATGAATGAATTTACTGAGGAACTAATTAGAACGAACCTGATAACCAATGAATGCACATAAATGTCAGTTTGCAGAGAGGAGGACTTATAAAATGTGTTTAACTATTTTTCTCCACCTTCTCAGCATCATCAGACTGAACAGATGAAAACTCACTGAATGCAGAACATAAACATCCATGTTGATGAGTCCGTCACGGCTTGTCACCGTGTAACAAAGGTAATTACATGAGAGCTACAGAGCTTTAATGATTTAATGAAGCTGGGTGAGGATTGTGCTGCAGGCGTGTTCCCGTCATACGGCTGTAGGAATGTACAACACCCCGATCAGCATCAGTTTGTTCAGCAGCCGTGTGGAGGAGATCCTCTGTCTCACAAACTGAGTGCAAAACAAACTAAAGTCGAACTGATCCATGAGCTGCAGCTGTGAAAGTCTCAGACAGAAACACAAGAACATGATGGATGCAGGATCAGGAACATGAGCGCAACAGAGGACCAGAGTCCACGAGAGGCTTGACGAGCTGAAGGCGACCAGGAGGAGATGGAAAACAGCAAAACAACTGCAAAGACGCACAAAAGGAAGGTGATCCAGCCTAATACAGAGACACCAAGCAGCTAAAAGTGATGCAAAGTAAACACAAATGGATGCAAACGCAGATAAAACAACTACGACACACAACAGGAGCAAAGCAAACAGATTCTAAGTCAACACAAGGATGAAACCACCTCAGAGACACACAACAAGCTGCAACGAGAGACGAACGACAACCAACATGAACACAGGAAGACCAGAGAGACGAAGAACGATGGAGAGAAGGAACAGAAATAAAACAGCTGCAGAGACCCAGAGGAGGACCAGAGAGAGACACGAATCCACCACAGAGACACAAAACCAAGTGTAAAGTGATGCAAAAGAAACACAAATGAATGCAAAAACCTCCTCGGAGACTCACAAATCCACCACAGAGACTCAGGACTGCACCAGAAACACAAGGAAACCGACCACAGAGAGACAAACCAGCTACAACGTGATGCACAGTCAACACAAATAGATACAACTCCAATGCAAACACAGTAAAAACAACGATGGGAACACAAGGAGAACACAATGGGAACACAATGGGAACACAAGGAGAACACAAGGAGAACACTGCTGGATGCACAACAGCTGCAAAAGAATTGCAACCCCCCCCCCCCAAAAAAAACCAACACAATAAATCAGAAACTGCTGCAAAATAGACACAAAGACTAAAAAGAGAAGAGAAGTGACAAAAAAGACACAAAATGAACACAAAAAGCTGCACAACAACAGCAAAGACACATAAAGACACACAAAGACTGATATTAGATTTAAACTGACAACAATGAAAAATGAACACAAATATTACAGAGCAGCAGAACAGAAACACAAAATGAACACGAGGTGATGCAAACGAGAATAAACCTTCATCAGTGACAGAAGAAGCACCGGAATCTGCAAAACAGCTGCAGAGAGAAACAAAACAGCAACAAAGAGACAAAAAACAGCAACAAAGAGACAAAAAACAGCAACAAAGACACAAAAACAGCAACAAAGAGACAAAAAACAACAAAGACACAAAAAACAGCAACAAAGACACAAAAACAGCAACAAAGAGACAAAAACAGCAACAAAGACACAAAAAACAGCAACAAAGACACAAAAACAGCAACAAAGACACAAAAACAGCAACAAAGAGACAAAAAACAACAAAGACACAAAAAACAGCAACAAAGAGACAAAAACAGCAACAAAGAGACAAAAACAGCAACAAAGACACAAAAAACAGCAACAAAGACACAAAAACAGCAACAAAGAGACAAAAAACAACAAAGACACAAAAAACAACAAAGACACAAAAAACAGCGACAAAGACACAAAAACAGCAACAAAGAGACAAAAAAACAACAACAAAGACACAAAAAACAGCAACAAAGACACAAAAAACAACAAAGACACAAAAAACAACAACAAAGACACAAAAAACAACACAACAGGTAAACAACAGAGACACACAAACGAGCTGATTTGAACTAAACGGTTCAGATTTAAAGGAGTTTCAGCAAACAGTGAAGAAAATAGAAAATCCTTTGAGTTTAGTTCAATTTAAAACGATAGCCACGGATTCCTCTCAGTTTCAGTCACTGTTTACTTTAATTTTCAGTCAGTTTGTTTTCAGAAACGGTTCTCTTTCATTTTCGTTCACTGTTTGCTTTTGGTTTAATTTTCTGCTGTTTTCTTTCATCATTTTCAGTCACTGTTTACGTTTGGTTTCAGTTACTGATTTCATTTAGATTCACTGTTTAAATTTTCCAGATAAGAAACAGACGAAATGTGTGAAAACGTCTCGGTTCAGTTGTATTTTGTTGTGTTTTGTTGTATTTTGTTGTGTTTTGTTGTATTTTGTTGTATTTTGTTTAGTGCTGTCAAAAATATCGTGTTATTAACGCGTTAACGCAAATAAATTTTAACGGCGTCAATTTTTTTATCGCGAGATTAACGCGGGCGGGGGTGGGTGGGGCGGGGGCATGGTTGTCGAGGTCGAGGGCTGTTTGTTTTTGGTTTTACTTTCTGGTTGCTTTTAATTCTATTTGCCGTTTGTTTTAGTTTTCATTTGCTGTTTTGTTTTGATTTCCGCTGCTGTATACGTTTGTTTTCGGTTGCTGTTGCTGCTGGCTGTTTGCTTGTGTTTTCAGTCACTGTTTGCTGTTTTTTTTACAGTGGCTGTTTTCAGTGACTGTTTATTCTTGGTTTTATTTGCGGTTTGCTTTCGTTTTTATTTGCGGTTTGCTTTCGTTTTAATTTGCTGTTTTGTTTCGTTTTTATTTGCTGTTTTTAGTCCTTGTGTTTTCAGTCGCTGTTTCACTTTGTTTT
Source organism: Dascyllus trimaculatus (assembly GCA_024666655.1). Taxonomy (NCBI): domain Eukaryota; kingdom Metazoa; phylum Chordata; class Actinopteri; family Pomacentridae; genus Dascyllus; species Dascyllus trimaculatus. Next base: position 535,012 of record CM045448.1, on the reverse strand, counting down.
AATTTTCTGTTGCTTTAGTTTTCGGATGTCATTCGTCGTTTTCAGTCACTGTTTCCGGCTGTTGGTTTTTGTTTTCAGCTGCTGTTTTTGTTTTCTGTTCTTCAGTTTTCTCGTCGCCTGCTTTTCGTTCTGGTTCAGCAGAGCTTCATGTTGAACGTCTGAACCTCCTGATCTGATCTGATCAGGTTTGAACTGATCACAAGTCAAACAAGATTCTCCTCTGTGGGTTTAAACATTTTAATTAAAGTCAACAGAAACTCTGAGTCAGCAGAACCAAACTGGATTCAACCTGAAGACACGTCGCTCGTTTCTGCAGCAGCTTTCAGAGAAAACCACAAGAAAACAAATGAAACGACAAACAGGAGACAAACAGACGATTAAACAGATTAAACAGAGATAATTATACAGGTTATTAAAGGAGACACCGCGGTGGAAGAGGTTCTCCTGAGATAATACGACTCCGTAACAAGTAAAAGTGTTGGACTGTAGCAGCGACTTGACTCGAATTTAAACCCAGTTTATACGTTTATTTTATTATTTCTCAGTCATTTCATTCACACATATATTATTGATATTTTATTAGAATATTATCACATTTTAGGAGTATTTTTTGAACCATTTTAGGACATCTCATGAGCATCCTTCAGCACATTTTATAAACATTTTTTTTTTAGATTTTTATTGATTTTTTTGATATTTTTGGAGTATTATTTTCCTCATATTTTACTGAAACATTTTGTTCATTTTTCATTAAAATTTGGGAGATTTTTTAATAGTCTTTTAAAATATTTCTTTATATATATTATTTGCAAGTTTTATACATTTTTCTGAAATTTTATAAATATTTTTGGGACATTTTTTATAATTATTCCTATTTTTTTCAGCACATTTACTGACACTATTGGGGCATTTATAGATTTCTTTTCTCACTGTTTATTATTTTTTTATATTTTGAAATTTAAAAAGTGTTTTTCAACATCTATTTTGATATTTGTGGGACTTTTTCACATTTAAAAAAAATTTGAGCCATTTTTGTCATATTTAATTCAAACTTTTGGGACACTTTATTATTTAGAACATTTGATGACTCTTTCAGACATTTGCTAAATCTCTTCCTACCATCAGCAGCATGTTGCTCTTGGAGCTACTTTACTTTAAATCCGGTTTAATGTTCAGAAAGAACAAACTAAGTCCTGAATTCTGTTTTCAGTGTTTTTGTCTCGTCTTTGGTTTCTGCTCCCTGAGCCTGAACCTGTTCTGCAGGGTCTTTATGTCCACTCAGAAACCCGAGTCCTTCGCCTGCAGCAGCAAATTTACGCAACACACCTCCCCCACCTCATCCAGGGGGCGGAGCTTAGAGCAGGTGTGCCTCTCTGCGGTCACATGTGTAACATAAATCCTCCTGCTACAGGCAGAGAGACGGCAGGTAGAAGTAGAGGATCTGGTTCAGGCTCAGTTTAGAGAGTTAAACATCTAGACCCCTATGAACACCAACATCTAGACCCCTATGAACACCAACATCTAGACCCCTATGAACACCAACATCTAGACCCTATGAACACCAACATCTACACCCTATGAACACCAACATCTAGACCCTATGAACACCAACATCTAGACCCCTATGAACACCAACATCTAGACCCTATGAACACCAACATCTAGACCCCTATGAACACCAACATCTAGACCCTATGAACACCAACATCTAGACCCTAAGAACACCAACATCTAGACCCCTATGAACACCAACATCTAGACCCCTAAGAACACCAACATCTAGACCCCTATGAACCAACATCTAGACCCCTATCTAGACCCCTATGAACACCAACATCTAGACCCTATGAACACCAACATCTAGACCCTATGAACACCAACATCTAGACCCTATGAACACCAACATCTAGACCCCCATGAACACCAACATCTAGACCCTATGAACACCAACATCTAGACCCCTATGAACACCAACATCTAGACCCCTATGAACACCAACATCTAGACCCTATGAACACCAACATCTAGACCCTATGAACACCAACATCTAGACCCCTATGAACACCAACATCTAGACCCCTATGAACACCAACATCTAGACCCTATGAACACCAACATCTAGACCCTATGAACACCAACATCTAGACCCCTATGAACACCAACATCTAGACCCCTATGAACACCAACATCTAGACCCCTATGAACACAACAAGCCCTATGAACTACCAACATCTAGACTCCACCAACATCTAGACCCTATGAACACCAACATCTAGCCCTATGAACACCAACATCTAGACCCCTATGAACACCAACATCTAGACCCCTATAACAACATCTAGACCCTATGACACCAACATCTAGACCCCTATGAACACCAACATCTAGACCCTATGAACACCAACATCTAGACCCTATGAACACCAACATCTAGACCTATGACACCAACATCTAGGCCCACCATGAACACCAACATCTAGACCCTGAACACCAACATCTAGACCCCACCAACATCTAGACCCCTATGAACACCAACATCTAGACCCTATGAACACCAACATCTAGACCCTATGAACACCAACATCTAGACCCTATGAACACCAACATCTAGACCCTATGAACACCAACATCTAGACCCCTATGAACACCAACATCTAGACCCCTATGAACACCAACATCTAGACCCCTATGAACACCAACATCTAGACCCCTGTGAACACCAACATCTAGACCCTATGAACACCAACATCTAGACCCCTGTGAACACCAACATCTAGACCCCTATGAACACCAACATCTAGACCCTATGAACACCAACATCTAGACCCCTATGGACACCAACATCTAGACCCTATGAACACCAACATCTAGACCCCTATGAACACCAACATATAGACCCCTATGAACACCAACATATAGACCCCTATGGACACCAACATATAGACCCCTATGAACCCCAACATATAGACCCCTATGGACACCAACATATAGACCCCTATGGACACCAACATATAGACCCCTATGGACACCAACATATAGACCCCTATGAACACCAACATCTAGACCCCTATGAACACCAACATCTAGACCCCTATGGACACCAACATATAGACCCCTATGGACACCAACATCTAGACCCCTATGAACACCAACATATAGACCCCTATGGACACCAACATATAGACCCCTATGGACACCAACATATAGACCCCTATGGACACCAACATATAGACCCCTATGAACACCAACATCTAGACCCCTATGAACACCAACATCTAGACCCCTATGGACACCAACATATAGACCCCTATGGACACCAACATCTAGACCCCTATGAACACCAACATATAGACCCCTATGGACACCAACATATAGACCCCTATGGACACCAACATATAGACCCCTATGGACACCAACATATAGACCCCTATGAACACCAACATCTGGACTAGCTTGAGTTTTTCAAAGACGTCTTCGATAAACTGAAGCTAGTCCAGATGTTATGACGGAAACTATGTCGACAACCATGCCCTTGATGACTGAGGATCTTCACAGACATCCAAACGTCTTCATTCACTCTTTATTCGTCCCTCAGCTGCACAGAAACAAACTCATCCACCTGTTTGGTTTAAACATGGATTTGAGCTGCAACACACCTGAAGAGCAAACAAAGAGCTTCGACTCTGCTGGACTTACCTGACCTCAACTTTACCCCACATTCATAACAAAGACTAACATTCAAACACGACTTATCAGCTGCAAACAAACTGCTGCAGTCTGTGCAGGTTGATTTCAATCAGAACGTTTGTATCTTCACAGTAAAACCAGTGTTTGTCTTAAATGCAAGCAGTCAGATGAGGTTAGAAGAAACTCGTTCAGGGTGTGACTGAATTCTCGACATGTTTCCCCTGAGTGCCTCTTGGCCTCATAAATCTACTTTATTCAACCATCAATTCTTCACTTTGCTGCCAGCTGCCCTCGGCTAATTGATCTCCATGTTTTCATTAGAAAATCCCCCGAGCAGCTTGACATTTGGTTTAGTTCAGAATGAGTTTTTGTCTTTATAAACTGTTGTCAAAAGTTTCCATCCACCTGTACAGCCAACATTTATCACATTAGTCATTACAATGACTCCGAGAACTTTGAATTTCTTAATTTTACTATTGAAACATGTTCTAGATGTTGGTGTTCATAGAGTCTAGATGTTGGTGTTCATTGGGTCTAGATGTTGGTTCATAGGGGTCTAGATGTTGGTGTTCATAGGGGTCTACATGTTGGTGTTCATAGGGTCTAGACGTTGGTGTTCATAGGGTCTAGATGTTGGTGTTCATAGGGGTCTAGATGTTGGTGTTCATAGGGGTCTAGATGTTGGTGTTCATAGGGTCTAGATGTTGGTGTTAATAGGGGTCTAGATGTTGGGGTTCATAGGGTCTATATGTTGGTGTTCATAGGGTCTAGATGTTGGTGTCCATAGGGGTCTAGATGTTGGTGTTCATAGGGTCTAGATGTTGGTGTTCATAGGGGTCTACATGTTGGTGTTCATAGGGGTCTACATGTTGGTGTTCATAGGGGTCTAGATGTTGGTGTTCATAGGGTCTAGATGTTGGTGTTCATAGGGGTCGAGATGTTGGTGTTCATAGGGGTCTAGATGTTGGTGTTCATAGGGTCTAGATGTTGGTGTTCATAGGGGTCTAGATGTTGGTGTTCATAGGGTCTAGATGTTGGTGTTCATAGGGTCTAGATGTTGGTGTTCATAGGGTCTACATGTTGGTGTTCATAGGGTCTACATGTTGGTGTTCATAGAGTCTAGATGTTGGTGTTCATAGAGTCTAGATGTTGGTGTTCATAGCATCTAGATGTTGGTGTTTATAGGGGTCTAGATGTTGGTGTTCATAGGGTCTAGATGTTGGTGTTCATAGGGGTGTAGATGTTGGTGTTCATAGGGTCTAGATGTTGGTGTTCATAGGGTCTAGATGTTGGTGTTCATAGGGGTCTAGATGTTGGTGTCCATAGGGTCTAGATGTTGGTGTTCATAGGGTCTAGATGTTGGTGTCCATAGGGTCTAGATATTGGTGTTCATAGGGTCTAGATGTTGGTGTTCATAGGGTCTAGATGTTGGTGTTCATAGGGTCTAGATGTTAGATGTTGGTGTTCATAGGGTCTAGATGTTGGTGTTTATAGGGTCTAGATGTTGGTGTTCATAGGGGTCTAGATGTTGGTGTTCATAGGGGTCATAGATGTTGGTGTTCATAGGGGTCTAGATGTTGGTGTTCATAGGGGTCTAGATGTTGGTGTTCATAGGGTCTAGATGTTGGTGTTCATAGGGGTCTATGATGTTGGTGTTCATAGGGGTCTAGATGTTGGTGTTCATAGGGGTCTAGATGTTGGTGTTCATAGGGGTCTAGATGTTGGTGTTAGATGTTGGTGTTCATAGGGTCTAGATGTTGGTGTTCATAGGGGTCTAGATGTTGGTGTTCATAGGGTCTAGATGTTGGTGTTCATAGGGGTCTAGATGTTGGTGTTCATAGGGGTCTAGATGTTGGTGTTCATAGGGTCTAGATGTTGGTGTTCATAGGGTCTAGATGTTGGTGTCCATAGGGGTCTAGATGTTGGTGTTCATAGGGTCTAGATGTTGGTGTTCATAGGGTCTAGATGTTGGTGTTCATAGGGGTCTACATGTTGGTGTTCATAGGGTCTACATGTTGGTGTTCATAGGGTCTAGATGTTGGTGTTCATAGGGGTCTAGATGTTGGTGTTCATAGGGGTCTAGATGTTGGTGTTCATAGGGTCTAGATGTTGGTGTTCATAGGGGTCTAGATGTTGGTGTTCATAGGGTCTAGATGTTGGTGTTCATAGGGGTCTAGATGTTGGTGTTCATAGGGGTCTAGATGTTGGTGTTCTTAGGGGTCTAGATGTTGGTGTTCATAGGGTCTAGATGTTGGTGTTCATAGGGGTCTAGATGTTGGTGTTCATAGGGGTCTAGATGTTGGTGTTCATAGGGTCTAGATGTTGGTGTTCATAGGGGTCTAGATGTTGGTGTTCATTAGTTAAACTGCACCAGTTCTGTCCAGATGAGTCAAAGATAAACCAGAAGAACCCAACTGAGGAGGAAACGATCTAATTAAACCGGATATGAACATTTCATTATGTTGAAGGTTTGGAGGAACTTCCAGACAACTAAAGTCAACTAAAAATTCCTGTCATGATTAAACGTTTAGGACCTTTTATAACCTTAATCCTGTTTGACAGGTTACAGATTTCCTCTCTGTCAGGATAAAGATGGTTTAACAAACTCAGACCCTGCAGGCCTCTGAGGGATTCTTCTTCTCATATCTGAGTTTCGTTCCAACCTGCCCTCCTTTATCTCCTCCTTTATCTCCTCTTTTATCTCCTCCTTTATCTCCTCCTTTATCTCCTCCTTTATCTGCTGCTGCTGCTTCGAGCTGTTTTTACCATAAAAGGACATTTCCAGGTGTTTCTTACCTGCAGTCTTCGGCAGATTCCAGCCCCCCAGGCCCAGTTGTAAAACCTCCTCGGTGTCCTACAAAGACCCAACTGAAGGAGACGCCAACAGCCGCGAGCCGAGCTGATGTGTTTCATAGCTCTACTTTACTGTGTTTGTTCATTTCCATCAGTTTTAGTTGTTTTCTGGTGTTTTTTAAATTCATTTTTGTTCATTCCAAATGTGCTTTTATCAGTTTGGGTCCATTTGTGACTCTTAGAGGTGGATTCTGTTGAATTAGCATCTATTTAGGTTCTTTTTGTTCCTCTCTTCATCATGTTTTCGAGGGTCTTTCTGTTCTTTTGCACGAATTCTAAATAGTCTTTTTCTGGGTTTTCATCCCTTTAAGTCTTGCAGTGGTTCCTGTGTTGTTCAGACGTGGTTTCATGTCTGTTTGCATTGAATTAGAATCTGTTGATGTTCATTTTTGGTCTCGTCTCATCAGTTTTAATCTCTTTATGGTCGTCCTCTGTGGTTTTCGTATTCATGCTGAAGTCTTTTTTATCCGTTCGGGTCTTTTGCATCTGTTATCGTTCACTTCTGTTCATTCTGAGTCTGTTTTTGTGCATTTTAAAGCTACTTCTGCTCCTTTTTGTTCTGTTAAAACCCACAGGAACACTGAGCACATGGTAGGTTATGTAAGTGAAGCTCGGTGGGTGTGTTCCTGCATGTCTGGGCCTGACCAGGTGTCACGGCAGGTATTTCCCAGAGGCCTGCTGCAGCATAAATCACTGCCTGTCTGTTATCTCTGCATCGATCTGCTCCGATTCTTCTTTAATCACAGCGGTTTTCTCATGTTAACTGATCGGTTCCTCCCTCAGATAATGAGGCTGCGACACACCTGAGCAGCTGGACCTGGACCAAACCCCAGACGTCCACAAGTGTTTGAGCTGGACCACTAGAGAGGACAAAGGCTGACTCAGGTTTGGATTAAAGCAGGATTAATAGAGCTGTCAGACCAATAAAGAAAAGTCCATTTAACAGGGAAAACAAATCTGTACAAAGTGATTCACAGCCTCAAAATTATCAACCATCTGGAGCAGTAAAGTCTGGGTTCAGTGTCTCGGCCTTTTAGAAGTTTGAACCTTTTATTGCTTTTCAGCATCGAATCAGGATCAAAGTTAAAACAGATAAACTAACATCAGTTATTAAAAATATAAAATGTAAACTAAGTGACTGCATCAGTCTTCAGGAGATGAACCTCAGGTCCATCCTGGTCCTGAGTTGGTCTCCATCAGTCTGTCCAGAACTGTTCTAGTCCAGACTCTAGTTCTCAGGTGGACTGAGGTCTGGACTCTGACTGGACCTCCAGAACCTCCACCTTGTTGTCTTTAAAACATTCACACCATGATGCTGCCACCACCGTGCTTCATGCAGTGTTTTGGTATCTAGTCTGATGGACTAAACCTCCATCCTGGTCTCCTCAGACCGAAGAACCTTCTTCAGGTGACTTCAGAGTCTCCACATGTCTTCTGGTGACTCTAGTCCAGATTTAATCTGAGCTTTTTACAACAGAATCTTTCTCTTTGTCTCCATGAAGCTTTGATCTTCTTCTAACTCCTTCAGAGGAGTCATAGGAGTCTTGGTGGCCTCCCTCACTAGTCTCCTTCTTCTAACTCCTTCAGAGGAGTCATAGGAGTCTTGGTGGCCTCCCTCACTAGTCTCCTTCTTCTAACTCCTTCAGAGGAGTCATAGGTGTCTTGGTGTCCTCCCTCACTAGTCTCCTTCTTCTAACTCCTTCAGAGGAGTCATAGGAGTCTTGGTGTCCTCCCTCACTAGTCTCCTTCTTCTAACTCCTTCAGAGGAGTCATAGGAGTCTTGGTGTCCTCCCTCACTAGTCTCCTTCTTCTAACTCCTTCAGAGGAGTCATAGGAGTCTTAGTGGCCTCCCTCACTAGTCTCCTTCTTCTAACTCCTTCAGAGGAGTCATAGGAGTCTTGGCGTCCTCCCTCACTAGTCTCCTTCTTCTAACTCCTTCAGAGGAGTCATAGGAGTCTTGGTGTCCTCCCTCACTAGTCTCCTTCTTCTACCTCCTTCAGAGGAGTCAAAGGAGTCTTGGTGTCCTCCCTCACTAGTCTCCTTCTTCTGACTCCTTCAGAGGATTTATAGGTGTCTTGGTGGCCTCCCTCACTAGTCTCCTTCTTCTAACTCCTTCAGAGGAGTCATAGGAGTCTTGGTGGCCTCCCTCACTAGTCTCCTTCTTTTAACTCCTTCAGAGAAGTCATAGGAGTCTTGGTGGCCTCCCTCTCTAGTCTCCTTCTTCTAACTCCTTCAGAGGAGTCATAGTCTTGGTGGCCTCCCCTCACTAGTCTCCCTTCTTCTAACTCCTTCAGAGGAGTCATAGGAGTCTTGGTGTCCTCCCTCACTAGTCTCCTTCTTGTAACTCCTTCAGAGGAGTCATAGGAGTCTTGGTGTCCTCCCTCACTAGTCTCCTTCTTCTAACTCCTTCAGAGGGAGTCATAGGTTCCTTGGTCACCTCCCTCCTTAGTCTCCTTCTTGTCACTCCTTCAGAGGAGTCATAGGTGTCTTGGTGGCCTCCCTCACTAGTCTCCTTCTTCTAACTCCTTCAGAGGAGTCATAGGTGTCTTGGTGGCCTCCCTCACTAGTCTCCTTCTTCTAACTCCTTCAGAGGAGTCATATGTATCTTGGTGTCCTCCCTCACTAGTCTCCTTCTTGTAACTCCTTCAGAGGAGTCATAGGTGTCTTGGTGTCCTCCCTCCTAGTCTCCTTCTTCTAACTCCTTCAGAGGAGTCATAGGAGTCTTGGTGTCCTCCCTCACTAGTCTCCTTCTTCTAACTCCTTCAGAGGAGTCATAGGAGTCTTGGTGTCCTCCCTCACTAGTCTCCTTCTTCTAACTCCTTCAGAGGAGTCATAGGAGTCTTGGTGGCCTCCCTCACTAGTCTCCTTCTTCTAACTCCTTCAGAGGAGTCATAGGAGTCTTGGTGTCCTCCCTCACTAGTCTCCTTCTTCTAACTCCTTCAGAGGAGTCATAGGAGTCTTGGTGTCCTCCCTCACTAGTCTCCTTCTTCTAACTCCTTCAGAGGAGTCATAGGAGTCTTGGTGGCCTCCCTCACTAGTCTCCTTCTTCTAACTCCTTCAGAGGAGTCATAGGAGTCTTGGTGTCCTCCCTCACTAGTCTCCTTCTTCTAACTCCTTCAGAGGAGTCATAGGAGTCTTGGTGTCCTCCCTCACTAGTCTCCTTCTTCTAACTCCTTCAGAGGAGTCATAGGAGTCTTGGTGTCCTCCCTCACTAGTCTCCTTCTTCTAACTCCTTCAGAGGAGTCATAGGAGTCTTGGTGTCCTCCCTCACTAGTCTCCTTCTTCTAACTCCTTCAGAGGAGTCATAGGAGTCTTGGTGTCCTCCCTCACTAGTCTCCTTCTTCTAACTCCTTCAGAGGAGTCATAGGAGTCTTGGTGTCCTCCCTCACTAGTCTCCTTCTTCTAACTCCTTCAGAGGAGTCATAGGAGTCTTGGTGTCCTCCCTCACTAGTCTCCTTCTTCTAACTCCTTCAGAGGAGTCATAGGAGTCTTGGTGTCCTCCCTCACTAGTCTCCTTCTTCTAACTCCTTCAGAGGAGTCATAGGAGTCTTGGTGTCCTCCCTCTCTAGTCTCCTTCCTGCTCGGTCTCTCAGTCTTTGAGGACGTCCTGCTCTAGTCAGATGTCCTCATGGTCCAGGTCCTTCCAGGTCTTAATGATGGTCTAACTGGACTCCTAGAGATCTTCAGGACCTTAAATGTTCTGGTTTCATCTCCTGACTGATGCTGTTCAACAACCTTCTCTCAGAGGTTCTTGGAGGTTCTTTAGTCTTCATGGTCTAGTTCTATGCAGGAGTCCTGATCCTCCAGGGACTGGACCTTCCAGATCCAGGATTTTATACTGCAATCACTGAGACACATCCACTGATCCATTTACTGACTGATGACTTCTAGAACCAACTGGCTCCAGCTGTGTTCAGTTGGTTGACTGGATACTAAAGCAGTCACGTTACTTCATAGGAATCACGTCTCTTAAATCGGCACACTGTTGAAGAAGGAGTGAATCTTTCTACTGACACTGAATCACTATGAAGACAAAGGTGGAGTCTCATGTAAATATCCAGTGTTCTGCTTTATTCCAGTGTTTTTACAACAATAGATTTATACCCTGTGTATATACATGCTCATACTTTGGGGAACTGTTAGCTGCAGGAAACGAGGAATCCTTACCAAAAGTCCCGTCCAATAAGAGTCCCCCTTTACAGATGAAGCATGATGATGTCGTTGGCTAACTTCTCATCGCTACGCTAACCGATATCAAAACCTACCAAACCTAGCAGCTGGTTGAAAGAACAGTTGGCCTCTTGGTTTGTGTTTCTTCACGACCCTCTGGCTTCCTCTGCTGAGCTCTTCCTGTTAGAACGGGTTGATGCGAAGTCCGGTTCCCAGCGGAGAGAACGGGTTCACTTTGGCCCACATTAAAGCGTCGTTCAGGGAGATCGCCGACTTACTGTCCTCCAGCAGGAACACCGGACCCTGACGTTCAGACACACAGAGACAGACCCATGACGGAGGCTGCTGAGACGCTTCAGGACAAACCAGCACGACCCAGAAACACTCACCTGGATCCTCTGACCGGTGAAGCAGGACAGCTGCAGGTCCGAGTGGCTCGGCAGGTTGGACCCGGTCACGTAGTCGGCACCGGACAGAACCAGAGCAGCTGAGAGAGGAGACGTCCATCAGACACTCAGACAACAGACCATATAATAGTTAAACATTTAACCTGTGAGTGGAGCCATTCAGGCCGGTTTGTTTGTACTTTAAGGGTGAAAATAGAAAAATTCTCAGGTCTAAAAACATGAAATATTTACCTGAACTCAGATTTAGATTCAGCACAGAAATAAAAAACAAGCTCAAAGCAGAGAGAATCCATCATCATCATCCATCCATCATCCATCCATCATCCATCATCATCCATCATCATCCATCATCCATCCATCCATCATCCATCCATCCATCATCATCCATCCATCATCCATCATCATCCATCATCATCCATCCATCCATCATCCATCCATCATTTATCATCCATCATCATCCATCATCCATCCATCCATCATCCATCCATCATCCATCATCATCCATCCATCATCCATCATCATCCATCATCATCCATCCATCCATCATCCATCCATCCATCATCCATCCATCATCCACCATCCATCCATCCATCATCCATCCATCCATCCATCATCCATCCATCATCCATCATCATCCATCATCATCCATCCATCCATCATCCATCCATCCATCCATCCATCATCCATCCATCCATCCATCCATCATCCATCCATCCATCCATCCATCATCCATCCATCCATCCATCCATCCTCCATCCATCATCCATCCATCATCCATCCATCATCCATCATCATCCATCCATCATCCATCCATCATCCATCCATCCATCATTCATCATCCATCCATCATCCATCCATCCATCATCCATCCATCCATCATTCATCATCCATCCATCATCCATCCATCCATCAATCCATCCATCATCATCCATCCATCCATCATCCATCCATCATTCATCATCCATCCATCATCCATCCATCCATCATCCATCCTCCATCCTCCGTCCATCATCCTCCATCCAACATCCATCCATCATCATCCATCCATCATCCATCCATCCATCCATCATCCATCCATCATTCATCATCCATCCATCATCCATCCATCCATCATCCATCCATCCATCATCCGTCCATCATCCTCCATCCAACATCCATCCATCATCATCCATCCATCATCCATCCATCCATCCATCATCCATCCATCATCCATCCATCCATCATCCATCCTCCATCCTCCGTCCATCATCCTCCATCCAACATCCATCCATCATCATCCATCCATCATCCATCCATCCATCCATCCATCCTCCATCCTCCATCCTCTGTCCATCATCCATCATCCATCCATCCATCCATCCATCCATCATCCATCCATCCATCCATCCATCCTCCATCCTCCATCCTCTGTCCATCATCCATCATCCATCCATCCATCCATCCATCCATCATACCGGAGTCTGTCGGCTGGATTCTCCTCTGGAGGCGGCTGAACTCTTCTCTCTGACTCTCTGACGGAGGACTGAGGAAGACGAGGAGACGATGAGTTTTGTTCTAACTCTAAACATGAGGCATCATCCACATGTAAAACCCGCTTCAGATGAAAGACGGTAGACTTTAAATAACACTTTGAAGTCAGCTGTTGGTTTGTGAACCACCCTGAGGTCTCCAGTTTGAAGCTTCTCCATCATTGTCTTGGTTTTTTAACCTGACCTGTCAATCATAAAGAAGCCCCGCCCTCAAACAAACTCGTCTATTTTCCTCTAAATGGAAAAATAATTTACTAAACTAACATCAGGCTGTGCTGAAGGAGACTTGAAACTAGAAACGGAGACCATAAAGTCAGCAGGAAGACGTTAACTGAGGCAACAGATGCAGTGAGATGTTCTTCTTTACTACTGAACTTCTTGCAGCCAGAGGAGTCGCCCCCTGGTGGCTGTGAGGCAGAATGCAGGTTAAAGCTACAGCCGCCTTTTATTTACAGTTTATGAGGCTGACGAAACTCGAGGTTTCAATCGTAGCACCTGGACTTGCTGGAGTTTCTTGAAGACGTTTCACCTCTCATCAAAGAGACTTCAAGCCCTGAATAAGGCCTCCTCCTTAAAGACCTTTAAAACCTCCTTAAAAACTTCCAAAACCTCCCTTAAGACCTCAACAACCTACTGAAAGACCTTGAAAATGTCTTGAAAGACCTCCTTAAAGACCTTGAAAACATCTAAATCCTTAATAAAACCCTTTAAAACCTCATTAATGACCTAAAATATGTCCTTAAATATCTCAAAAACCTCCTTGAAGACCTCAAAACCTCAAATATCTTCTTGAATGTGTTGAATAATTCATTGAAGTCATCAACAACTCCCTTAAAGACCTTTAAGACCTACTTAAAGACTTCAAAAACCTCCCTTAAGACCTCAAGAACCTCCTGAAAGACTTCTAAAATCTTTCTAAAGGCCTTGAAAACCTACTGGAAGACCTTGAATACCTTCTGAAAGACCTCAAAACTCCTTGAAAACCCCCAGAAAGATTTCATAAACACATTTCTTCACACATTCATGGGGTAATAACTTGCTTGAGTTCCTTGAAGACGCTCCACCTCTGGAACGTCTTCAAGGAACTCAAGCTAGTCCAGATGCTACGATTGAAACCACGAGGACGACCAGGACCTGGACGACTGAGGATCGTCACAGGATCCATCGCGTCTCCTCAGAATCCCGTTCATCAGCTGATCTCTCCTCTTCATCGGTCGGCTCTCTCCTCTCCTGTGTCGCCGTGGTAACCGTCTCCAGCTCTTCAGCATCCCTTCCAGGAGCCGCTAAGCTGAAGCAGCGTCAGTGTTTGTATGTAACCCGTGTTGTGTTTGTGTTTGTGTGTAACCCGTGTTGTGTTTGTGTTTGTGTGTAACCCGTGTTGTGTTTGTGTTTGTGTGTAACCCGTGCTGTGTTTGTGTTTGTGTGTAACCCGTGCTGTGTTTGTGTTTGTGTGTAACCCGTGTTGTTGTTTGCGTCTGAGTGACCTACATGTTGTTGCTCTGGGCTCTCCAGGCGTCCAGCTCCACCGACAGCTGCTCGATCTTCAGAGGAACACAAACCTCCCTCCGCTTCAGCAGCTGACTGAGAAACACCGACAAAAACAAACGACGTTACCTCCAGAGTTTGTTCTTAAAAACGTCCGAACGGCAGCAGCTCTTTAAATATAAACGTTCACAAAAACACTAAACATGGACGTTTGGTTTAAATCTGCCGTCTGAGCTGCAGGAGGCTGGAAAGAAAAATGTTTTAGTGATTAATTTTAACAACACAAAAAATACAGTAACAGTTAAAAAAATATTTACCATTTTACAGTTTTTAATATACACAATTCTTCTTTCAAATAATGGTAATTTATTTTAGAAAAATATATTTTTAGCTTATTTAAATCCAGAAAAACAGTCATTCTATGGTCACACATTATAAAATAAGTAATAATAATAATAATAAGAAGAAGAATAAGTCATTTGTTCTATCACATGTGACCAACTTAACAAAACAGAGAAAATTAATAAACAATTAAAAATTATTTACCACTTTTCAGTCTTTCTTTTTTATTATGTAAATATTTTATAATGATAAATTGTTTTTATCTGATTTAAATACAGTAAAATAATATCATTTTATGGTTGCATGTAATAGAACTAATTATTTATTATTATTTATTTTGATTATTATTACTTATATTTAATGTGAACAAAAAATACAGGAACAGTTAAAAAAATATATTATTTTCCAGTTTTTAATATAAATAAAATTTCTTTCATATGATGGTTTCAATTTTTTTCTCTTACAAAAAAATATTTTCAGCTGATTTTAAAAAAGGAATTGTCATTTTTACGGTCACTTACTATAAAATATTTTTGATTCAATATGTAAATTTGGTATTTGATATTATCTGTAATTATCTGTAAAAACAAAAAACAAGGAAAATAAATAAAAAGGGTTTTAAAAGTTATTTACCACTTTTTAGTCTTTAATATACATAATTATTTCCTTTCTAATAATGTAAAATTCAAAAATTATATATGTTCAGATGATTTAAAATACAGTAGAACATTTTATTGTCACATGTAATAGAACAAATTAGTGCTTGTAAAAACAGTGATTTTTAATGTGAACAAAAAAAACACAGGAACAACTATTATTATTATTAGTAGTAGTATTATTATTATCATTATCATTATTATTATTATTATTATTATTATTATTTATTCCAATTTTTAATGTAAATAAATTTTCTTTTAAATAACCGTTTCTTTTTTTTATTACAGGAACACTGTGATTTTATGGTCACTTATTGTAAAATATTTTCAATGTAAACATTTCATTTTATTATATATATATTTTTTTTACATATTTTTAGATGCATTTTCAACATTTTTGATATTTGGTATTCTTTATCATTTCAAAAAGCCGGGAAAATAGATAAAAACAGTTCAAAAAATATTTTTCAGTCCTTAATATATTTTTTTCAAATAATGTAAAAAAAAAATTAAAAATTTGCCTGAGTTAAAAAAACATTAAAATAGTGTCATTTATGGTCTTTAAATAAAGAATTATTTTCTCTATAGTGATCAGGGAGATGAAAGGGTTTTAAAATGTCTGAAAGATGCAGCGTCTCCACAGGTTTCTTTCATTTCCGTGCTGAGCTGATGTCACTGCTGCTTACAGGCTCTGTGTGCAGGCTTCCTGAAGTTAGCCAATCAGAGGACAGTGGGCTTTTAGGGAGGGGGGCCTTAAAGAGACAGCAGCTGAAACTGTTTGATGAAGTAATTAAAGGCCAGAAGGAGATAAATAAGGATCTTATCTGAACTGTGAATGATGCAGTCGAGTCCCAGAGTAAATACAAAGCTGGACTGATAATAATAATGATAATGTTTGATGTAGAGCTTGTTCTGTGTGACGTCTGTCTTTGTTCAATCATTTGTTCTGAGTTTACTCTGCTTTGTTAAAGGACACATTTAGCATAAACGATAAACACTGACATGACCACCAGGGGCATCACATGTGAGTTCCTCAGGTCATACCTGAACATGTGTTGTTCAGATACTACTAATACTACTGCTGCTGTCAGGTTTGTCCCATAAGGTGTGTTTGTACCTGGTGTATTCGTAGAGCGCAGGTACGATGCTGCTGTAGCGCCTCCTGATGGCCAGCAGAGCTCCGACGTACCCGCAGAGGATCAGCAGCTCACTGCGAACTCTGAAAACACACAGAGCGGTCAGTCCGACGCCAAAGAGCAGAATTAAACGGGCTGTGAAGGTTCGTACTCGGTCAGCTTGGCCACGACGAGCCGGTCGGTCCTGATGTAACTCAGCAGGTCCAGGATCGGCTGAACGCTGTCCACCGTCCAATCAGATCTGGCCAGCTGCTCTGGGGAGGAGCAACAGGAAGAACTCGTTAAAGAGAAGCTGAAGCCTCGTTAGGAACACCAGAGCTGCATCTACAGTTTATGAGGCCGACCAAACTCAAAGTTTCAGTCGTAGCGTCTGGATGTCTGGGTTTCAGCTCTCGTCCAAGAGGCTTCAAGCCTTGAATAATTCATTGAAGCTGTCAACAACCTCCTTACAGACCTTTAAAACCTACTTAAAGACTTCAAAAACCTCCCTTAAGACCTCAAGAACCTACTGAAAGACTTTGAAAACTTCTTGAAAGACCTCCATAAAGACCTAAAAAATGTCCTTAAATATCTCAAAAACCTCCTTCAAGACCTCAAAACCTCAAATATCTCCTTGAATGCCTTGAAAACTTCACTGAACTTGTCAACAACCTCCTTAAAGGCTTCAAAAACCTTCCTTAAGACCTCAACAACCTACTAAAAGACCTTGAAAACCTCTTGAAAGACCTCCTCAAAGACCTTGAAAAATTCTAAATCCTTAATAAAACCCTCAAAAACCTCCTTAAAGACCTAAAATATGTCCTTAAATATCTCAAAAACCTCCTTGAAGACCTCAAAACCTCAAATATCTCCTTGAATGTCTTGTATAATTTATTGAAGTCATCAACAATCTCCTTCAAGACCGTAAAAGCTTGTTTAAAGACTTCAAAAACCTCCCTTAAGACCTCAAGAACCTCCTGAAAGACTCCCAGAAATCTTCCTAAAGACCTTGAAAACCTACTGGAAGACCTTGAATACCTTCTGAAAGACCTCAAACTCCTTGAAAACCTCCATGGAAGATCTCATGAACCCATTTCCTCACACATTCATCGGTCAATAACTAGCTTGAGTTCCTTGAAGACGTTCCACCTTTGGAACATCTTCAAGGAACTCAAGCTAGTCCAGATGCTACGATTGAAACCACGAGGACGACCAGGACCTGGACGACTGAGGATCGTCACAGACTTATTTTATTTGATTGCTTTGATGCTAGCTAACGTTGCAAAAAGGCTAACATCGATGTTTGATATTTACCTCTTAACATCGATGCTAGCCTTTGATGCTTAGCTTACATAGCATCAAAAAATAGCATTGATATTTACCTGATAACATTGATGCTAGCCTTTGATGTTAGCTAACATAGCATCAGAGGCTAGCATTGATGTTTGATATTTACTTGTTTTCATTGCTGCTAGCCTTTGATGTTAGCTAACATAGCATCAGAGGTTAGCATTGATGTTTGATATTTACTTGTTTTCATTGATGCTAGCCTTTGATGTTAGCTAACATAGCATCAGAGGCTAGCATTGACGTTTGATGTTTACCTGGTAACATCGATGCTAGCCTTTGATGCTATGTTGTAACTTCTTGTGTTTTAGAGGTTTTCAGTGAGCGTGAAGATGGAGTCTGGACTCGGTACCTTTGACGTGCTGGATCCCGATCTGGAGAGCGTTTTCAGGCTCGCAGCTCAGCAGGTGCAATTTAACGGCTGAGAATAAATCTCCGTCGCTCTCGGCCTCCTCTGCCAGCGTCTTACACTCCTGCATGGACGGGAGTTGGCACTGCGGCGACACACAGCATCATCAGCACATGTTGGCACCGTCAGAACCGCACACAGAACCTCCGTCACCACAGAACTCGTTCAACCCACTCACCCTCTCGTGTAATTGGTCGATTTCGGCGGCACTTCCTGGGTAAAACGCGCACAGTTTGGCCAATAAGATGTGGTTGTCGGGAATCATCTGCAGCAGGTCGGCAGAAAGTTCCCTGAACAGAGAAGACTAGAGGGTTATTATGATGCTATGTTAGCTAGCATCAAAGGCTAGCATCGATGTTAAGAGATAAATATCGATGCTAGCCTTTGATGCTAGCTAATGTGGCATCAAAGGCTAGCATTGATGTCAACAAGTAAGTATCAAATATTGATGCTAGTGCTTTATGCTATGTCAGCTAGCATCAAAGGCTAGCATCGATGTTAACAGGTAAATATCAAACATCGATGCTGACAGGTAAATGTTGATGCTAGGCTTTGATGCTAGCGAATATAACATCAAAGGCTAGCATCGATGTTAACAGGTAAATATCAAACATCGATGCTAGCCTTTGATGTTAGCTAACGTAAAAGGCTAGCATCGATGCTGACAGGTAAATATCAATGTTAGACTTTGATGCTAGCTAACTTAACATTGAAGGCTAGCATCGGTGTTAACAGGTAAATATCAAACATAAATGCTACCCTTTGATGTTAGCCAACATACCATCAAAGGCTAGCATCAATGTTAACAGGTAAATATCAAACATAAATGCTAGCCTTTGATGTTGTGTTAGCTAGCATCAAAGCCTAGCATCGATGTTAACAGGTAAATATCGATGCTACCCTTTGATGCTAGCTAACATAGCATCAAAGGTTAGCAATTGATGTCAACAGGTAAATATCAAACATCGATTCTAGCCTTTGATGCTATGTTAGCTAGCATCAAAGGCAAGCATCGATGTTAACAGGTAAATATCAATGCTACCCTTTGATGCTAGCTAACATAGCATCAAAGGTTAGCAATTGATGTCAACAGGTAAATATCAAACATCGATTCTAGCCTTTGATGCTATGTTAGCTAGCATCAAAGTCAAGCATTAATGTTAACAGGTAAATATCAATGCTGGGCCTTTGATGCTAGCTAACATAGCATCAAAAGTTAGCATTGATGTCAACAGGCATATATCAAACATCGATTCTAGCCTTTGATGCTATGTTAGCTAGCATCAAAGGCAAGCATTAATGTTAACAGGTAAATATCAATGCTAGCCTTTGATGCTAGCTAACATAGCATCAAAGGCTAGCATCAATGTCTGATATTTACCTGTTGACATCAATGGAAAATTGATTCAAACCACATTAAGTCAGTCTGAGCGGATCGGAGGCTGTAAATCAATAAAAGAACACAAACACTATACCGGAGCCGTACCATGTAGGCGTGGCCATGTACTTCCTCGCCAGGAGCTCGAGGCAGTAAGCCGTGCTCTGATTGGCTGCCTCTCCCAGGACGATGCCCACACATGCAGCCAGCTCCAGCTCGTTCCCTCGGATCAGACTGGACATGGCCAGCTGCAAACGAAGCACACACTCGTTTTAAAAGCGCCTCGCCGTGCAGGTGAGCTCCCAACAGAGAGGTCGTACCTGGATGTTGTCGACGGCCAGGTGGCAGCACGCCGCCAGGACCGAGCATCCGTCCTGGAAGTACCACTCAGCGAGCTCCTGACAGACCTGATGGAGGAGGCTGCAAAGACAGGAGATGAAGTCTGAAAACATCTGTTCAGACGTGCAGAAGAACCCTCCAACCATATGGAGGTAGAACCCACCCAGAAGACAGACGGTTTAGAGCGCAGCTACAGTCTCAGTGGTTTAGACTTTGGAGACGTTAGTTACAGCTGAGAACTAAAGTCTATAAGAGTGAATGTAAACTTTAGTAAGGTCTTCTGGAAATATGACTAAATCTGCTGGATAATAAATAAACAACAACTTAAATGATCAGGTTTAGTGAGATAGAAAGTCGTGCTAATCAAGCTTTCTTAGTTTAATGACCTCTTATCTTCTCCTGAGTGATTCTGATCGACTGCAGCTGCTGACTCCTCTGATCCAGTTGAACTAGAACCACTGATCCACTCATTAGACTCAGACACTACAGTGGGAAAGTCTGAGGAGCTCAGCAAAGACCTGAAGAAGCAAATCATCGACTGGAACCAGTCAGAAAGTCCCTTGGAGCCGTTTCAAAGCAGCTTCAGGTCCTAGAATCACCTGTTTAAAGTATAAAGTTCATGGTCCAGGTGTGTTGCTGCCACCATCAGGAAGGAAACACAAACTACCACCTGCTGCTGAGAGACACCTGGTCAGGATGGTCCAGAGTCAACCAGGAACCAGCAGAAAGCAGGTCTGGTTAGTTTAGTCCAGTTTGGTTTAGTCCAGTTTGGTTTAGTCCAGTTTGGTTTAGTCCAGTTTGGTTTTGTCCAGTTTGGTTTTGTCCAGTTTGGTCCAGGTTTAGTCCAGTTTGGTTTATCTTTAGTCAGGGGATTTAAACCCTTTTAATACCAGCTTGTTTACATGATGTCTCTGTTGTTTTCCATCACATAAGAGCTAAGTGGAACCTCTCTTAGATGATCACAGTCTGGGATGTGTTGATTATTAGCATTAGCATTAGCATTGTGCCTGATGAGTTATTATTTTGCGTGCAGGGTCAGATGTTTAATAAAGACGCCCACTAAGGACCTTAAAATGTCCAGATGCTTCGTTAAAGGACTGTTAACGAAGCATCTGCTTTTCTGTTTTTACAGTTTTTGTCTGATAAACGTGTCATTCTGGAGAATTTTAAAGATTAACGCTCCTTGTGTGCTCGGATTCTCCCACATTTAAATACTCGCTGACTGTTTGTTTGTCTTCCTGCTGTGGTTTTCCTTTAACTTCAGTATCAAGAGCCTATGACTGACCAAGAACAGCAGCTAACGGCGAACAGCTAACAGCTAGCAGTTAACAGCTAACGGTAAACAGTTAACAGTTAACAGATAATAGCTAACAGCTAACAGTCAAAAGCTAACAGTTAACAGCTAACAATTAACAGCTAATAGCTAACAGCTAACAGTTAACAGTTAACAGCTAATGGTTAACGGCTAACAGCTAATACCTAACAGTTAACAGCTAATAGCTAACAGCTAATAGTTAATAGCTAACAGTTGACAGCTAACAGCTAACAGTTAACACCTAACAGTTAACAGTTAACAGCTAATAGCTAATAGCTAACAGTTAACAGCTAACAGCTAACAGTTAACAGTTAACAGCTAATAGCTAATAGCTAACAGCTAACAGTTAACGACAGCTAACAGCTAATAGCTAACAGCTAACAATTAACAGCTAATAGCTAACAATAAACAGCTAACAGTTAACAGTTAACAGTCAACAGTTAACAACAGCTAACAGCTAGCAGTTAACAGCTAACAGTTAACAGCTAACAGCTAACAGCTAACAGTTAACAGTTAACAGTTAACAACAGCTAATAGCTAACAGTTAACAGTTACTAACAATAAACAGCTAACAGTTAACAGCTAACAGTTAACAACAGTTAACAGCTAACAGCTAATAGCTAACAGCTAACAGTTAACAACAGCTAATAGCTAATAGCTAACAGTTAACAGCTAACAGTTAACAACAGCTAACAGCTAACAGTTAACAACAGCTAATAGCTAACAGCTAACAGCTAACTGCTAAAGGCTAACAGCTAACAGCTAGCAGGCTCCAGCTGCATATTTTGGTTGCATTCAGTTTCCCTCGTGTGACTCAGAGACTGAATGTGGTTCACGGTGTGCTCGTGTCACCTCTGGTACTGCTGTCTGTTGTCCACGTCGTTGGTCGTGTGGTTGACGGAGGAACTCTGAGGAGCCCGGATGTTGCCTTCACACGCTCCCTGAAAACAGCAGTCGTTAATCACTGGTGTTGTTTCCGACCGGTGCTTCGTTCTGAACCTGATCGGTACCTGTGCTATGAGCAAGGCCTCCAGCAGCTGCCCCCTGCTGCTGAAGAAGGCCACCAGCTTCTTGATGTCTCCCGTGGCGACGCAGTAGGGGATGGCGTCGTCGTTGTCCTCCGCCATCAGCTGGTCGGCTCTCCTGCAGCACAGAACGAACAGCGGGTCACGTTTAAACTGCTGCTGCTGGAGGTTTGGGTTCAAGTTGAAGTTAAACGTGAGAATGTTTGTCTGAAGAACAAACGTCGGTTCATGTGGAGCATCTGAGCATCTACTGGAGGAACATGAGCACACAAACAACATGAACACCAAAAGAACAGCTGACATGAAGCACGCAGGGGGTGGACACGACTGTAGGACGCACTGGTAAATAATAATAATAATAATAATAATAATGTTCATGCAGTTAATCTATAATAGTCTAATAACCTAAATATCTGCAGTGTTTGAACGTTAAGTAAATAATTCTTTGGCATCAGTTTTAAAAAAGTTACTCAGAGGACCTTAAAGACAAAAACCAAAGAAAAATTATTTTAAATTTATATAATAATTTCTTTTTTCTGAGACGTGTCGGTAATTTACCACCAGCATTGAATCTGACACTTTATTATTTAAATGCAGTGTCAGACGTGTTTAAGGGAAACTCAGGACCTTAAAGACAATAATATGTTTATTTATATATTATATATGGTAATATTATTAACTATAATAAATAAATCAATAATTTATTATTTATTTGTTTTAAATTTATAATTTAATATCTTTTAATAAATAAAATAAATATATAGCATTAATTTAATTTATTAAAAATAAATACTATATAAATATAATATATAATATTTATATTAATTATAAATAATATAAATATGAAAAATAAATATTATATATAATATTTATTTTAATTTTTAAAATAAATATAATATACAATATTTATTTTTATATTATTTTATATTTTATATATTATATTTAGTTTAACAAATAAATATTATATTTATTTTAACAAATAAAATAAATATTATATATAATATTTATTTTTCATATTTATATTTATATAGTATTTAATAAATAAAATAAATACTATTTATTTGTTTTATTTGTTAAAATAAATATTTTATATATATTCTAATTGTTTAAAATATTTTTTTAATATTATTTTTATTTATTGTCTTTTCTGCTTTTAATAACTAATGTATTTTTTTTTAAAACATCAGTTTTTCAACTATTTTTGAGGATTTTAACCCTTTAAATGCCGGTTTGTTTTGTTTATTTGATGCCGCTGAAGTTTTTTTTTTTTTATGGAAAAATGAATTATTTCCCATATAATAAGGGATTATTATAGTCTGTGATGTGTCAGTAATTACTACAACCACTTATTTACATGTATTATTATTATTATTAATGCAGTGGTACATTTTTAAATAAAAAATTACATTTAGGGCCTTAAAGACAAAAATGTTTGTAAAAAAATGATATCCTAATATAATTTTCCATTTTTAATCCTAATTTCTTTCCACTAACATCCATCTTGATGATAATAAAAACCAAATGTTATTTCATTTTTAGATTCTAATCTTCCGCTGCCGGTTTGTTTAGTGAAGCCACTGTGGTTTTAATGGAAAAGGGATTTATTTCAGTTTGATTATCACAGTCAGAGTGAGTCTGTAATGAAAACCAACACTGACTTTGTTAGTTTTTATACTGTCTCAGGTGGTTGTTTTATTTTTTGACACCTTAAAGACAAAAATATCCTCATTAAAAACTGAAATAAACTTGTTTATTTTACATTAATGTTGTTCTCCAGTTCAGTTTCTTTTAACCGACATCAGGTCTGATCATAACCACTAAATACTGATTAATTTCTGGGATTTTAACCCTTTATAAAAACTCTCCTCCACCAGTTTAAAACCAGCTAATTAAACGTGTTTGATTTGACCGATGAAAGTCTGCTTCACCTCTGCATGAGCTTCTTCCAGTACTTCATGGAGACTCCTGGAGCCACAGACAGAGCTTTCTCCCACTGAAACACAGACGATGAGTCAGAACCAGCTGCTGTCTTCTCATTCCTACCAGGAGAGGAGGGTCCACTCCTACCTGTCCCAGCTCCACCATCAGCTCACAGTATCTCTGGATCTGGCCCAGCCTCAGGTGGATGTCTGCCGCCTCCTTCAGCCTCTCCTCTTTACTCGGAGCTCCGATTCCTCCTCCAAACTTGGACATCTTCACAATGGTCAGCTCCTGGGCTTCGGACTGGAACAGATGGAGGACATTCATGAAAGAAGGGTGGTTTAATCCGCCCTGGTTAAACCCAAGTCTGGTTAGTTTACAAATGATATTCAGATTTAACTCCAAACCTGAAAAAACCCAAAGAGCCAGAAACTGTAAAAACAGAAGGAGTTGTTGGAATTTTCAACACTGAGACGGTCTTTGAACGACTCACCTACAATGTTCTGTTGTAAAAAATAAACCAGACCTGAGTTTAAAATCCAGATATTTAACCAAAACTTTATTCTATGTGTCTGAATCCATTTACCCTCTAGCTGTACAAGCCTTCCACGACCTGCTGCTGAGGAACATCCCCACATCATGATGCTGCCACCACCGTGCTTAACATTGTGGATGGTGTCTTTGTGATGATGTTCAGAGTTTAGTGTCCAACAAACATAACGTCTATTCTGATGGACAAAAAGCTCTAATTAGGTCTCATCAGACCAAAGAACCTTCTTCCAATTGACTTCAGAGTCTAAACATGTCTTCTTGGTGGCCTCCCTCACTAGTCTCCTTCTTCTAACTCCTTCAGAGGAGTCATAAGAGTCTTGGTGGCCTCCCTCACTAGTCTCCTTCTTCTAACTCCTTCAGAGGAGTCATAGGAGTCTTGGTGGCCTCCCTCACTAGTCTCCTTCTAGTAACTCCTTCAGAGTAGTCATAGGAGTCTTGGTGGCCTCCCTCACTAGTCTCCTTCTAGTAACTCCTTCAGAGGAGTCATAGGAGTCTTGGTGTCCTCCCTCACTAGTCTCCTTCTAGTAACTCCTTCAGAGGAGTCATAGGAGTCTTGGTGTCCTCCGTCACTATTCTCCTTCTTCTAGCTCCTTCAGAGGAGTCATAGGAGTCTTGGTGTCCTCCCTCACTAGTCTCCTTCTTCTAACTCCTTCAGAGGAGTCATAGGAGTCTTGGTGGCCTCCCTCACTAGTCTCCTTCTATTAACTCCTTCAGAGGAGTCATAGGAGTCTTGGTGTCCTCCCTCACTAGTCTCCTTCTTCTAACTCCTTCAGAGGAGTCATAGGAGTCTTGGTGTCCTCCCTCACTAGTCTCCTTCTTCTGACTCCTTCAGAGGAGTCATAGGAGTCTTGGTGTCCTCCCTCACTAGTCTCCTTCTTCTAACTCCTTCAGAGGAGTCATAGGAGTTTTGGTGTCCTCCCTCACTAGTCTCCTTCTTCTAACTCCTTCAGAGGAGTCATGGGAGTCTTGGTGTCCTCCCTCACTAGTCTCCTTCTTCTAACTCCTTCAGAGGAGTCATAGGAGTCTTGGTGTCCTCCCTCACTAGTCTCCTTCTTCTAACTCCTTCAGAGGAGTCATAGGAGTCTTGGTGTCCTCCCTCACTAGTCTCCTTCTTCTAACTCCTTCAGAGGAGTCATGGGAGTCTTGGTGGCCTCCCTCTCTAGTCTCCTTCTTCTAACTCCTTCAGAGGAGTCATAGGAGTCTTGGTGTCCTCCCTCACTAGTCTCCTTCTTCTAACTCCTTCAGAGGAGTTATAGGAGTCTTGGTGGCCTCCCTCACTAGTCTCCTTCTTCTAACTCCTTCAGAGGAGTCATAGGAGTCTTGGTGTCCTCCCTCACTAGTCTCCTTCTTCTAACTCCTTCAGAGGAGTCATAGGAGTCTTGGTGGCCTCCCTCACTAGTCTCCTTCTTCTAACTCCTTCAGAGGAGTCATAGGAGTCTTGGTGGCCTCCCTCACTAGTCTCCTTCTTCTAACTCCTTCAGAGGAGTCATAGGAGTCTTGGTGGCCTCTCTCACTAGTCTCCTTCTTCTAACTCCTTCAGAGGAGTCATAGGAGTCTTGGTGGCCTCCCTCACTAGTCTCCTTCTTTAACTCCTTCAGAGGAGTCATAGGAGTCTTGGTGGCCTCCCTCACTAGTCTCCTTCTAGTAACTCCTTCAGAGTAGTCATAGGAGTCTTGGTGGCCTCCCTCACTAGTCTCCTTCTAGTAACTCCTTCAGAGGAGTCATAGGAGTCTTGGTGTCCTCCCTCACTAGTCTCCTTCTTGTAACTCCTTCAGAGGAGTCATAGGAGTCTTGGTGTCCTCCCTCACTAGTCTCCTTCTTGTGACTCCTTCAGAGGAGTCATAGGAGTCTTGGTGTCCTCCCTCACTAGTCTCCTTCTTCTAACTCCTTCAGAGGAGTCATAGGAGTCTTGGTGTCCTCCCTCACTAGTCTCCTTCTTCTAACTCCTTCAGAGGAGTCATAGGAGTCTTGGTGTCCTCCCTCACTAGTCTCCTTCTTCTAACTCCTTCAGAGGAGTCATAGGAGTCTTGGTGTCCTCCCTCACTAGTCTCCTTCTTCTAACTCCTTCAGAGGAGTCATAGGAGTCTTGGTGTCCTCCCTCACTAGTCTCCTTCTTCTAACTCCTTCAGAGGAGTCATAGGAGTCTTGGTGTCCTCCCTCACTAGTCTCCTTCTCATTTAAAAATTTGTAAATCATTTAAATGTTCGCACAAAACAGATTCTATAAAAAGGCAAAAAATTCTGAGCTCCTCATCACAACCGTTAAATCACCAGTGACTCAACTGAACCCAACAGTCACATGACAAACTGAACTGCAGGCAGTGTAACAGGTAAACATCTATAGCATGTGGAGCCTCCTTGTTTACAGAGTTGGTAACACCTTGATGTTGGACATGTTGGTTCCAGGTTGTTGGTTTTTTCTAAATAAATAACTAAAGAATTCAAATTTGACATGTTTTATGATTTGTGTTATTCCACATGTGGAATCCACTTTATTCAAGTTTTGTAAAATAACAAAATCAAATCAATTCATCTGTTTCCTGGTCTCCATCATTCTGAGTCCTCCTCCTTCTTCATGGTCTGGTTCCACAGAGCTGCAGGACGAAAAGCCTTCTAACATAATTATTGTTAATTACCATGTTTATAATCTTTTTATTGGTTATTCCAGCCTCTTTATCTGACCTTTACCACACTTCACTGTGTCCTACTTGCTCTCTGTCCTTGTACCGACCTGATTTGAGTTTGTTATTCTGAAACCTGGAAAAACAAACTGAAATGTGCATGAATCAGAATTGTTCTGATTGTTTTCTTCGTCTGGCTGCAGGTTTGTGAAACAGCCCTCTGTATATCATCACATCAAGCTCCATACTTAATAGAAAACAGTTGTGATTGCCTCATCGCAGGCAGAACTGGGTCAGCTCCACATCTGTTCTCCAGATCAGGCCAACATGAGCTCCAAGACTCACCTACTGTTATGAAACACGACAGAACTTAGTTTTTATAGATAGTTCTAACATTAAAATATGGAGAGATTTAAGCATGAAACATAATCTGGTGTGTTTGCAGCAGTTTGAACTCAGCTGACTGAATAAATCATTGCTGGGATGATGAACAAACGCCGTACGACACGGTTTAAACTGGCTTCTTATTTACGCCTCCCTGAGCTGTGATCTGATTGGCTGTCTGCTCCATTTGGGGGCGGGGCTTGTCCCGCAGCGACTCACCGTTTTGAACTTGAGCAGGTGCTTCATGTGCATCACCCCTTTGCTGTAGCTGGCAGGAAGCAGCGAGTCGTCCTGACCGTTGATGACCGACACCAGGTCCCACAGGTTACTGCTGCCCCCTGGAGGCTGGACATGATAAGACACACAACACCAAGGATCACTGACCCACGATGGAAAACACAGAACAGGATAAGTGACTCCATAAGATTCACCTCTATCCAGTCAGTATTTAGTAGAAGCCCCTCTGGAAACATCTGGACGCTGATGTTTGACCTCAGTCTTCTAAAAACTGTTAAACTCTGTCAGGTTCCTCAGGGATCAAGAGGGACCAGAACCTTTCTAGTCCAGACTCTAGTTCTCAGCTGGATTGAGGTCTGGACTCTGACTGGGCCTCCAGAACCTCCACCTTGTTGTCTTTAAACCATCTCTGTTTGCTTCGACTCATCGTCTGGATGGAAACTGATCTTCTCCAGGTCTCAGTTCTCTATCAGACTGGATCAGGTTGTCCTCCAGGACTTCTCTAGACTCTGCTGCATTCATTTACCCTCCACCTTTACAAGCCTTCCAGGACCTGCTGCTGAGGAACATCCACACATCATGATGCTGCCACCACCATGCTTCATCATGATGCTGCCACCACCATGCTTCACATTGTGGATGGTGTGTTTGTGATGAAGGACAGAGTTTGGTGTCCAACAAACATAACATCTATTCTGATGGACAAAAAGCTCTAATTTGGTCTCATCAGACCAAAGAACCTTCTTCTAATTGACTTCAGAGTCTAAACATGTCTTCTTGGTGGTCTCCCTCACTAGTCTCCTTCTTCTAACTCCTTCAGAGGAGTCATAGGAGTCTTGGTGGTCTCCCTCACTAGTCTCCTTCTTCTAACTCCTTTAGAGGAGTCATAGGAGTCTTGGTGTCCTCCTTCACTAGTCTCCTTCTTCTACCTCCTTCAGAGGAGTCATAGGAGTCTTGGTGACCTCCCTCACTAGTCTCCTTCTTCTAACTCCTTCAGAGGAGTCATAGGAGTCTTGGTGGCCTCCCTCACTAGTCTCCTTCTTCTAACTCCTTCAGAGGAGTCATAGGAGTCTTGGTGTCCTCCCTCTCTAGTCTCCTTCTTCTAACTCCTTCAGAGGAGTCATAGGAGTCTTGGTGGCCTCCCTCACTAGTCTCCTTCTTCTAACTCCTTCAGAGGAGTCATAGGAGTCTTGGTGTCCTCCCTCACTAGTCTCCTTCTTCTAACTCCTTCAGAGGAGTCATACGAGTCTTGGTGTCCTCCCTCACTAGTCTCCTTCCTGCTTGGTCTCTCAGTCTTTGAGGACGTCCTGCTCTAGTCAGATGTCCTCATGGTCCAGGTCCTTCCAGGTCTTAATGATGGTCTAACTGGACTCCTAGAGATCTTCAGGACCTTAAATGTTCTGGTTTCATCTCCTGACTGATGCTGTTTAACAACCTTCTCTCAGAGGTTCTTGGAGGTTCTTTAGTCTTCATGGTTTAGTTCTATCCAGGAGTCCTGATCCTCCAGGGACTGGACCTTCCAGATCCAGGAGTCTTTATCCTCCAATCACTGACCTCAGATGATCCATTTACTGACTGATGACTTCTGGAACCTTCTGTCCATGATTCAGTGTTGAACAGCAGTCAGAGGAGGAAACCTCTCAGGGGTGAAGATCGTTTTCAGACGTTATAAATGCGACTATTTATTGTTGTTTTAAAACTGATTCAACCTGTTTGTCCTCAGCTCTCCTCTCTCTGACCTCTAATCCCACAGAAATAAAGCCTCCACCTCTGTTTGCTTGTTCTTGTAGACTTAAAGTCTTTTCTCTTCTGATCTCTGTGTTTGATTTGTGTTTCCTTTGAGCAAACATGGAATAAAGGGTGTGGTGCAGAAAGCTTTGTGCTGATTCACAGTCACAGGGAAACATGGGACGTGTTATGGAACAAACTGTACCTGTATTATATCAGCATTTATCAAATACACACAACACTTTAGAAGCTTTGGTAAATATAGTTAAGATGGAGAATCTGAAGTAATGGGTGGATGAAGCCTCATAAAGCTGTGGTTCTTTTCATTTATCCTACAGCAAGAAGATCGACCTCTGCTGGTTTGCAAAACTTGTTGCTGCACTTTAAAACATGATTTAAATCAGTAATTAAACAGAGGAGACAGTAGCTGGAGATGCATCCAGCATGGAGGAACATCTAGTAGCTGGAGATGCATCCAGCATGGAGGAACATCTAGTAGCTGGAGATGCATCCAGCATGGAGGAACATCTAGTAGCTGGAGATGCATCCAGCATGGAGGAACATCTAGTAGCTGGAGATGCATCCAGCATGGAGGAACATCTAGTAGCTGGAGATGCATCCAGCATGGAGGAACATCTAGTAGCTGGAGATGCATCCAGCATGGAGGAACGTCTAGTAGCTGGAGATACATCCAGCATGGTGGAACGTCTAGTAGCTGGAGATGCATCCAGCATGGAGGAACATCTAGTAGCTGGAGATGCATCCAGCATGGAGGAACATCTAGTAGCTGGAGATGCATCCAGCATGGAGGAACATCTAGTAGCTGGAGATGCATCCAGCATGGAGGAACATCTAGTAGCTGGAGATACATCCAGCATGGAGGAACATCTAGTAGCTGGAGATGCATCCAGCATGGAGGAACATCTAGTAGCTGGAGATGCATCCAGCATGGAGGAACATCTAGTAGCTGGAGATACATCCAGCATGGAGGACCATCTAGTAGCTGGAGATACATCCAGCATGGAGGAACATCTAGTAGCTGGAGATGCATCCAGCATGGAGGAACATCTAGTAGCTGGAGATACATCCAGCATGGAGGAACATCTAGTAGCTGGAGATGCATCCAGCATGGAGGAACATCTAGTAGCTGGAGATGCATCCAGCATGGAGGAACATCTAGTAGCTGGAGATACATCCAGCATGGAGGAACAACTTCCTACAGATGAGTCTGGAGAGGCTGGATCATGGAGGTAAATATCTACAGGATGAGGAGATAAAACAACGGCCAAGAGACAGAGAATGATGGAAGCAACCAGACTACACGACAAAAGTTAAACAAAATGATAAAACTGAGATACAAGACGACAAAAAAAGCAAAATGACCACAAAGAAACTAAACTGTCTGAAACCATTTAAGCACTACGGACTGGTCATCACACTTGATGACTGGTCTGATGATGTGAAGCACGGTGGCGGCAGCATCATGATGTGAAACATGGTCGCACTCAGTGACCGGTCTGTAGAAAATTGTCTTGCTTGAACGGTCCGTGGTGCAGAAAAGTTGCAACTTTTTAAAATTTAACAACATTTTTTTAATCTAAAGTTTCCTAAATGAATAAACCTATTTTTTGTTGCTGAATGTGTTTTTAATTTTCCAGTCTCTCCGTCTTTTCTAAGAACTTCTCCAGAGACGTTCGTTTTTTATTAATTTTGTCGGGAAACAAGCACAGACGGAAGTGACAGGACGACGATCTAATCATTTTCAAAATAAAACACCTTGCAGACTCCGTCTGAAATAAAATAAAACGCTTTTATTCTTTCCGTGTGGCCCGGTACCGGTCCGAGGCCCGGTGGTTGGGAACCGCTGGTCTGAAAAACTCAAAATAGAAAAAAACGAGACACAAAATGACAAAAACAAAACAAAAAAAACAGGAAGTGGACCAAAAAGATGACAAACTAAATTGTCTGAACGTCGAAACCTGAGACACAAAACAACAGGAAGGAGACAGACTGAACCGCTGAGTTAGTAAAAATGTAAACAGTTAAATGTCTTTATCTTAAATATCAAGACCAAAAAGAAAACAGACGAACTCAAGGAGACAACAAACGATGTAAACAGGCCACAAAACGAACGACACACAATGCATCATGAAAGCTGAAGAAGCAGCTAAAGTCCAGCAGAGGGAGACAAAACGCCTGAACACCAGTCATCAGGTGTAAATCATCATCTTCATTAACTCCAACCTTAAACCTGCAGCAGAAACAACCTGAACGACGTCTGCAAAAAAGATTCAGCTGTAGACCAGAGAACCATCCTGATGTTATGGTGAAGCTCAGACTGATGTGAACAGAGTCTGGTTGTAGAAGAAACAGCTGCAGGATTAAAGGACAGAAACAACCTGACAACAAGAATCCACAACAAAGTTCTACCTACAGCCTCTCCAGACCCATCATCTGTAGGAAGATGTTCCACCATGCTAGATGTATCTCCAGCTACTAGACGTTCCTCCATGCTGGATGCATCTCCAGCTACTAGACGTTCCTCCATGCTGGATGTATCTCCAGCTACTAGATGTTCCTCCATGCTGGATGTATCTCCAGCTACTAGATGTTCCTCCATGCTGGATGTATCTCCAGCTACCAGACGTTCCACCATGGTGGATGTATCTCCAGCTACCAGACGTTCCTCCATGCTGGATGTATCTCCAGCTACTAGATGTTCCTCCATGCTGGATGTATCTCCAGCTACCAGACGTTCCACCATGGTGGA
Source organism: Dascyllus trimaculatus (assembly GCA_024666655.1). Lineage (NCBI taxonomy): Eukaryota > Metazoa > Chordata > Actinopteri > Pomacentridae > Dascyllus > Dascyllus trimaculatus. The sequence goes on along the minus strand of CM045448.1, from coordinate 502,744 downwards.
TGTATCTCCAGCTACTAGACGTTCCTCCATGCTGGATGTATCTCCAGCTACCAGACGTTCCTCCATGCTGGATGTATCTCCAGCTACCAGACGTTCCTCCATGCTGGATGTATCTCCGGCTACCAGACGTTCCTCCATGCTGGATGTATCTCCAGCTACTAGACGTTCCTCCATGCTGGATGTATCTCCAGCTACTAGATGTTCCTCCATGCTGGATGTATCTCCAGCTACCAGACGTTCCACCATGGTGGATGTATCTCCAGCTACTAGATGTTCCTCCATGCTGGATGTATCTCCGGCTACCAGACGTTCCTCCATGCTGGATGTATCTCCAGCTACTAGATGTTCCTCCATGCTGGATGTATCTCCGGCTACCAGACGTTCCACCATGCTGGATGCATCTCCAGCTACTAGACGTTCCACCATGCTGGATGCATCTCCAGCTACTAGACGTTCCTCCGTGCTGGATGTATCTCCAGCTACTAGATGTTCCACCATGCTGGATGTATCTCCAGCTACTAGACGTTCCACCATGCTGGATGTATCTCCAGCTACTAGATGTTCCTCCATGCTGGATGCATCTCCAGTTACTAGATGTTCCTCCATGCTGGATGTATCTCCAGTTACTAGATGTTCCTCCACGCTGGATGTATCTCCGGCTACTAGACGTTCCACCATGCTGGATGCATCTCCGGCTACTAGATGTTCCTCCATGCTGGATGTATCTCCAGCTACTTGCTCCTTTTATTGCCAGAGACAGAGTGAGACCAGGGGTGGACAGAGAGGACACTGACATGTAGAAAATGGTCTTAAGCTGGACTCGAACCCATGAGCGCTGCTAAAGACCTGAGCCTGTGTGGTATCGTCTTAACTCATTGAGCTAAATGGTGGCCCACATCTTCCTAACAAACCCCCCTAATGACGGGTTTCGGGGTTAGAAAGCCAAAGATCTGGTATCATAAACGTCCCGAACCACCACCAACGGTCAGCAAACATTCAGGGAATAGTTACCGAGAAGCACTCGGAGAACCAGCGGAGCTTCTTGGCCCGGACGTCCACGCTCAGCTTGTCCAGCTCCTGCTTGACGTCTCGGGAAACTTTTCCACAAAGCAGCGGCGGCGAACCGGGAACCATGGCGGTGTCTGTGGAGGAAACACAGCGGGTTGGATGGGAAGTCAGAGCGACCAGCAGGTCCAGTCAGCAGCTCAGGAGGTTCTGACCCGTGTTGCCGATGACCTTCTCCCAGGGCCGCTCGGTGAGGATGTTGAGCAGCAGAGGGGAGATGAGGGGGGTGAGGGACCACAGCCTCACCGTGCTGTCTCTGCTGCAGCTGGCCATGGTGAAGGGCCGGTTCTGGTGGCACGTCAAACCTGGACCAACACAAGACCCGTAAACGCTTTTAGCACCAGGAACATGCAGCAGCAGGAGGAGGATCAGAACAAACGTCTTTCTACACGCCTGGTTTAAAAATTCACCAGAAATAAATCGTTTGCATGAAACAGATTCTGTCAAAAACTAAAAATTCTGTGGTCCTCTGCAGAACCTGGAAGCCGTCTGTGACTCTGCTGCGACCAAAAGTCATGAGGCAAAAATTCAGAGACTTTTCAGCTGAACTGCAGGACGTGTTCAGACAGAGCAGAGAGGAGACTGGTTCACAAAGGACAGACAGTTAAATATGTTTTTCTAAATCAGAGTTGGTAACAGCTGTGAACACAAATGTTGGACGTGTTGTGTTCCAAGTTTTTAATAATAGTAATAATAATTAACAATACATACATCTACGTGCAACAACCCACTTATTAAACTGTTTATGGCACTTTATTTTTAGGAAAACCACATCTATGCTATACTGCTATACTCATGGTTATATTTTTAGTTCATGTTTCTCTACTTATTTTTTATTTTTAAGTCATATTTTTCTTTATATTTTGAGTTCATATTTTTCTACTTATTTTTATATTTTTTAATTCATGTTCTTCTCCTTATTTTTATATTTTTAGTTCATATTTTTCGACTTAATTTTATATTTATATTCATCTATTTACTTTTATATTTTTTTAATTTATATTCTTCTACTAATGTTTATATTTTTAATTTATATTTTTCTACTTATTTTTTATATTTTAAGGTCATATTTTTCTTTATATTTCTAGTTCATATTTTTCTAATTCTGTTTATATTTTTAATTTATATTCTTCTACTTATTTTTTATGTTTTTAGTTAATAGTTTTCTACTGATTTTTATATTTTTAGGTCACATTTTTCGTTATATCTTTAGTTCATATTTTCTACTTATTCTATATTTTTAATTTATATTTTTCTACTTATTTTTATATTTTTAGGTTCTTTTTTCTTTATATTTTTAGTTCATATTTTTCTCCTTATTTTTATATTTTTAATTTATGTTCTCTACTTATTTTTAAATTTATATTCTTCTACTTATTTTTAGGTCATATTTTTCTACTTATTTTTCTATTTTTGTGTCCTATTTTTCTTTATATTTTTAGTTCATATTTTTCTACTTATTTTTATAGTTTTTCATTTATATTTTTCACATTTTTCTACTTATTTTTCTATTTTTAGGTCCTATTTTTCTTTATATTTTTAGTTCATATTTTCTACTTATTTTAGATTTTTAATTTATATTTTTCTACTTATGTTTATATTTTTTATTTATATTTTCATATTTTTTACTGATTTTTGTATTTTTAGGTCCTATTTTTCTTTATATTTTTAGTTCATCTTTTTCTACTTATGTTTATATTTTAGGTCATTTTTATATTCATCTATATACTTTGTACTGTTTATATTCTGACCTTGAACAGGAGCAACTGGAACATAGACTATTTCCCTCTGGGACCAACACAGTATTTCTGATTCTGATACATGAAAGTCTCATATTTATGTTTTTATTTACATTTTGGCCTAAACGTCCTCTCTGAGTAAACAGTCAAATATGTGTGCGTATTACATAAAGTGGTCCACATCGATAAATTAGTACCTTTGTTTTTATAGCTTGTCTTTAAAATTACAAAACAGGTTTAAATGACGAGCTGTCTTTTTAAAAAATGGTCAAAATATAACAATTTATCAGCCACAGACTATAAAGAAAAACAAAAAACAAACAGAACTGAAGCCAACTAAACGTGTAAATGATTAAATATGTTCATCATGTGGAGCCTCCATGTTGTTTCTCACCGTAGACGTCGGCGCCGTGGTCGTAGACGGTGTCCAGACATGTGCCGTCTCTCGTGTCCCAAACTCTGATCGTGTAATCCCAAGAGCCTATAAAGCAGACGAGAAGCTGAAAGTACAGTTCATCACCCTGAAGTCCAGATTCCTGAGATCACAATGACACACATCAACCTGCTCTGATTCAGCTGAAACTGATCCTGTTGATATTTATGAAGACATCTGTGAAATTTTAGATCAAGATATCAAACAGTTTCAGATATAGTTGCCCGTCGACCCTCTTTCTGGAGTTTTCTTCTCACATTTGAACAACAACATCTCAGGAACTGTTAAAGATAAAAACCTGAAATGTTCTCTGTTATTTCTCATCATGTCACCGATTCTGAATCTACAAAACTGGACAAGTAGATCAATAATCTCTGGTTATCAGGGAGATGAAATATGAAAACAAATTGAATCTGTTGTGAAAAGTTCCATCTTTGAGCTTCTTAACAATAAAACTAAACTAACATGTAGAATAGTTTAATATGAAATACTTGGTCACAAAAATGAAGATAAAGGTAATTTAGTTGAACTTTCGTTACTGATTTAGCAGGTTTGACAAGTTGCAGCATAAAAATAAAAGAAACTCTTGGTGGCAGCATCATGACGTGAAGCACGGCGGTGGCAGCATCATGACGTGAAGCACGGTGGTGGCAGCATCATGATTAAAGCACGGTGGTGGCAGCATCATGATTAAAGCACGGTGGTGGCAGCATCATGACGTGAAGCACGGTGGTGGCAGCATCATGACGTGAAGCACGGTGGTGGCAGCATCATGATTAAAGCACGGTGGTGGCAGCATCATGATTAAAGCACGGTGGTGGCAGCATCATGATATGAAGCACGGTGGTGGCAGCATCATGATTAAGCATGGTGGTGGCAGCATCATGATTGAAGCATGGTGGTGGCAGCATCATGATGTGAAGCACGGTGGTGGCAGCATCATGACGTGAAGCATGGTGGTGGCAGCATCATGATTGAAGCACGGTGGTGGCAGCATCATGATGTGAAGCACGGTGGTGGCAGCATCATGACGTGAAGCACGGTGGTGGCAGCATCATGATGTGAAGCACGGTGGTGGCAGCATCATGACGTGAAGCACGGTGGTGGCAGCATCATGATGTGAAGCATGGTGGTGGCAGCATCATGACGTGAAGCACGGTGGTGGCAGCATCATGACGTGAAGCATGGTGGCGGCAGCATCATGACGTGAAGCACGGTGGTGGCAGCATCATGACGTGAAGCATGGTGGTGGCAGCATCATGACGTGAAGCACGGCGGCGGCAGCATCATGATGTGAAGCCGGTGGTGGCAGCATCATGACGTGAAGCACGGCGTTGGCGGCATCATGATGTGAAGCACGGCGGCGGCAGCATCATGACGTGAAGCACGGTGGTGGCAGCATCATGACGTGAAGCACGGCGGCGGCAGCATCATGACGTGAAGCACGGTGGTGGCAGCATCATGACGTGAAGCACGGCGTTGGCGGCATCATGATGTGAAGCACGGCGGCGGCAGCATCATGACATGGGGATGTTTCTCAGCAGCAGGTCCTGGAAGAAACTCTGACTTGCTGATACATATGTTCAGAAAATATCTCCAGTTTCTTCTGCTTTTTCAGTTTTTGATGTTTTTCATGTTTTTAATGTTAATTTGAGCTCAGAGACTAAACTTTTCATGACGGCTTCATTTTTTTTCAGATTCAACTCCTCCATGATCAGAGACTATTTGACCTGTAGGTCCAATATTACAGAATCAGTGACATGATGGGAAACATCAGGTTCTTATCTTCAGCGGTTTCTGAGATGTTTTTGTTCAAATGTGAGAAAAAAACCTGCAGAAAGTGGATTTTTAAAGACATTTCCTTCCTCAGTATTTGATATATGAGGCTAAAATTCCACAGACTCCAGTTTATGGTCAAACCGTGTGAAGCAGCTGAATCACCTGAAATGAGGAGATAAGGAACCTCCGTGTTCCACATCAGGCCTCTGACCGGAGCCGTGTGGCCGCTGAGGACGTTGATGCAGGCGTCCTGGGTGTAGTCCCAGATACGAACGGTGCTGCACACAAACAACCGCTTCATGTCAACACAACACATTCATCATCCCTAACAATCACATGTCACGTCTGTTTTATTCCACCCACCCGTCGTCCGAGCCGGAGCAGAGGATCCCTTCTCTGAGAGGAGACCAGCGGACGTGGAACACCTTGGCCAGGTGTCCGGTGAAGACCTTCAGAGGCTGGTCTGAGCTGGTGGCCAGGTAGTAAACACGAACGTTCTTATCCTCGCAGCCGGTGGCGATCATGTCCCTGCAGACACACAGCAGAGGGCAGTACAGAGTCATGCCAGAGTGTCTCCAGGAAAACAAAGCATAGCACAGAATAACATGTGAATGGATGAATGAAAGTGGAGGTGATCAGATGGAATCAGGCCTCTGATGCTCTGAGGAAGATCACTTCTACAACTACAGTAAAAAACAGTTTATACCTCCACCAAGGAGGTTATGTGACGGCCGGCGTTGGTTTGTTTGTGTTCAAAATAACTCGAAAACTCATGGACAGATTTGCATGAAATTTTAGGAAATGTGTGAAATGTGACAAAGAACACCTGATGACATTTTGGGACTGATCCGGATCACCGTCTGGATCCAGGATGTTTTTTAATGTAAGTGTAACCAGGTGGACAATTAAAGGCGGTTTACTCTAGAAGCCACCAGAGGGCGCTCTTGTTTTTGGGGTAACCCCCTCTGACCACATGACATTTTGGGTCTCCACGCGACAGACAGCGACAGTGACGGAGTTCTCTTTCCTTCCTGAGCGACATACGCACGGTTGGGCCGGCATTCTTATCTCCGGTTGTCTAAGAAGCTGGGAGGCTGTTAGGAGCTGCCGCGCTAGAGGCCGCGCCTGTTCATTAGGTCGGATGGGGTGAAGGCCGCATTGTTGGTAGGACATTTGAACTGTCTGTAATTACATTTGTATCTGTAACGTTCCATAGAAAATATGTGAATATGGAGATTGTGTTGGGGGTGGACTGGAGCTGCTTGGTGGAGGTATGAGCTCTCTGAGTTTAAGGAAGCTGCAGGAATCTGTTGGGCTGAATGTGAACCGTGTTATTCTCATTTCCCTGAATCTCTACAGCCGAGGTGGAGGGTTAGAACAAAAAGAACCAGGCTGATCCTTTTTGTTCTTACTTTGCGTCACTTTTTCCAATCCTACTTTGTTTATTCAACTAGAACTTTTCATTTTGTCCTAAAGAACCCGCATCCTAAACATCTACAGGTCTATTATTCTACACCTTCAACACTCAGAACCATGTTATGTCCTTCTAACTGTAGAGTTCATACTCTGTAAGAAACGTTCTGTCGTCTGAGGCCTCGATAACGTCTGGAGAACATTCTCCAAAAAGTTCCTCCTTTGTCATCATCGAGCATCGTTGTATTAAGACAGTCCTTCCGTTTCTGGAACGTTCTACAACATGTTCCCTGAATATAACGGAAAACTGAAGACATCACATTACATTAGCGTTATAACACGTTCTGTCATCGGAGGCCTCGATAACATCGTGTTTTAATGTTTATTTGAGAACGTTCCTCCTTTGTTATAGGAAAACGTTCTATATGGTGTTTCCTTGAGGTCTTGTTAACATCTGGAGAACATTTTCCAGATGTTGGTATCAGAAAGTTCTTTCTCTGTAGTCACTGATTGTTGTGAGAATGTTTTATAGGAGAACGTTCTATGATGTGTTCCCTCAACAAAATGTTCCACCTTAAATCTGTCACATGAGAGGAACGTTTTAGAAAGTTCTGCATATGAAAATGTTCATCTCAGGTCCTGATAACATCTAGAGAACGTTTTCCAAATGCTGAATTAAGAACATCCCTCCTTTGCTGGAACGTTCTATAAAATGTTACCTGAACAAAAACTCAAAAAGTTCCACCTTTACTCTCTCACATTACAGGAACGTTATTAAACGTTCTGTCATCTGAGGCCTCAATAACATCTGGAAAACATTTCTTGGATGTTAGTTTGAGAACGTTCCTCCTAATAGAACATCATCTGTGTTAAATGATTAAAACATTATGATCTTTTTACAGGAAGATACTGGAAATAAAATATTCTTAAAAGGTTCTTTAAACATTTGATTAAACTTAGAACTTGTAGGAAACGTTATCCAGTGTTGTTGGAACGTTTCCTGCTGGTTGAGGAGGAACGTTAAGCTGTTCTTACTTGTTGTTCTGACTCCAGTCGCAGCCGAACACGGCGGCAGGATGTTTGTACTTGTGGAGGATTTTACCGTCGATGGTTCTGATGATGCTGTTAGAACAAGAACAAACACAGGAGATTCTAAAGAGAACAAGGAGAACGTTCACCACAACATCTGGAACATCTGGACTGGTACAGACGCTGATGTCTTCTCTTAATTCAAGTTGAGTTAAAGATAATAGAATCCACATGAGTTTTTCAACCACAAAGAGACGCAAAACAACCACAAAGAGACGCAAAACAACCACAAAGAGACGCAAAACAACCACAAAGAGACGCAAAACAACCACAAAGAGACTCAAAACAACAACAAAGAGACTCAAAACAACAACAAAGAGACGCAAAACAACCACAAAGAGACGCAAAACAACCACAAAGAGACGCAAAACAACAACAAAGAGACGCAAAACAACAACAAAGAGACTCACAACAACAAAGAGACAAACAACCACAAAGAGACACAAAACAACAACAAAGAGACACAAAACAACAACAAAGAGACACAAAACAACAACAAAGAGACGCAAAACAACCACAAAGAGACGCAAAACGACCACAAAGAGACGCAAAAACAACCACAAAGAGACGCAAAACAACAACAAAGAGACACAAAACGACCACAAAGAGACACAAAACGACCACAAAGAGACACAAAACAACCACAAAGAGACGCAAAAACAACCACAAAGAGACACAAAACAACAACAAAGAGACACAAAACAACAACAAAGAGACACAAAACAACAACAAAGAGACACAAAACAACAACAAAGAGACGTAAAACAACAACAAAGAGACACAAAACAACAACAAAGAGACACAAAACAACAACAAAAAGACACAAAACAACAAAGAGACACAAAACAACTACAAAGAGACACAAAACAACAACAAAGAGACACAAAACAACCACAGAGACACAAAACAACAACAAAGAGACACAAAACAACAACAAAGAGACACAAAACAACCACAAAGAGACACAAAACAACAACAAAGAGACACAAAACAACCACAAAGAGACACAAAACAACAACAAAGAGACACAAAACAACCACAAAGAGACACAAAACAACCACAAAGAGACACAAAACAACCACAAAGAGACTCAAAACAACCACAAAGAGACACAAAACAACCACAAAGAGACGCAAAACAACCACAAAGAGACACAAAACAACCACAAAGAGACACAAAACAACCACAAAGAGACTAAAATCAACCACAAAGACTAACAAAACAACCACAAAGAGACACAAAACAACCACAAAGAGACACAAAACAACCACAAAGAGACACAAAACAACCACAAAGAGACACAAAACAACAACAAAGAGACTCAAAACAACCACAAAGAGACTCAAAACAACAACAAAGAGACACAAAACAACCACAAAGAGACACAAAACAACAACAAAAGACACAAAACAACAACAAAGAGACACAAAACAACCACAAAGAGACACAAAACAACCACAAAGAGACACAAAACAACAACACAGACACAAAACAACCACAAAGAGACACAAAACAACCACAAAGAGATGCAAAACGACCACAAAGAGACACAAAACAACCACAAAGAGACACAAAACCACTAAAAAGAGACACAAAACAACCACAAAGAGACACAAAACCACAAAGAGACACAAAACAACCACAAAGACACAAAACAACCACAAAGAGACACAAAACAACCACAAAGAGACTCAAAACAACCACAAAGAGACACAAAACAACCTCATCTAATCTAATCCAAACCATCCAGTCTGACTTTAAAACCAGTATCTTCAGATCTTGATGAACTGGTCCTCACTCACCAGAAGCCGTCTCCACTGCAGGTGGCGATCCTCTTCGAGTCCTTGTGGCTCCATGAAATACAGAAGATGCCGTTCTTCCCATGCTGGAGAAACAAAACAGGTCACTGCTGCAGACACCGACATGATTTAAGGAGGCAAACTTCCTCATCAACATTTAAACTCAGACGTGTTCCTTCAGATAGAACTAAGATCATCTGTCCACTCTGCTGCTCCTTCTACGTTAGAGACTCTGGGTTCTAACCTCGTTGAAGCGAGTGATGATCTTCCCCTTGCGGACGTCCCAGATGAACGCTCCGTTACGGGACGTCGCTCCGGCGATGCAGTTCAGGTCTCCTTCAAAACAAACAGAGAGTCAACAGCGTCAACAACAACACAGTCAGAGTAAACACAGGGCGTCTGAGGAGCAAGCTGCTATCTGAGAGTTAAAATACGATACCGACACGTCTACGGTGGCTGATATGATCTATTACACAAAATACAACATTCTGGGTCTCTGTGGTCGTTTTGTGTCTCTTTGTGGTCGTTTTGTGTCTCTTTGTGGTTGTTTTGTGTCTCTTTGTGGTCGTTTTGCGTCTCTTTGTGGCCGTTTTGCGTCTCTTTGTGGCCGTTTTGCGTCTCTTTGTGGTTGTTTTGCGTCTCTTTGTGGCTGTTTTGCGTCTCTTTGTGGCTGTTTTGTGTCTCTTTGTGGCCGTTTTGAGTCTCTTTGTGGTTGTTTTGAGTCTCTTTGTGGCCGTTTTGAGTCTCTTTGTGGTCGTTTTGCGTCTCTTTGTGGCTGTTTTGCGTCTCTTTGTGGTCGTTTTGCGTCTCTTTGTGGCTGTTTTGAGTCTCTTTGTGGCTGTTTTGCGTCTCTTTGTGGCTGTTTTGCGTCTCTTTGTGGCTGTTTTGCGTCTCTTTGTGGTCGTTTTGAGTCTCTTTGTGGTCGTTTTGCGTCTCTTTGTGGTTGTTTTGCGTCTCTTTGTGGTCGTTTTGCGTCTCTTTGTTGTTGTTTTGCGTCTCTTTGTGGCTGTTTTGAGTCTCTTTGTGGCTGTTTTGCGTCTCTTTGTGGCTGTTTTGAGTCTCTTTGTGGCTGTTTTGCGTCTCTTTGTGGCTGTTTTGAGTCTCTTTGTGGCTGTTTTGCGTCTCTTTGTGGCTGTTTTGCGTCTCTTTGTAGTCGTTTTGCGTCTCTTTGTGGCTGTTTTGCGTCTCTTTGTGGCTGTTTTGCGTCTCTTTGTGGTCGTTTTGAGTCTCTTTGTGGTCGTTTTGCGTCTCTTTGTGGTTGTTTTGCGTCTCTTTGTTGTTGTTTTGCGTCTCTTTGTGGCTGTTTTGCGTCTCTTTGTAGTCGTTTTGCGTCTCTTTGTGGTCGTTTTGCGTCTCTTTGTGGCTGTTTTGCGTCTCTTTGTGGTCGTTTTGCGTCTCTTTGTGGTTGTTTTGTGTCTCTTTGTGGTCGTTTTGTGTCTCTTTGTGGTCGTTTTGTGTCTCTTTGTGGTCGTTTTCTTTTGTGGTCGTTTTGTGTCTTTGTTGGGTCGTTTTGTGTCTCTTTGTGGTTGTTTTGTGTCTCTTTGTGGTCGTTTTGCGTCTCTTTGTGGCCGTTTTGCGTTCTCTTTGTGGTTGTTTTGCGTCTCTTTGTGGCTGTTTTTATGCCTCTTTGTGGTCGTTATGCCTCTTTTTGTGGTCGTTGCGTCTCTTTGTGGCTGTTTTGCGTCTCAGGCCGTTTTGCGTCTCTTTGTGGTCACATGCCTCTTTGTGGTCGTTGAGTTCTTTCGTTTTGAGTTCTTTGTAATGCTTTGTTTGTGGTCGTTTTGCTCTTTGTGGTCGTTTTGCGTCTCTTTGTGGCTGTTTTGAGTCTCTTTGTGCTTTATGCCTTCTTTGTGGCTGTTTTGATTCTTTTGTTCGTTTTGCGTCTCTTGTAGCTGTTTTGCGTCTCTTTGTGGCTGTTTTGCGTCTCTTTGTGGCGTCTCTCTTTGTGGTCGTTTTGAGTCTCTTTGTGGTCGTTTTGCGTCTCTTTGTGGTTGTTTTGCGTCTCTTTGTGGTCGTTTTGAGTCTCTTTGTGGCTGTTTTGAGTCTCTTTGTGGCTGTTTTGCGTCTCTTTGTGGCTGTTTTGCGTCTCTTTGTAGTCGTTTTGCGTCTCTTTGTGGTCGTTTTGCGTCTCTTTGTGGCCGTTTTGCGTCTCTTTGTGGTCGTTTTGCGTCTCTTTGTGGTCGTTTTATGTCTCTTTGTGGTCGTTTTGAGTCTCTTTGTGGTCGTTTTGAGTCTCTTTGTGGTCGTTTTGTGTGTGTTTTTAGTCCTTTTGTGTCTCTTTTCTGTTGTTTTACTTCTCTTCCTGGTTGTGTTACATCTTTGGTCGTACTCTTGTGTCTCTTTATTGTCATTTTGTGTGTCTTGGAAGTTTTTTTGCGTCGCTTACTAACTGGAAACCACATGAATGTGTTCAACAGAGCTGAACTAAGGTAAACGGAGGCGACTGTGAGAATCTAAAACACTGTCCTCAGGTCTTCCAGGTTTCACCCTGGTGTGTGTGTGTGTGTGTGTGTGTGTGTGTCGTTGTTGTACCTGGAGCCCAGGACAGCGAGTAGACCACGCCTTCGTTTCCAGGTGACGTGTAAACGGCCGTCAGCGTGTTGGTGTCCCAGATCTTGATGGTTCCGTCGAAGCTGGCCGTGGCCAGCAGGTTGGGGTCGTCGGGCTTGAACTTGCAGTCGAAGATGGTTTCTACGTGGCCCTGGAACAGCAGAGAACACGGGAACCATGACTACAGGGTTCTGCACGGTCCCGTCATCGGCTCACGGGTCGGCAGAGTACCAGGTCTCGCAGGAAGTCCCACTTCTTGGCGCCCATGTCGTAGAGCCCCACCCCTCCGTCCATGAAGCAGCAGACGGCGTGGCCCGGAGGCAGCGAGAAGGACCGGTTCTGGGACAGCGTCGGAGGAGGAACCGCCTCGCTGGTGGAACTGGTGTGCTGGCTTTTACTGGGAGAGCCGGAGCTCTGAGCTGCAGACAGAACCGAGAAGATTTAAATACATGGTGTAGAGACTCGGACCAACACAGTCCTTCATGAACACACCAGAGACCCGCTGAAGGGGTCTGGAGATCGGCCCTCGTGGTTTCAGTCGTAGCATCTGGACTAGCCAGAGGTTCTTGGATAAGAGGTGGAACGTCTTCAAGGAACTCAAGCAAGTTACTGCCCGATGAATGTGTGAGGAAATGTGTTCATAAGATCTTTCAAGGTCTTTAGGAAGATTATAAAAGTCTTTCAGGAGGTTCTTGAGGTCTTAAGGGAGGTTTTCAAGTCTTGAAGTAGGTTTTAAAGGTCTTTAAGGAGGTTGTTGATGACTTCACTGAGTTATTCAAGACATTCAAGGAGATATTTGAAGTCTGAGGTCCTTAAGGAGGTTTGAGATATTTAAGGACATATTTGAAGGTCTTTAAGGAGGTGTTTGAGGGTTTTATTAGGGATTTAGATGTTTTCAGGCTCTTTAAGGAGGTCTTTCAGGAGGTTCTTCAGGTCTTAAGGGAGGTTTTTGAAGTCCTTAAGTAGGTCTTAATGGTCTTTAAGGAGACTGTTGGTGACTTCAATGAGTTCAAGACATTCAAGGAGATATTTGAGGTCTTCAAGGAGGTTTCTGAGATATTTAAGGACATATTTTAGGTCTTTAAGGAGGTTTTTGAAGGTTTCATTAAGGATTTAGAGGTTTTCAGGGTCTCTACGGAGGATTTTCAAGAAGTTTGGGGTCTTTGAGGAAGTTCTTGAGGTCTTAAGGGAAGTTTTTGAAGTCTTTAAGTAGGTTTTAAAAGTCTTTAAGGAGATTGTTGATGACTTCAATGAGTTATTTAAGACATTCCAGGAGATTTGAGGGTTTAAGGTCTTCAAGGAAGTTTTTGACATATTTAAGGAGATATTTTAGGTCTTTAATGAGGTTTTATAAAGGATTTAGAGGTTTTCAAGGTCTCTCAGTAGGTTCTTGACGTCTTACAGGAGATTTTTGAAGTCTTTAAGTAGGGTTTAAAGGTCTTTGAAGAGATTGTTGATGACTTCAGTGAATTATTCAAAACATTCCAGAGATATTTGAGGTTTTGAGGTCTTCAAGGAGATTTCTGAGATATTTAAGGACATATTTTAGCTCTTTAAGGAGATTGAGGGTTTTATTAAGGATTTAGAGGTTTTCAGGGTCTTTAAGGAGGTCTTTTAAGAAGTTTTCAAGGTCTTTCAGTAGCTTCTTGAGGTCTTAAGGGACGTTTTAAAGGTCTTTAATGGATGAGAGGTGAAACGTCTTCGACAAACTCAGTTAAGTCCAGATGCTACGGTAGAAACTAGCAGGACGACCCAGTAAAGGTGTGTCTGAGAGGACTTTCTCCTTGTTTCAGGGTCGTCTGGTGTCTCTTCTGTCCGTCTGAGTCTTAATTGTTGAAGCAGGTAGAAGCTTTGTGGTGTTTGGATCCACGAAGGTTTCCTCCACACCGATTCTCACCTTTCTTGGCCAGAGGGGAGCTGAGGACGTGGAGGGCGTGGAACCCCGTCTTCTTCAGTTTGAAGCTGTCCAGAGGAGTCGAGCGCGACACGTTCCAGACCCTCAACACTCCGACCTGCGAGTCTGACGGACGGACACACATCTGTCAACACGCTTCAGCCATGAATCAAACGTGTCGGACGGTCTTCCGATCGCCGACTGCTTACCTCCGGTGATGAACATGCCGGGTGCGGAGGGAACCCAGGCCAGACACTGGACCGAGGCAGCGGCTGAGGGGAAGCAGAAGGACGTGATGCAGGCCAGGGCCTCGCTGTCCACCAGCCGGATGCCGTTATGGAGGTTGGACACTGTGAGGCAGACGGAGTGAGATTAACTACCACCCCGAGATGATCCGACCCTCTGGACTCCAGCAGCAACAGATTTACCCTCAGCTTCATTTTTTCACCGTACATATCTGAAGGTGTTTATAGTCCGTCTGTAGTTTCATGCTCACTTCCTCACCTTGTTTCCTGCGATCATATTTTACTGTATGCAGCGGTCCCTCGTCTACAGAGGGGGTTAGGTTTCAGAACCCCCGACCTTATATTTATGTTACTATTTATATATGTTAAGGCTTTATAAACCCTCCTCATGCTTTGGTTCCAGAAGCCTTAGAAGCCCCAGAACGTTTGTTCAACATCGTAGAGCTGAAATAAACCCAACACAGCGACCAGACGTCCATGTGGAACGGACAAGGCCGGACGCTGAACGCTGCTGTACACGGGAGACGGAGGAGGCTGATGCTACGAGCCAATCAGAGCCCAGGATGCAGAACGCAGCGCTCTGATTGGTCGCCTCCCGTCCATCAGCCAATAGCGTGCCGTGTAGCATCTCACGTGGGCAAACTAGCTCAAGAGGAAGCGAGTCTTTGTCTACTCATCTGCTGGACGCTACGTATTTTATTTCCACTTAATATTCTTCTTAATCCGTGACGCTAAATTAGATTTATACAATTTAAAAATCCACGACATGGCGAGGGACGACTGTAAACCCATTCGAGAAAACTTACCCTGTGATTTACACTACATAACTAAACCAAACTTAATTTTCCGCTGCGACATGAAGTCCAGCACCTCTATGGAAGCAGCTCAAGTGTTTCCTGTGCAGTAAGACGTCGTTTAGCAAGACGGTAATCAGAGCAGAGAGTCGCCGTCAGAGTAAAAACATCCGGCTCATGACGACTCAAAGAGGAAAATGAACGTCGAGTTTCAGCTCAGACTCTCTGAATTCTTGTCAAATAACTGTTGGTCACAGCTGAGTTGATGACGGCTCCACAGCTGCGTTCAGGACCACAGAGTTTTATCTTTTTCACCAAATCTGGTTCAAGCAAAGGGTTTATTTTTAGCGAATTTTTATCCGAGACGTGATTTTGATGAAATATCAGGATTTCACGCTGAGGTTTGGCTCCATCGGGCCTCCGTAGGGCCCTGGAGGTTCTTCCTGTCTTCACTGATTAACGAGGTGTTTAGGTGGTTTTATTTAAATTCTGTTGACGGATCAGGTGATGTTGTGAGTCTGACCCAGTAAATAGTCGGTGGACAGAAGATCCCACTCCAGAGCGCTGACCGGATCCTCCTCGTCCGTCCCCTCCAGAGACTCCGGACGGAGGACGTGCTTCTGGCTTTTACTGCCTGAACAGAGAAACGCAACAGTCAGATCAGCAACCAGCAACGCAACAGTCACATCAGCAGCAACCAGCAACGCAACAGTCAAATCATCAGCAACGCAACAGTCAGATCAGCAACGCAACAGTCAGATCATCAGCAACGCAACAGTCAGATCATCAGCAACGCAACAGTCAGATCATCAGCAACGCAACAGTCAGATCAGCAACGCAACAGTCAGATCAGCAACGCAACAGTCAGACCTGAAGGAGAACGAAGGGACCAGAGATGCAGCAGAGCCTCAGTTTTACTACTGGGTCATTCTGGGTCTCGTTTTTCTCAGTTTGTTTCTCATTTTTTAGGTTTTCTTCCTCATTTTTCTTGTTTTATGTTGTTGGGTCTCATTTGTGTCGTTCTGTGTCTCATTTTTCTTCATTTCGTTTCATGTTTTTTTAGGTTTTGTTCCTCATTCTTTTCTCATTTGTCTTGTTTTGTGTAGTTCTGGGTCTCGTTTTTCTTGTCTTGTGTCTTATTTTTTCTCATTTAATATCTCGTTTTTCTTCATTTCGTTTCATGTTTTTTGGGTTTTGTTCCTCATTTGTCTTGTTTTGTGTAGTTCTGTGTGTCGTTTATGGGGTTTTTTTTAGGTTTTCTTCATTTTTCTTGTTATGTGTTGGTTTGTGTCTCATTTTTTCTCATCTTGTGTCTCGTTTCTTTGTTGTGCGATTCTTTTTTCTTGGTTTGTGTCTCCTTTGTGTCATTCTGGGTCTCGTTTTTCTCAGTTTGTTTCTCATTTTTTAGGTTTTCTTCTTCATTTTTGTTGTTTTATGTTGTTTGTGTCTCATTTCTTCTCATTTTCCTTGTTTTGTTTGGGTTTAGGTCTCGTTTTTTCTCAGTTTGTTTCTTTCTTAGATTTTGTTCCCATTTTTCTTGTTTTTGTTTTGTGTCTCGTTTTTTTCTCATTGTATATTTAGCTGTTCTTGCTTTGTGTTGGTTTGTGTCTCGTTCTTCTGATTTTGTTTCTTGTTTTTTAGGTTTTGTTCCTTATTTTTCTTGCTTTGTGTCGGTTTGGGTCTCATTCGTGTTGTTCTGGGTCTCTTTTTTCTCAGTTTGTTTCTCATTTTTCAAATTTTGTGTCTCACTTTTCTTGTTTTAGGTTCATTTTGTGTTTTATTTGAGTCTCTTTTGTTCTCATTTTATTTCTTCTTTCGGTTGTTTAGTGTTGGTTTGTGTCTCGTTTTTCTTGTTATTCTCATTTTTCCCGTTTCATGTTTGTGGTTTCTCGTCTTGTTTTTTCATCTCGTTTCGTCTATCAGTTGTAGTTTTGCCTCTTTGTGGTCTCGTCTGGTTTATGTTTGGTTTTCTATCTTTGTTTCTGTCTTTTCTACATACTGATTTTTCTCTCTTTACATTTTGGTTTGTGTCTCTTCTCTCCTTCTCTCTTCTCTGTGGAAACTCAGAACGTTTGTGAGTCGCAGCGTCACATTTGCGTGGAGATGCAGAGTTTTATTTTCTTTTTTATACGACATGTTGAAGGCAAACTTTTAAATGAGACGTGTAAAATAAAGCTGGGATCTAGTTCTTTTTTATGATTTAACTGCATGTCACTGATGAGTAGTTTGAGGATTGACAGAAACCTGAAAATCCACAGATTTTTTCAGTTTTTATCGTTTCTGATTCTGACAAAAGTTGTAATTCTGGTGATTTTTTAAAGATAACCTGCTTTTCTCTCAGGCTCTGAGTGTTAAATGAGTGTTTTATTTGTTCATGTGTGAGTCCATACCGGGCTGGAACACGGACAAACTGCCGTCCGTGTGTCCGAACACCAGCTTGCCCTTCTTGGTGGGATGCCATCTGAACAGGCAGATGTCGGACAGGAAGGAGTGAGCCTCTTTGTGCACCGTGACGCCGGGGTCCGGACCCCGATAGACCCAGATGTACAGCGGACCTCGCTGGGAGACGAAGGCGACGCCGTCCGCCGAGTTCCAGCACCAGCTGACCGACACCGGGACGCCTGAGAGACACGAAGAGACGAGTTAAACTGGTGTTAGAGCATCTGAACAAGCAGAGCAGGTCGGACACATCCAGACTGTCTGGGAGGAAGAAACTACAGCTCCAGTCAGAGAAATCAGCATCAGGAAGGTGATTATTAACCTTCTTTGTTAACTCAGACTTTCTGATTCACATTAAAGGAGGAGTTCAATGCGTCATGTGACTCCTCTGCATGGAATGAACCAATCATGTGTCGCCTTCTTCGGTCAACAGGTTGTTTTAATGGAGATCAACGAGGAACACAGAAAGTATGACGGTAAAAGTGCTGCTGCTCTAAATGATGCAGGACAGGAATGCTGGCAGAAGACTGTTAAACATGAGTCAATATATTTATTTTACTGATCAATGCAGCTGATTATTGATAACTGAAAGCTGCACACTGAAGCTGTTAAACTAAACTTTATACATTTAAACGTGATACTGTGTTAAAGTGCATTTCTGTCTGACACTGTCCCAAAATGCAGGAAACTAATGGTTTACAGATAAAACATCAGCTGAGAATCATCAGGAAACTATCTGGTTAAAGGGAGACGCTTCTTACAGAACCTGGACCAGGTTAGCTCTGTTACGACGGGGGATCAGAGAACCCAAGCGCAGACGGACTTATGATAGAGAACTGAGGGTTTCATTCAACGAGGAAACGAAACCAATAAGGAGTTCAGACAACTAAAACAAAGCTTTCTAAGAAAACATACAGAAAACAACAACACCTCAAAAAACTCAAACCAAACAATAAAATGAGAACTTAACTTACTGACTAAACACCGAAACCAGACAAAACTGAAGGCAACACAGAAGAAGAACTAAACCCTGGGGAAAGCAGGACAAACACAACAACTAGCGAACAACAAAAATCAACTAAAACTCAAAACTAATCCCAAGGGCAAAATCAAGAACACCACACAAAAACAAACATAAACCAACATAAAACACGCAAACAGATTAAACTCAAAACACACATGACAGAAATAAGGAGAAGTTGAACAAACTAAAGCCACAGAAACAGCAAAACCCAAAATACTAAACTTAACTTAATCAGCAGGAACCGAACGACAAGTAACAGTTGAAGCTCGGGGAAGCAGGTGAAAGACGAAGCAGAGACAGACTGGGAACCAGGGTTGAATGATATTATGGTCTGGCGAGGTGTGACTGAAACAACCGGGCTTTTATGGCAGCTGGTGATTAGTGGATCCAGGTGAGCTTCTGCCTGCAGGTGATTCAAGTCAGTAATCAAGCTGCAGGCAGAGCTGAGGTGAATGTGAGGGAGAGAGTGACGGCAATGAGACAGGAGTGAGAGAGAAGAAGAGGGAGAATGAAAGAAAACAAAGCTGAAGACAGAGACAGACAGGGGCAGGAGCAGGGATCATGACAAGCTCCACAGCATCAGTTACCATGGAGATCTAGCTCCACAGCATCAGTTGCCATGGAGATCTAGCTCCACAGCATCAGTTACCATGGAGATCTAGCTCCACAGCATCAGTTACCATGGAGATCTAGCTCCACAGCATCAGTTACCATGGAGATCTAGCTGAGTAGCATCAGTTGCCATGGAGATCTAGCTCCACAGCATCAGTTGCCACGGAGATCTAGCTGAGTAGCATCAGTTGCCATGGAGATCTAGCTGTGTAGCATCAGTTACCATGGAGATCTAGCTCCACAGCATCAGTTGCCATGGAGATCTAGCTCCACAGCATCAGTTACCATGGAGATCTGGCTGTGTAGCATCAGTTACCATGGAGATCTAGCTCCACAGCATCAGTTACCATGGAGATCTAGCTCCACAGCATCAGTTACCATGGAGATCTAGCTGAGTAGCATCAGTTGCCATGGAGATCTAGCTCCACAGCATCAGTTGCCACGGAGATCTAGCTGAGTAGCATCAGTTGCCATGGAGATCTAGCTGTGTAGCATCAGTTACCATGGAGATCTAGCTGTGTAGCATCAGTTACCATGGAGATCTAGCTCCACAGCATCAGTTGCCACGGAGATCTAGCTGAGTAGCATCAGTTGCCATGGAGATCTACCTCCACAGCATCAGTTACCATGGAGATCTAGCTCCACAGCATCAGTTGCCATGGAGATCTAGCTGTGTAGCATCAGTTACCATGGTAACCTTGACTTTAGGCTCTACATACCTCGCTAACCCTCTAATCTCCATCTTCCACCCACCTTTAGTGTTGTCGAGTCTCGCTACAGCCTTCTTCTCCGCCACGTTCCAGACGATCAGCAGGTTATCAGCCGACGCCGACGCGAACAGATCGGGGTTGTCGGGACACCAGCTGATCGCCGTGATGGTCTTCTTGTGCTCCGACATGATGGACCTCAGCTTGAACTCATTGTACTGCTGGTCCAACTACAACAGACGGAGGAGAGGCGTCACAGGTGGAGCAGAAACAGCAGGCAGGAGGTGGCAAGAAGAAAACCTCAGTACGACTTCCTTAAAAGGGATGATAAGGTGAGCAAACAAAAGACCATGTAGAGATCCAGGAAAACACTAAACAATAAAAGTTTAGAAACACAAACCTGGTGATCACCTGGGGGCAGGTAACAGTGAACACAAGGAAACACAAACAGGAAGTGGACAACAAACATGCTGATATAAACGGGACGAAGTGACAAAGAAGAAAAGACGACGCAGGAATATTAATACACAGGAAACCGACTGCAGAGACACAAGAGAGGGCAGTGAAAAGAGGAGGGAAACAGACAAAGGGAGGAAGTGGAAGTACAAGGAATTTCAAAATAAAAACAGGAAATAAACAAATCAAAGCCACAGAACAGGTCAAGAAGGAACCAGACAGCTCAGGTTTGTTAAACACAGGTTGATGAACCACAACATTAAAACCGTGAAGAACACGGAGAGAAAACTGGACCAGAACATCTCCAGAACAGCAGGAGCTCTGCAGTGGGTATTAAAAGGAAGGAGAACCGGAGAACCACAGACAGAATCAGGGACACCAGAGGTTCAATGATGCAGAGGAGGAGTGAGAACTTCAAGGACCTCTGGGGATGTTTAAGGAGCTTCTCTGCTCAGGAGGTTCTGGAGGAACCTTATTAAACATAATTGTGTACATTGCAGTATTTCCACATGTATATAATCAGCTGGGTTCATTTATGGTGAAGAAATAAATAAAACAATTTTAAACCCTAGTATTTGTATAATATACAGAATCTGTAGGTTCTCTGCTGGTTCTGGAAGACGAAGCAGGAACTTGGTGTTAAAAAACATCCTGATGGATTATTTCAGGTCGCAGTTTGTTGATTGAAATTAAGGAGCTGCTGAAGATATTAACACAAGTTCAGAGACTGGTTTGTATACTTTGGAAAACGAAGGTCTTGTTTGACTTTCTGCTGACAGATTTGTGAGAAAATGACTCGACGCTAACGCCAAGTCCCCTGTTTGTCTAAATGTAAAGAAAATTAAAGCTGAGACTTGACATCGCCATACGGCTGTCATCAGGCCTGGACTCTGATCATGCATGTGAAGTTTGAGGCTGATCGGAGCACATACAGGCTAGTTAGACAGCACTTCCTGTTTCTTTAATGGTGAAATGGCAAAACGTCGCGGGCCACCATGGCCACGCCCACAGCCACGCCCACAGCCACGCCCACGGCCACACCCTCATACTCACACAGAACATTTTAAAAATATTTGCTCACCACCACCTGTAGTATATGCTGGCCAAATTTGAGGCCTCACAGAGTTTCCCCCGAGGACAGTTTTGCTCTAGAAAATCTGTAAACTTTCACCGAAATCGCCAAAAATCTGACATTAAATTCAAAATGGCGGACTTCCTGTTGCATTGTGGGTATGGGTTCTTGAGGCTTATCTGTGCGTCTTGTCATGATACATATGTGTACCGAATTTCGTAGCTCTAGGTGAAACTAACTGAATATAAACCCTTTTAAAAAAAATTCTAGGGGGCGCTGTGGAGCCATTTTGCCATTCACATGTGTAATTCCCCCAAAATATAATTTTTTTTCGCCAGGTCTGATGTGTTTTATGTAAGTTAAAGGCGTTTTCAAGTATTTTAGGTCCTCAAAATGGCAATTCAAAAGTCTGTAAAATAGTAATAATCTTTCGAATAACAACAGGGTTCTACGCTCCGTTGGTTATCGGATCCTAATGTTTGAATTATGTTTGAATTACCAGTTAGCATTAGCATTTAGCAGCTAGTTAAATGGTAGCATCGGCACTGGTCGCTACCTGGAGAATCTCCTAAATGGGCCTGGGTCAGTTGAACGTGGCAGTGCTGGTTGGATTAGCAGTTAGCATTAGCATTGAGTTAGCAGTTCTTGAGTTTAACGTTTTACAAACAGTAAACTAAAGCAGCAGCTGCTCCGTCCTGCATTCACCTGGTAGATGTAGATGGCCAAGGTAGCGCAGTAGGCGAACCGATCTCCGCTGGCGGCACAGACGTCTTTATTCCAGGGCTGACAGCCGGCGGCCAGCAAACCCACCTGCTTCACCTTCGCCATCCTCACCTGGACACAGACAGAGTCGAGGGTAAATAACTGAGATTAAACACATCATTTCAACGTCATTTGGTTTCTTTGGGACTGAACGTCTGTTAATGGGGGTGTGGAGGGTCAGCAGTTTCAATGGGAGGGACTCACATGCACCAGCGGTCGGGTCGGCGGCTAAAACACCGAACAGAGAAGCTACTTTTTACCTGCCTGGTTTATTAAATTATAGCTAATATTTAGTAAAATAACAGAAAACATAGTAAAAAAAAAAAAAAAGTAAAGAAAACTAAATAAACATCTGTATTTTTTAATTCATTCCTAAACAAAGTTTGACTGTGAAATGTTTACAGCATTTAAATCAACAAACAAGCTTCATTACTTTAAACATCGTTGCTGTTATTTGAAATATAAATTATGTATATCAGGTTTTAATGCTATTATTTTTTGGATTTACAGTACATGTTGACTGTAAAATACACACAAATATTTTTAGAATTTCTATTTTTTTCTTTTATGTTTGAGATTAAAATTATTAAACGAGTAAAAATCTAATTAATTTTGACATTTGACGTCATTTGGAAGACTGGATAAGGTAAATAATTGTTTTTGCAGATTTCAGTGCTTTGCTAAATTACAGATAATAACAAAGCTTGAATTAGCAGTTAGCATTAGCATTTAGCAATGAGCTAAAAGGTAGCATCTGCACTGGTCACCACCTGGAGCATCTCCTAAACGGGTCTGGGTCAGTTGAACGTGGCAGTGCTGGTTGAATTAGCATTTAGCATTAGCATTTAGCTAAATGGTAGCATCAGCACTGGTCACCACCTGGAGCATCTCCTAAACGGGCCTGGGTCAGCTGAACGTGGCAGTGTTGGTTGAATTAGCATTTAGCATTAGCATTTAGCTAAATGGTAGCATCAGCACTGGTCACTACCTGGAGCATCTCCTAAACGGGCCTGGGTCAGTTGAATGTGGCAGTGTTGGTTGAATTAGCATTTAGCATTAGCATTTAGCTAAATGGTAGCATCGACACTGGTCGCTACCTGGAGCATCTCCTAAACAGGCCTGGGTCAGTTGAACGTGGCAGTGCTGGTTGGATTGTGTAGCAGCAGTGTGAACTGGCACTAGGGGGGGCGACTCTGGGACCCCAGAGTTCACCTCCTAGCCTCCTGGAGGTGTCGTGGGACTAAGTAGGAGAAACAGCGTTGAAGGGAGGTTTCCACCTGATGACCCCCAGAGACGTGTTAGGAATCACTGCTCACTGGTAGCTATAGAGACAGATTAGGGATCCTAGGACCTTCATGGAGGATGGATCCTTTCTGTTTGTGTCTGGTGTTTAAATTAATGACAAAAAGTATTAATTTACATGAAACTGTAGAAAAACTAATAATAAATTCCACATCAGAAATCTTTAAAAATGTAAATTTGTAAAGTTCTTCTCCAGTGGAAACACTTCAGAGTCTGTTTCTGTGATTTTAGATCTGCACATAAAGTCAGACTTCACTGCTGGTGTCTTTATTTTGGGTATTTTTTACAGTGCGGTCGTGTTTCATTCGACAGACTCTGCAGGCTGAGGAGGATAAGATGATTAAACAGAGGATTGGATTAATCTCTGCTGTGATTGGCTGCTCCTCCTCTGCTCACCTGAAACCCTCCACCTGTCTTCTGCTTCCATCAGAGGAACTTCTAATAACTTCAGCTCAGATCAACTTTAAACTGTCTGTGTGCTCACTGGGTTTACTGGTTAAATTCCACTTCCTGTTTGAGGTTTTCATAATAAGAGGGTTTCCTCTAAAGGGCCGTTCTGCCAAAATCACAGGAGGCCGACGAGGATCCATCAAAGCCCCGTTGACGCTGCCACCTCGACCCGCCAGGATCAAACGGCTCATTTCCATCTAAACGTCCTGATTGGATAACGAGGAGGCCGAGTCGCCGCTAACAGACAGGAAGTCCAGCTTCTGCTTCACCTGGAGGTGTTTGAAGTGGGAGAGATTCCACCTGCAGCCGAGAGGAAACGCCGTCCGTCTGTCTACAGGGATCCACCTGGTCCTGTTTCAGTCTGAGTCATTTCTAAACAGCTTTGAGCCATTTTGAACCAATTTTGAGCCATTTTGGACAAAGTTTGAATCATTTCTAAACAGTTTTGAGTCATTTATAACCAGTTTTAAGTCATTTTGCACCAATTTTGAGTCATTTTGGACAAAGCTTGAGCCATTTTGCAAAATTTTGAAACAGTTTTGAGTGTTTTTGGGCCAATTTTGAGCCATTTCTCACAAGTTTTAACTCATTTTGGACAAAGTTTGAGTCATTTCTAATTAGTTTTGAGTCATTTATAACCAGTTTTGAGTCCTTTTGCGCCATTTTGAACCAGTTTTAAGTCATTTTGCAACAATTTTGAGTCATTTCTAAACAGTTTTGAGCCATTTTGAACCAATTTTGAGTCACTTTGGACAAAGCTTGAGCCATTTTGCAAAATTTTGAAACAGTTTTGAGTGTTTTTGGGCCAATTTTGAGCCATTTCTCACAAGTTTTAAGTCATTTTGGACAAAGTTTGAGTCATTTAAAACCAGTTTTGAGTCCTTTTGCACCATTTTGAACCAGTTTTGAGTCATTTTGGACCATTTTGAACCAGTTTTAAGTCATTTTGCAACATTTTTGACTCATTTCTAATCATATTTGAGTCGTTTTCGGCAAAGTTTGAACTAGTTTTGAGTCATTTTGGACAAAGTTTGAGTCATTTCTAATTAGTTTTGAGTCATTTCGAACCAGTTTTGAGTCCTTTTGCACCATTTTGAACCAGTTCTGAGTCGTTTATAACCAGTTTTGAGTAATTTCCGACAAAGTTTTAAGTCATTTTGCAACAATTTTGAGACATTTCTAATCAGTTTTGGGTCGTTTTCGACAAAGTTTGAACTAGTTTTGAGTCATTTTGGACAAACCTAACAAAGACTGTTGTGTTCACTCTTGCAGCCAACATCAGAGCATTTTGTGTCCGTTGGAACAAATTTTCCAGCACTTCTGAACAGATCTTAAGTCATTTTAAACCAGTCCTGAGTCACTTCTCTCAGATCTTGAGTCATTTTGAACCAGTTTCTCTCGCTGCCATCATCAGAACGTTTTGTGAACTCAGACATTTCAGAGTTACAACTAACAGATCCAGAGAACAGGTGAGCTGGACTGTAGCAGCCGATGGTTCTGACTGGTTCACCTGGAGGAGGCTGCTGGGATACGAAGCACCTGCTCAGGTGTGCAGCTGTGGAGGCTTTCAGGACCACTGTGGCCTGTTTCTCCATGACGGCATCAGAAACATGCTGGAGCTGGTTGGTTGTTTTCTGTCTCAGCAGGTGAAGCAGGGCGACCAGGTGTAACAGAGAAACAACTCACCTGGAGGAACTTCAGCTTTAGTGAAACACAGGAGGTTTTTAATGATCCTCAAATAACCGACGCAGCTGGAATCATGAGGATTTTCAAAGTGTCCAGAGCAAATAAAGGTTCTTATTAAGTCTGATGCAGAACGACTGGATGTGTTGGACTCAGAACGTGACGTAATAAAACCCAGACTTTAGAATCAAGTGTGACAGACGCGATGTCACGCCCACTTTCATGACGTCATACCATGTGTACTTGTTTTCGTCAGTGTCAAAACCTCCCAGTGACGATGAAGCAGGAAGGAAACACGTCATTAACCGTGAATCTGTTCAAGTGATAAACGTCACGGAGGACTGACATCATTACAGCTCACCTGAGGGTCTCCTGACGACACACCTGATCCACAACAGAAGCTCTAATGGAGCTGAATGAGGCTCTCTGGAGAGCAATCAGTGTGTGTGTGTGTGTGTGTGTGTGTGTGTGTGTGTGTGTTTGTGTGTGTGTGTGTGTCACCGTCAGATCAGCTGCTTCCACCTGTGCGGACAGAGCCGGCTGATAAATACCTGATCGTATCGATGAGGCCGATGATCGATCCTCGAAGCGGCATCAACAGGTTTCAGCTCCAACTAATCCGTGCGTGAGACACACCTGCGTGCGGCGGCGGGGTCGCGCACGGCGGCGGCGGCAGCGGCGGCGGGTTTGTTAGTGTGCGCGAGGACCAGCGGTCACACCTGAGTGTGTGTGTGTCTCTGTTGAAGTGTGTGTCTGTGTGTGTGTGTGTGTGTGTGTGTGTGTCTGTGTGTGTCCTCACCGTCAGGCTCGTGCACCGCGGACAGCTCCCAGGTGCTGAAGTGAGCAGCACCGATTCACCGTCCTCCGCGCGAGGTGGGCTGTAACGGCGGCGCTGATTGGTCCGCGGCAGGAATCATCGTGGTCAGCTATTGGCTGCCTGCAGCGTCACAGACACACAACCATCAGAGAGAGAGAGAAACATGATGTGTGACTACATTAGAGAGAACCACCAGGGTCCATTCAGAATCCGTCCGTTTTTACAGGGACAGCTACAGGTTTTATCTCTAAGACAGACTTTAAATAACAAGAACTCATGATATGACTCAGAGATTCTGCTTCTAATATTCTAAATATATCTGGAGACACTCAGTGAAACCTTATGTGAAAGAAACTCCCATTAACCAGGAGCCTCTGTCTGCAGCATGATGTGTGATTAGATTAGAGAAAACCCACCAGGGTCCATTCAGAATCCGTCTGTTTTTACATCAACATGTTTGTACTACAGTTTATTTGATCTGGAATACTGGTGAATCCAAATTAGTAGAACCTTTGAAATGATGACACTGTCTTGACTCGTCATTCAGACTAATTAGAATATAAATACGATCCTCGTGGTTTCAGTCGTAGCATCTGGACTTGCTTGAGCTCATCGAGGTGGAACGTCTTCGACTCCAGTCCACGAGGAGGACGATGACCTGGACGACTGAGACCCTCCACAGATAGAATATTTATAATGCTATTATCAGAATCCTAAATATAACTGAACAGACAGCAGACCCCTGGTTCATGAGAACCGTCCAGCTGCAGATGCCTGACGTACATTTAACCTGCTAACGGATATTAAAATGAACATTCTCACTAGCCTCATTGTCCTTCTGGATTCCTAGAATAACTTTTAGAACATCTGGTTGTTGGTTTGTCTGTAGGACATGATGGGTGAACAGAGTGAACGGACCACTGAAGATTAAATCATTTCTGTCAGTTTGAGTCATTTTAGACACATTTTGAACCAGTTTTAAACCATTTTTCACCCTTTTAAACCAGTTTGAGTCATTTTTGTCAGATTTTGAGTCATTTTGAACCAACCTTGATTCATTTTTCACCATATTTGAACCAGTTTTGAGTCATTCTGGACAAAGTTTGAGTGATTTTAACCAGTTTTGAGTCAGTCCATGAAACCTTGATATGTGAAAAAGCCTCCCAGTAACGAACAACCAGTGTGTGAGTCTGAGCAACATGACGTGTGATTAAATTAGAGAGAACCAACCAGGATTCAGAGTCCATCTGTAAAATCAGATGAAATGTGAATGGACCCTGGTTGGTTCTCTCTACTCACACATCGTCACGCAGACCTCAAAACAAAACTCAAAACCTTCACAGAACCTGAAAAACCTTCTTCAAATCATTCTTCTATTATTATTTTTTGTTGTTGTTTTATTTCTTTTTTTAAACAGCTATAGATGCAGTAACAGCTCCACAGCTAACGGACTACATACTGTGACACAAGAGAGGCCATTTTATACTTCCTTGGTTTTATCTGTATCTTTCTGCAGCAGTTTTACAGGAAACAACCTGTTTCTCTTATTAATATTTAATTTAGCTTATTTTAATTAGAACCTCAGATATCAGTCAGGTAATTTTAAATCTCCAAATTACACCAGGACAACCTGCCATGTTATTCTGGGTTTCTACTGTTTTGAACCGTCACTAATACAGTTAAAATAAAATAAAAATATATTTAGTCAACTATTGCTTTCTGACAAGGACATTTAAATCAGCAGACATCTGGAGACTTAGAACGACATCGTCTTTAACTGCAATAATAATAATAATAATGTTAATAATAGTAATAAAAATAATAATGTTAGTAATAATAATAATAGTAGTAGTTATAATAGTAATATTAATAACAATAATAATAATAATACAGATGATAATAACAAAAATAATAATAAAAATAATAATGGTATCAATAGCAACAGAAATAATAATGATAATAGTAATAACAAATATTAATCACAATAAAATAAAAATAATGATAGTAATAATAATAAAAATAATCATATGAATAATAAAAATGATAATAATAATAAGTTCCAAATGAACAATGAGAGAAACCTTAAAATATAATAGTAATGATAATAATTTTACAAATAAATCTCAGCAACATGTAGCGTAATTTATAAGATCTGCTGGTCACATAATGCAGAATATATTCTTAAATATTTATATATCAACAGCAGCACAAATACATGAGCAAAAAAAACATTATTAGAAAAATTAAAATGCCAAAAAATATTATAAAGAAAATGTACGTTCTGATGTTTTAACCTTTGAATAGTTTAAAGTGAATATTTACTGAAATCATTTATCTGCAATTCAAAATCGAGATAAATGAGTATTTCAGGGATCAGCTCAGTTCTGAGACGCTGAAGGAAACGTCTGGAGATGTTAACTTCCACTGATTCACTGATGTAGTTCTTTAAATCTCAATATACTTGTCGTTAAATAGAAATCTAAAGTCTAAATCTAAACACTCATACCTGGACTCTGGTGACTAAACCGTCTCACTCTGAAGATGATTTTAAGGATCTGTCAGGAAACATCTCTGGTCACCTTTAAACAGGCTACAGGTGACTGAAGACACACGAAGCCTTTGATTTGAACCTTGACGTGAGGCAGCAGGTGAGCTCAGGTGTAACTAATGTCATTAATAGGAGCCCTAAATAGAACAGACGCTTCATTAATGGGATTAACAGAACCAGAGTTCAGAACCAGGCCTGAGGAGACCAGCAGGACCGGATCAGAACCACACGATTAATCAACACTCATACCTCCACATTAGCGCTCGAATGAATCCCATTTCCACACATTTATAATCAATATACAAAATTTTATTACAAAAGAAAATTCGTTCTACAAGTCTTCAAAGTTCCACATTAAAATGGCTGCAAACATCTTGAATCAAACTACAGATAATAAATCCTGGTAGTAAAATGACAGTGAAGAAACAGCACCACTACAACAGAAAACAAAGCAGTGCTTCCAGAAACAATAATTTCTTTAAAAAAAAAACAAACAAACGAAACCCAAAACTTGACTTGCTGCTGTCCGCTGCCTGCACAGGAGGATCAGTCCATCGTTTCATCACAGGAAGTTTATATCTGGCTGCCTGTTCAGACAGCGACGGGATCTACGATGGAACAAACCCGAGTTCAGCAGAGGAACTGTTATAAAAAAAATCATAAGGGGACTAAGCAACAAAAACTAAATCCCTGAATTGGAAAAGGAGTACAGGTCTGACCCTACAGAGGCCGACCGACAGGGACAGCAGGCTATACTGTTGGAATCATCCACAAACAAACAGGAGTTAAGCCGAACAAACTTCACATCCTTAAACACACTTAGTCGTCATCCTCGTCGTCGTCATCTTCATCATCCTCCTCATCGTCATCATCCTCGTCGTCGTCGTCGTCATCATCGTCGGCTGGCTCTGCCTTCTTGGCGGCGGGCCTCCCGGGGCCGCTCTTCTTCCCAGCATCGCTCTTCCCTGAGCCGCCCTTGGCTCTGTAGGCGGCGACATCCTGAACAGAGGAACACAGTTAATAAAGCCTGTCGCTGTTTGTTCTGTAGGACCAGTCATGCAGGACACTGAGAACATGTGGATACCCTCTCGTATTTCTCCTTCAGCTTGGCAGCCTTGGCTTCGTAGGGAGCCTTGTCTTTGGGGTTCTGTCCGGCCCACAACTCGCCCAGCTTCTTGGCGGTGTCGCCGATGGTGATCCCGGGGTTCTCCTCCTTGATCCTGGAGCGGTGGTCGGAGCAGAACACGAAGAACGCGGAGCTGCGGAGGCACAAAGGGGAGGCGGTTTCACAAACGGACCCATCAAAGTGTTTTCATTCCTTCATGCCAGCTGAAAAACATCAAATGTGGACTCACGGTGGCCTCTTTGGGGCGTTGGGGTCCTTCTTCTTCTTGCCCTTGACGCCTTTAGGAGGGACGTAGGACTTCATCTCTCTGTCATATCTGGCCTTATCAGTCTTGGCCATTTCCTCGAACTTCACCTTCTCCTTGGAGGACATGGTCTGGACAATACAGGACACAAAACTTCAGCCTTACAGGGGTAACATTTATTATTATTACTTTTAATATAGTGCTGTGGGCAGAAACTGGAAAGGACCTAACTGTTGTGGCCCACCCAGTCTGGAAACCCCCTGATAAGAGACGCCTTAACTTTACAGATCTTCATAGGGAATAGAAGCAACCTTGGATTGTTGGATTTTTCTGTTTCTTGTTCTTTCTTGCAATGTTTAGCGCTTTGTGTTGTAAATATGTGCTATATAAATAAAACTGAATTGAAATTGAATTCTACAGCTCTTACTCCATTTTGATTGTAAATATAACCAAGATATCAACCATTTTATTCACATTTCTGTAAATACCAGCAGTTCAGGCACCTCATGCAATCTCTTGGAATTTCCCCTGGAGGTTGAATACAGTATTTATCTCCTCTAAAACACACCCAGGTTCAGGCTTAGCCGCCCAGCTTTTTGCATGTCGGCTAACCGAGCTCACCTTCCATCTCTCGGAGCACTTCTTGGAGAACTCGGCGAAGCTGACGCTGGTCCCCGGGTGCTTCTTCTTGTGCTCCTCGCGGCAGGTCGCCACAAAGAAGGCGTAGGAGGAGGTTTTTCCTCTCGGCTTGTTTGGGTCCTTTTTCATGGCTGCGATTAATCTACAAACAAGAAGCACAACGTCCGTTAACGCTAGAGGCCTGCTTTGGCTGAACAACCAAACTTTACGAACACACGGATGTAAACTTTAAATTGAGTTAATCTGGATCAGAACTAATATTAACACGTTCGTCGTTGGCGGTCCTGAGTCTGTTTGCGGCTCTGATAAAGCGAGCGGCCGCCCGGAGGCTGTTTTAAGGCTCTAATCGGATTTCTGCCTCTCCGGGACAAAAACACGCGACTCCATTTTGTATCTTCCCGCCTAAACCATGACTGCGCCCGAAACTTGCCCAACAAAGTGACCCAGTCCGAACCGGTTCAGGCCCACGCCAACACGGCGGTCTGTAGCTGTAAGCAGCCGGCAGTGGAGCCAGAACCCGAACCGAACCGGGACTGGATTCACACCGGAGCCTGTAGCGGAGCAGCCGTTGGTTAGCAGGCTAAGCTACCAAACCAAATGGCGTTTGAACTGCATGTTGCGCACTAACTTGGACTCGGAGCGCCGGACTGAACCGCCTGAAACCAGACGGAAACTTCACCGTGGGTTAGTTTAAATCAGCTCAACCCGACGGTTTTCTTCACGGACGCCATTTAAAATATTTATGCCAACATACAAACAAAATAAATTAAACCGTCAGTTATCTAAACGGGATTTAGTTGCCGTAAAGCTGCTCAAACACAAGCTGGTTGTTGTATATTAAATCAGGCAACCAAAGTTAACTTTAACTAACAAAAAATAGCAGATAAAGCAGTAAAAAGAGCGAACCTCACCTGTCCTCAGCGAGACAACTTGTAAACGACTGAATGAGGAAGAACGCGCAACTGTTTTGTCACCGTCCGCGAGGCCCAACTAACTTGACTAGAACTAGTTCCTTGGCTCCTCCCTCGCGGCGATCTGATTGGCCAGAATTCCGCATTTAAATTTGAACGCAGGGCACAGAGCGAATGCGTCGCCGCGATTGGCCGAGCAGCGTGAGATCAAGCCGTCAGTTTGTGTGCGTCACCTGAGCGCTGATTGGCTGCGGCGGGGTTTTAAACGCACGGCGCCAAAAAGCTCCTTTGTTCGCTGCTGGCGGAGAAAAACGTCCCGTTGTGTCCGGTTACGTTTTAACCGTTTGTTTTCTACCGGCGGACCGACGGCAGCGGCAACAACAGAACCGCCTTTGTGTCCGGTTCTGCTGTTAAAAAACAAAACTGCTGAGCGGATCCACCCAGAGACGAAGCTCCGGAGGCTCCTTTCACACGAACAAGTCAACATCATAATAAAACCACATGATGGTGTTTATACTGAATTAGCTGCAGTTTATCACAGAGTATTGATTAATTATTGGATATCTGATCAACTGCTGTATGAGACTGCGTGATGCATAGAATGATTGTAAAATGTAGGTCAATGCATTTCCTATTAAGTCATACCAGGTGACAGCACAAAAGGCCAAAATGATTCATGTACAAAAAACAAAACAATAAAAACGTCATAATTAAATATTATATGCCTTTAAATATTTCCCTTCAACTACTGATAACTACTTCAAAGCACCAGTTTTCACCACATTTTAAAAAACCATCAAACAACAATAAAAAATTGCATAAATTGACATTTTGACTGAGTAAATACGCAGAACAACACAGAGTACTGATGGTAAACAATAAATAAATAGAATATATTCAATATAACTGTAAAATGTAGGTCAATAGGGTTCATATTAAGACACACCAGATATAAACTGAACCACCTCCTGTCTGTTTGATACTTTAGACTTTAATATCAGCGTTTCTCTCTGTCAGAATTAAATTTCACTGGTCAGTTTGGTAAATAAATTTCACTGCTGGAATCATCGTCTGCGTTTTACTTCCTCAATAACCATCAGGGGAAATAAGGACAAAGGAACCGCCTGTGACACAGTGAAAGATTTAGTTTTTTAGACATTAAAGTATCACAAACAGTAGAAATGAACACTTAAATGGTAAAAATAAATAGTAAAACTCTTTAAAAACTTAAATCGACTTAGTCAGAACGAACATTTCAGGCATCTACAGTTTAGTTGTTATTATTTATGATCTTAAGTTCAAATATCCAGCATGAAAAACTACTGCGGATACCTGTAGAGTAACATGGAGTATAATTACTTCATTAAAATGTTAATAAGGAAATGTTAGAATGGATTGCTGCAGGATAAAATATGAGTCCAGCTGTAAATCTTCATTCTAGTAAAACCAACCTTTCAGTGAGGCCGAATCAAGCCTGTTTAACATGTGATTTACATTTGTTTGGAGGGACTCCCAGCTGCTGTTGTCAAGGTAAAGAGTGGGGAAGGTGGAGGTGCTGGACGCATGTCAAAGGGAAGGTTTCCCCTTTTGTTGGAGCAAATGGTTCGTCACACGTCTGGTGTCGCTGATTAAAAACTCAAATCAGGCAGTTCACAGCAGCACAAACCGAATAAGTTAAAACAGCAGCAGGTCACATTTGTTATATTTAACCTCAAAAATAATTGGAAACATCAGCCTTCAATATTATTTATTCAAATTTTCCTTGGTGAATATTCCTTTCATATTCATACGTCACTTATTGTTGTATCTATTGTATATTTAAAATGTTTCTTTATAGTAGATTGTTTATTTTCTTTTCTCTGTATAGGGTATGTTGTGTGTTTTTCTGCTTTTTCTCTGCTGCTGTAACGAGGAAATTTCCCCGTTGTGGGATTAATAAAGTATAATCTAATCTAATTTAATCTTCATCATTCACTTTAAATGCAGACTGAAGCAGACGACTTCTTTTTAAGAGTTAGACTAGAAGACTGATGCCAACACGGTTCACATATTTATAAACCTTCTTCTTATGAAGTTAGAAATCAGACGAGTTAGCTGTATCTTCATTTACAGAACAGACTCAACACACTCATCCTCACATCTACACACATATACCGAGTTAACATATTTAATAAATGGAGAAACCTGCAAAAAGGGGTTTCTACAGAAAGCAAATGTGTAAAAATAAAAATGTGTAATAAATATGGGACAAAAGGACAAAATATGCACCAACATGCAGCCGTGCAAACTGAATAATTGTCAGTCGACCCACTTTGAGCAGTTGTTTTTTTTCACACATTAAAATCTGAGGCTGTTTGAACAACAGTATCTCAGGAAGTATTCAAAATAAAAGCCTGAAATATTCACTGTTGTTTCTCACACTGTCATTGGTTTAGAATCTATTACATTTGAAAGAAGTGAAGCTGTCACATGAAGTCCCATCTTTGAGCTCATAATAACAACAAAAATGATAATCGCAAAGTCAACTAGTGATATTTTCTTAACCACATGTAGCTGCATGTCACAATAATACAAAACTAAACATATAGAATACTTTTAATATGAAATACAAACACAAAAGGAAAGAAGGTTATTTTAATTGAACTTTGATACCTGGTTGAACAAGTTGCACCACAAAAATTAAAATATTAGTAGATAGTCTGATCTAAGTAGAACAGAGTTCTGGAGTTTCAAAATAAAATACTTCTCCAAATATAAAATTCCAGGTTTTTATCTTTAATTGTTAACGAGATGTTGTCGCTCAAACAAAATTTTATTGTGCAAAAAAATGAGCTGAAAGTGGGTCGGTGGTCTATTTAAAAATATATATATTTCAGAAAGCATCTGATATATCAAACTAAAATTTCACAGATAGCATTTTAAATATCCAAAGTTTATGATTTAATAAAGTGTGAGAAGGCCTCTGATGATTTGAGATGGAAGACACATTTATGGATTGTCATCTATTTAAACAGGACAGTGAAAGAGTAAAAAAAAGACTATTTAAGATCTTAGAGATTAGCTGAAAATAGCCATAAACTTCCGGTAGAGACTCCGCCTCTTCCGGTATCCTCATGCGACACCAGACTGGCGAATTCAGTTTCTCTCCCCAGCAGCAGGCGGCGACACGCAGCTCAGGTCTACATGTAAAACACCGCAGAAGAAGAAGAAGCTGTTCTGCTCTGCGGCGGCAGCAGTTGTAGTTCTGAGCAGCTGGACGGTAGAAACTACAGAGGGAACGGAGAACACCGAGAACACGGAGGAACACTGAGACGGCTACCGACATGAGTGACGCCGCCGCGGACACGAGCACGCTCTGCCTGTTTGACGTGGACGGCACGCTCACGGCCGCGAGACAGGTGCTGAATATATATATATATACGTGTGTGTGTGTGTGTGTGTGTGTGTGTGTGTGTGTGTTCACCCGAGTCCATTCAGACAAACACATGACAGCAACTTCTGTCACTGCAACTTCCGGCTCCACGTTGTTATTGTAGTTCGTCCGACCCGGAAAACGCTCCGCGGAAACTAAATAGTTCCGCTCAACCAACACAGTTACCGACTAAACTGTGATATAACGGATATAAAGTAATAAACAGTTCTGTACTGTTAGCTACAGTTAGCAACCTTGTTAATCTATCACAAACCAATGATCGATTATTTGTTTTTAATTCTGGATTCTAGCTTCTTGCGACACCCGGAAGTGTCTGACGGACCGAAAAATTGAAACACTTTACTAGTTTTTTTGTAGTGTGAATGTTTTTAAGGCAAACATTCAAGCTTACTATACATTTTGTAAATCGGCGAAACATTTTTGAAGCATGAACATTTAATAACACAACATTTCGTGGTCAACAAATATGCAGCTAGCTTAAACGACGCCTATGCTAATCCATTTTCCGTTGGGTTCTGCTAGCATGGTGCTAACGAATGGAAACACCGGTAAATCCTGTGAGACCAGTAAAACCACAGGTGTTAGGACAGAATGTGATCCGTGCTGCTTGTTTCCCATCCATCAGGGTCAAACATGAAGAAAGAAATGATCTGTTTTGTAGTTCTGCTCATGTTCTGTGTGATAATTTACCTGCTGTGTGTCCTACATTACCACCGGTCCAGTTTTTACAGATTGAAACAGCTTTTAAGAACAAATCAGAATCAGAATGAGCTCATGTATAATTAAACTGAGACTCTGTGTAAATTAAAGCTACAACCACAATAAAGGAGATGTTCTGCAACCTTTGACCAGTAATGCATAAAAGAAGTAAAGCTACCTCTGTATCCAAGACTAAATAAAGTGCAGCTGATTATTTGTATAGGTGTATTGTTTTTTAATCAGCCTTTGTTCTTCTAATTCTTTATGAACAGACGCTGTGACGTCTCATGAGCTTGAGTTTTTCCTCTTGATGTCTGCAAACTGAAGCGTGTTTCCTCCATGCGGGCTGTAAAATCTAGTTTGTCTCTGCAGGTTTGAGTCACTGAGTGTCGTTTGTGTTTTCAGGTCGTGACTCCAGACATGGCCGACTTCCTGCAGAAGCTGAAGACTCGGGTTCGTGTCGGCGTCGTCGGAGGGTCGGACCTCTGCAAGATCAAGGAGCAGCTGGGGAATGACGGTGAGGCAGTAGGACAGGTGAATATCTACCTGTTGGCATGTCCAGCATCAGACTGACTGCTGGTTCCTGTGTGCAGTGATCCAGAAGGTGGACTACGTGTTCGCTGAGAACGGACTGGTGGCCTATAAGGACGGACAGCTGCTGTCTGTGCAGGTGAGGCCGATGCAGCACCTGAACACGGTGACATCAGCTCACGTGACGGGAGGTTTACCGTGTCCTTGTTTTCAGTCCATCCAGGCTCACATGGGAGAAGAACTTCTGCAGGACTTCATCAACTTCTGTCTCAACTACATGGCCAAGATCAAACTGCCCAGGAAGAGGTTCGACCAGAGTCTGTCCATCGGTGTTTATTTGTGTTCTGGTGCTGGTTTACTCATGTGACGTTCTTTTAGGGGGACGTTCATCGAGTTTCGTAACGGCATGTTGAACGTCTCGCCGATCGGACGCAGCTGTACTCTGGAGGAAAGGAAGGAGTTCTACGAGCTGGATCAGGTAGCAAACAGTCCAGAGTCAGTGAAGGCATCATAACAACCTGCATTAATCAGTCATTTCATATGGAACCATGAAGAAGGAGAGACGCCTTCTGTCAGCAGGACTCAGTTAAATAATGGAAATAGTACGTTGAGTTTCTTTAATGATTTATTTAAAAAAATGGAAAAAATCCTGCAACCAACACCAGAAAGAATGTTTGTCTTTACAAACTACAGATACTGAACTATCTCCATGGTCCAGCCTCTACAGTAGACAGAGGAGACAGTAGCTGGAGATACATTCAGCATGGTGGAACATCTTCCTCCAGCTGATGTCTCATCAGAGGGACATCAGCTGGAGGAAGATGATACTGACAGCTGAGTCAGTCCTGGAGGATCAGCACCAGGAGGAGGAAGGTTCTGGTTCTACGGATCTATTTAGAGCAACCTGCAGCTAACAGAAAGTCCCACAGATAACACAATAACCTGAAGCTAACAGAGCGACCTGAAGCTAACACAACAACCTGAAGCTAACAGAGCAACCTGAAGCTAACAGAGTGTCCTGAAGCTAACACAACAACCTGAAGCTAACAGAGCAACCTAAAGCTAACACAACAACCTGAAGCTAACAGAGCAACCTGAAGCTAACAGAGCAACCTGAAGCTAACACAACAACCTGAAGCTAACAGAAAGACCTGCAGCTAACACGACCTGAAGATAATAGAAAGACTCGCAGCTAACAGAGCGACCTAAAGCTAACAGAGCGACCTGAAGCTAACAGAAAGTCCTGTAGCTAACAAAGCGACCTGATGCTAACAGAGCAACCTGAAGCTAACAGTGACCTGCAACTAACAGAGTGACCTAAAGCTAACACAACAACCTGAAGCTAACAGAGTGTCCTGCAGCTAACAGAGCGACCTGAAGCTAATAGAGCAACCTGAAGCTAACACAACAACCTGAAGCTAACAGAGTGTCCTGCAGCTAACAGAGCGACCTGAAGCTAACAGAAAGTCCCACTGCTAACAGAGCAACCTGAAGCTAACAGAAAAACCTGTAGCTAGCAGAGCAACCTGAAGCTAACAGAAAGTCCCGCAGCTAACAAAGCGACCTGAAGCTAAAAGAAAAACCTGTAGCTAGCAGAGCAACCTGAAGCTAACAGAAAGTCCCGCAGCTAACAAAGCGACCTGAAGCTAACAGAGTGACCTGAAGCTAACAGAAAGTCCCGCAGCTAACAGAGCAACCTGAAGCTAACAAAGCGACCTGAAGCTAGCAAAGCGACCTGAAGCTAACAGAGCGACCTGAAGCTAACAAAGCGACCTGAAGCTAACGGAGCGACCTGTAGCTAATGATCTGAACTTCTTTTTAATGTGATCATTTATCAGCCGTCTTTTACCTCTTAATGACTCAGATAGAATGAATGCAGCTTTATTGATTGTGACAAGATGTAAAATCTCAGTTTACTCTATAAACCTGCTCATTAAAGTGAAACCTGGAGGGGAATGAATATAAACAGAGGTTCCAGCTCTTTGTGTGACTGAAGTAGTCGTTTCATTTTGGATTAAAACGTCTAAAGTGAAATTTAGTGACTCCGTCTGCAGAAATGTGAGTTTTTCTTTTCTGCTCTTACAGAAGGAAAAGATCAGAGAGACGTTTGTGTCTGTTTTAAAGGAGGAATTCAAAGGGAAAGGCCTTTCCTTCTCCATCGGTGAGTCGTTGGGAGCCGTGCTGGTGTTTACGGTGGATTGAATCAGACCGTCAGCCTCTTTAATGTGAATGTCTCTGCAGGAGGTCAGATCAGCTTCGACGTGTTTCCTGACGGCTGGGATAAGAGGTACTGCCTGGGCATCGTTGAGAAGGACGGCTACTCCACCATCCACTTCTTTGGAGACAAAACCAAACCTGTGAGTGTTTCAACGGCTGCAGGACGTACGTGTGAACATCAGCAGGCAGACGGCCAATCAGGATCGAGCTCTTTCAATACGGAGCCAATGAATGGTTGATTAGAAAGATCCTGAACCCTTCAGAGACCAGATCTGACTTTAATAATCCTGAAGGAAGCTCTGTTTCCAGATGTTGCTCAGAAAACAAAATGACTTAACGAGGAATACGTCTGATAGAAAATAAGTAATAATAAGTAAATTAAAATAAGAGGCGAATAGGAAAGTAACACTTGCGGTGATTTGAAGGAAGTAAAGTAAAATCACACACGAAAATGAAACACTGCACATAAACATGAAATGATATGAATATTATAGTTCAGTTTTTAAGCTTCATGGAATGTCAGGTCGTTACAGAACCTCTGAAGGGACACTGGCAGAAAACAATTAAAATGGAAGTTTCTTGTGTGCACGTGAACTTCCAGCATCAATAACTCATCAGTGACACGTTGTCAAATCATAATCGATGCCTCTTTCCATCGTTGTCAGGTAGACAATGTGCTACAAGCCCAGCTTTATCAACAGTAGCTGTCTTTCAAGCTGCACTAATAACACTGGTGTCTATGAGCAGCCGGCTGGGCGACGAGTGTCCAGGGACCGTCTGCAAATTACAATTGTGCAGACGGTATGATTTTTATATCTACATGTATGTCAAACCAAGTGTTGTGGTCTGATCAACAGGAGCCAGTTGATGGCTGCAGTGATCCTGGTGACTCTACAGTGTATCAGGGTGATGTTATTGAACATCTGTGTGGTGTCTCTCTACGCTGTTGCAGACGGTTTGTAATTTGCAGACGGTCCCTGGACACTCATCTCCCAGCTGGCTGCTCATAGACACCAGTGTTATTTCTGCAGCTTGAAAGACAGCTACTGTTGATAAAGCTGGGCTTGTAGCACACTGTCTACCTGACAACGATGGAAAGAGGCATCGATTATGATTTGACAACGTGTCACTAATGAGTTATTGATGCCTGAAGTCTGAATCTGTGAACATCTTTCCTGTATTATCATTTTCAGACGTCTGCGGTGAACAAACATGGAATTATCTCGTGCTCATGAGTTAGTTTCTCGTGTAGGTTAGAAACTTCCGTTTTAATTTTTTTCTGCCAGTGTCCCTTTAGGGGCTCCGTAGGTCGTCGCCAAAAAGACACAAAGACTTTGAACCACAACTAAACCGTGGACTCAGCTCTGGTCCGTCTCAGGGTTCTGGGATGTTTGTCTTCTAGAGCTTCAGACTCTGTTGGTTTGATTCTGTTGCTCGTTCGGACCCTAAACTTCAGACAGCTCGTTAACTTCCAGTGAACCCGACCTGCGTCTGTTTTTTTCAGGGAGGAAACGACTACGAGATCTACAGCGACCCGCGGACCGTCGGCCACGAAGTCACGAGTCCAGAAGAAACCCTGCAGCTCTGTCAGCAGCTGTTCTTCTGCTGAGGCCTCGACTGTTACGTCTGTTCCCACATGTAGAGGCTGAAGGCCGTCGGATCACTTTAATGCACAGAGACTTTTACAGGGACTAGAACTGAACCTTCCTCCATCCTCGTCATGCTTTTAGTTCGTCTTCTGTTCCGT
This sequence comes from Dascyllus trimaculatus, assembly GCA_024666655.1. NCBI lineage: Eukaryota > Metazoa > Chordata > Actinopteri > Pomacentridae > Dascyllus > Dascyllus trimaculatus. The sequence goes on along the minus strand of CM045448.1, from coordinate 462,525 downwards.
CTGAACCAGTAAAAAAAAAAAAAAGGCACAAAGCTCCCAAGAAAAGAAACCAGATTATGTCAGAAATGGAGGCCGCCATCTTGGACCAGTGTCTGAGATCGTATAGGATCTGAGCGATGTGATCATCTCTGTTAGCACTGAAATGTTGCGTTTAATGACTTTTTATTAGAATTGCTGCTGATAAATAACTGCTCTGACTAACCCACATCGCTCCACGTGGAAACCAACAAACCTGGTGCCATCCAACAAAAATAAAATTAGCAAAAAAGCTAACATGCTACCGTGAATTTGCACAGTCAAGCAAATGTTTTCTTCGTCGGCCATGTTTCTGCAGATGTTGCTGCCTTTAAATGGGAAAAATCCAACCAAACAGCGCCCCCTAGTGGTGTTTACGACCTCCGAACCGAAGTTCATGTGCTGTAATTTTAGTCCCATGGAGCATTTCTTTATTATTTTAGAAGATGTTTCTGCTTTTTTGTTTGCATTTCCTGCATTATTCTCGTTAGCTTGCTAAATGGTAGCATCACTAGTTTCCGTGTCTTATTCACGAGTTCATTCAAAGGCATCATTTGATCTCAACACCTCAGCAAGTCGTGCACCAAAATAGGGGTGAATTTCTCCAGTCAGGAGCTAGTTTTTCGTTTGCAATTTCTACATTACACTTGCTAGCTTGCTTAAGGGTTAGCATCATTAGCTTCGCCATATTCACCAACTCTCGAGTTTCACTAAAAGGCAGCTTTAAATCTCAACACCTCAGCAAGTTTTGCACCAACTCTTTGTTCTGCCTTTAAGGGGTGAATTTCCCATCAGGAACTAGTTTTTCCTACATTACTCTCGTTAGCATGCTAAATGGTTAGCATCAGTAGCTTCTGCTGGCTTGCAGCTTGTTTTTATGACTTACGGTTGACTTGAACGCCAAACATTCGGTGTGCACGACTTTCCGTGTCTTATTCACGAGTTCATTTGAAGGCATCATTCGATCTCAACACCTCAGCAAGTTGTTCACCAAGAGAGTTTTTGTTCTGGCATAAAGGGGCGAGTTTTCCCAGTCAGGAACTAGTTTCTGATCAAACGATCATCCATCGTCCACATCAGTCCAACGCAGCGAAGATCTCGCTGTTCCTCAGACGTCACCCGAACATAAAGGTCCATTTCTGACAGACTTTGGTTTCCCTTTGTTACTGTTACCGTCGACCAGTTTTATCTCTTTTATTACCTCACATGTTGTACTTGTAGGTGACGATGAGGAGAAACAACTAAATGATCATGTGAAAGCTTCAATGGACAACAATAAGAAGCTCCTGTATCTGAGTGTAGCAGCTTTATTCCTGATTCGTGGCACTTAAAATGTTTTTATGAAGATTCTACTGTAAAAGATGTGAACTGTGAGAAATAAACGAAGGGAACAATTCTCTTGTTTTTAGTTTTTGACATTAAATTAAAGTCTCTCAGTCTAAACCCGATGGGATGTTGTGTGTCTGCAGCTTTCTGTCGTTTTAAATCTGACACACTTTCACCTAACAAAGCTATACTTCAAGCTAATAATTATAAATGTGAGCTATACTTTTAACTAAAAGTCTCACATTGTTTATAATGACTTCTAGCTAGTTAGCATTAGCCTTTTAACGATTTCAACTGTTAATCCATAATATTAGCGGAATGTAGCAGAATCTTATATTTTTAACTATTAGCCATACTTTAACTGTTAGCTATACTTTTAGCTAATAATTCACTGCTGTTTATAATTACTTCTTGGTAGCTTCATTAGCCACTTAACAGGTAAACTGTTAATAATATAAGCTAAATACATGGATAAAAAGTCAAAAAATATTAGCTAATAATTTCAGCTGTTAGCCATACTTTAACTGCTGGCTATATTTTCAATTATTTCACAATTGTTTATTCATCTTTGTAGCTAACAAGCTCAATTGTGAACCATACTTTAACTGTTAGCTTTACTTTTAGCTAACAATTCACCAATGTTTATAATTACTCTTAGTGTGCTTTATTAGCCATTTAACAATTTCAACTGTTAATGCATAAGTATAGCTAAATTTATGGACATTAGCTAGTAAGTTAAATTGTTAGCCATACTTTCAGCTAACAAAAGCTATACTGTTAGCTAAAAGTATAGCTAACAGTTAAAGTATGGCTAACAGCTGAAATTACTAGCTAATATTTTTGGGCTTTTTATCCGTATATTTAGCTCATATTATTAACCTGCTAAATGGCTAATGAAGCTACCAAGAAGTAAACAGCAATGAATTATTAGCTAAAAGAAAAGCTAACAGTCAGAGCATGGCTAATAGTTGAAAATATAAGACAGAATTCTGACTTTTTATTCGTACAATCCGCTAATTTTATGGGTTATAGTTGAACCCGTTAGAAGGCTAATGCTAACTAGCTAAAAGTAATTATAAACCATGTGCAATATTTAGTTAAAAGTACAGCTAACATTTATAATTATTAGCTTGAAGTTTAAGTCGCAATTGCTAATCCATCTTTAGAGCCAACAGGTTTACATGTTAGCCAGTTAGCTAATAACTTAGAACAGTTCAGTTCTAGTTTTAGCTAACAGTTTCCACGTTGACCCGTTAACTAGTTTAGAGAGCTATAATGACCACATTTTTACCATTATTTATCTCTTTTTCATTTCTCCTCTTAATTTTTATTTATTTTAACATATAAATAAAACCCATCAGTAAATCATGTTAATTATATTCTGAACAAGAGAACTAGACACACAAACACCTCCAGCCTGAACACTAGATACACTATAATATGGCCTGTAAACAGTGAATGAGATGCTGATTATCTGATTAACTCTAAATATTCTTGGGTTACAATCATTCAGTTCCATGAAACATTAAAGTTCTGCATATTATAACTGCTGGATCCAGATGAAAACAGCTGCAGATGTGGATAAACTCTCTGAAGCAGCTTTAACATGAAGCACACCATCAGTTTTTAGGCAGAAAGTCCCTTATTTTCACCAAGTTAGAAGAATATTCCATTTCCAGTAAACTATGTCGTCCAGTTTTACCCTCAGGAGCTCACCTCGTCTGAAGTCATGACTTTAGGTCCTTTTGTGTTGCTGAATTCCTCAAAGTGGGTCGTAGTGAATCACGTTATTGTGAAAACTAATTAATGACAAATGGTGTAATTTGAGCTGTGATGAGAAAATCCATCCAGTGAGCCTCAGATGGCAGATCCTCCCTCAGAGACAAATGAGACAAAATAACCTAAAAGTGGAAGAAAACCACAAAATGGCTGCAAAGAGATGCAAGACTTCCAAAAATGAAGTGAAGACAACCACAAAGACACCAAAAAAAAACCAAAATAGACACAACATGGCTCCAAAGAGACACAAGATGGCTGCAAAAAGATGCAAACAACCAAAATGCGACAGAAAACTACCAAAACTAAATGCAGACATCCACAAAGAAGGAAAGAGAGACAAAAAATGTCACAAATGAGATGCAAAACAACAGAAATGACATGTAAAATAACCCAAAAGTGGAAGAAAGTGACACAAGATGTCGACAAAGACGTGCAATATGACCAAAATGAGATAAAAACCTACCAAAATGAAGTGTAGACAACCACAAAGAAGCAAAAAACAACCAAAATGTGACAGAAAACTACCAAAACTACATGTAAACAACCAAAATGAGACACAAAATGACCCAAAAGTGACACAAAGTGACCTCAGAGAGACACAAAATGGCTGCAAAGAGATGCAATACGACCAAAATGTGAAAAAAACTACCAAAACTAACCAAAAACCAACGCAAAACAACTAAAATGAGAAAAAAAATCACCTGAAAGTTATGTAATGTGACCTCAGAACCACAGAATGGCTGCAAAGAGATGCAAGACTATTAAAAATGAAGTTCTGACGAACACAAAGACACCAAACACAACCAAAATGTGACAAAAAGTGACCTCAAAGACACACAAAATGGCTGCAAAAGGATGCAAAACTACCAAAATTAACCAAAAACCAACCAAAATGAGTGAAAAACAATGGAATGGAATCCATGCAAAACAACTAAAATGAGATAAAATAACCTAAAAGTGACACAAAGTGACCTCAGAGAGACACAAAATGGCTGCAAAGAGATGCAGTACGACCAAAATGTGAAAAAAAACTCCCAAAATGAAGTTCAAACAAGCACGGAGAAGCAAAAAGAGTCAAAAAATGTCAGGAATGAGATGCAAATCAACAGAAATGTGGCACAAAATGACCCCAAAGTGACCTCAGAGAGACACAAAATGGCTGCAAAGACATGCAATACGACCAAAATGTGACAGAAAACAACCAAAACTAACCAAAAACCAACGCAAAACAACTAAAATGAGAAAAAATAACCTGAAAATGACATAATGTGACCTCAGAACCACAGAATGGCTGCAAAGGGATGCAAGACTTCCAAAATTGAAGTGTAAACAAACACAAAGACACCAAAAACAACCAAAATGTGACACAAAATGACCCAAAAGTGACCTAAAGTGACCTCAGTGACGTCAACGAGATGCAAAACCAACCAAAATGAGTCAAAAAGTTTGATAAATGAGATGCAAAACAACAAAAATGAGACACAAAATGACCCAAAATGGCACAAAATGACCTCAAAGAGACACAAAATGGCTGCAAAGACATGTAAAACTCCCAAACTGTGACATAAAAGACCACAAAGACAAACGAAGACGTCCAGCTGGAGACACAAAGCGACCACAAACCACGTGATCAGATCTGGAGATGAAACGTTGCAGCATCCGATGAATGAAACTGAGCTGGTCCCTTTAACAGTGAGTTTATTGGTAGGTCATTTACATGGATGGATACAGGACACACACATCCTACACACACACACACACCACAGCTACAGGTAGATCTAAAAGGGGAGGAGAGTCTCAGGTGTCGGGGGACAGTGGGGGGGAGGAGACCCGTCCTTCTAGTCCAGATCAGACCTGGTCTCCGTCTTTAAATACAACAGGAAGTGTTCGAACACGGAGCGGACGTCTGCTGCTCAGACGTGGGAATGTAGAAGGTCAGGATCACCTGGAAGCAAACACCTGGCCGGGTTCACGGGTTCCACCTGAATCAACACGACGTCGCCTCCTCAGACAGAAAAACAACAACGACTGGCTTCTAAACGGAGATGATTGCACATAAACCGACAGGAGAGACGCCTTCCCTCCAGCTTCCAGTGTAAACTTCAGACTTTAGTTCACATTTTGTTCAGGCTGAATCTGTTCTCCTCATCCGTCGCCGCGGAAACACGACTGTGCCTTTATCAGCTGCTCAACTCCAGTTCCACAGGTGTGGATCCCTGCTGCTGAAATCTGCTCCAGAGTATAACCAAGAGTTACGGCGTTGTTCCCCCACATGATCACATCTGCTCATTTCCCTCAGATATGACGCTCATGCGGCTTTAAATCAGCTTCTGATTGTGTTTCTACTTAATAACTAGCAGCTCCTCAGACTGAAGATCAAACACCGAGTCAATCAGACACCTGGATGCTGATCAGTCGCTCAGGGAATCTCTCCAGAGGACTCCTTAAACTCTTCCTGACTCCTTAAACTCTTCCTGACTCCTTAAACTCTTCCTGACTCCTTAAACTCTTCCTGGACTCCTTAAACCAACAGCAGCTTCCTCGTATTTCATTTAAAAACAACAGAAAAAAGCAGCTTAAAAAAAAAAAACAAATAGAAAAATGGCGTCACGAAGAGTCGGTGAGGTTCCTCCTCCGTTTACACTCAGAAAAGAGGAATCACAGGTGAGAAAAGTCAAGATAAATCCCCCCCCCTCCTCCAGTCAGCAGCCTCCCACAGTTCCCAGTGCTCCCAGTGGTCCCTCTCCCAGCCTCACTCCAGCTCCACCTCCTTCCCGTCGCTGGACGATCGGCTGCTGAGGTCGGCGACGCCCGACTCCAGGTCGCTGCAGGTGGACAGGTCGTCGGGGTCGGCGCTCTTCAGCCCTAAAGGCAGGGTGAGGGCGGGGTCTGTGCTCTGGGTCTTTCGATTGGCTGGCTGTGAGGAGGGGGCGTGGCCGCGGTCCTGTGCAGGGCTGGTGATTGGTTCCGTGTAGGTGGTGGGCGGGTCCGGCCCGCTGTGACGCGGCTGCAGCCGGTTAGTCCTCCTCCTCCGAACCAGCGGCTTCTCCCACGTGATTGGCCGACCGGTCAGAGCCGCTATCCTCTGTGGACACACACACACACACACACACACACACACACACACAGGATCAGCTCTCAGTCATTCAGCATCAGTGTTAATAAATTCTATTTTTCAATAAACTTTCGGTCATCGTAGTATTTAGCCGAGTTTAGCTTTTTTTTTATGACTTTAGCTGTGTAGTTAGCTTCTCTCTCTAGCTTTAGCTGTGTCGTTAGCTTCTCTCTAACTTTGTCGTTAGCTTCTCTACCTAACTCTAGCTTTGTAGTTAGCATCCCTCTCTGACTGGAGCTTTTTATTCAGCTTCCCTCTCTATCTTTAACTTTGTAGTTAGTTTCTCTCTCTAACTTTAGCTGTGTCGTTCACTTCTCTACCTAACTCTAGCTTTGTAGTTAGCATCCCTCTCTAACTTAAGCTTTGTAGTTAGCTTCCCTCTCTAACTTTAGCTTTGTAGTTAGCTTCCCTCTCTAACTTTAGCTGTGTCGTTCGCTTCTCTACCTAACTTTAGCTGTGTAGTCAGCTTCTCTCTCTAACTTTAGCTGTGTAGTTAGCTTCCCTCTCTAACTTTAGCTTTGTAGTTAGCTTCCCTCTCTAACTTTAGCTTTGTAGTTAGCTTCTTTCACCAGCTTTGTAGTCAGCTTCTCTCTCTAACTTTAGCTTTGTAGTTAGCTTCCCTCTCTAACTTTAGCTTTGTAGTTAGCTTCTTTCACCAGCTTTGTAGTTAGCTTCTCTCTCTAACTTTAGCTGTGTAGTTAGCTTCCCTCTCTAACTGTAGCTGTGTAGTTAGCTTCCCTCTCTAACTTTAGCTGTGTCGTTAGCTTCTCTCTCTAACTTCAGCTTTGTAGTTAGTTTCCCTCTCTAACTTTAGCTTTGTAGTTACCTTCTCTCTCTAACTTTAGCTTTGTAGTTAGCTTCCCCCTCTAACTTTAGCTTTGTAGTTAGCTTCTTTCACCAGCTCTGTAGTCAGCTTCTCTCTCTAACTTTAGCCTTGTAGTTAGCTTCCCTCTCTAACTTTAGCTTTGTAGTTAGCTTCTTTCACCAGCTTTGTAGTTAGCTTCTCTCTCTAACTTTAGCTGTGTAGTTAGCTTCCCTCTCTAACTTCAGCTTTGTAGTTAGCTTTCCTCTCTAACTTTAGCTTTGCAGTTAGCTTCTCTCTCTAACTTTAGCTGTGTAGTTAGCTTCTCTCTCTAACTTTAGCTGTGTAGTTAGATTCTATCTCTAACTTTAGCTGTATAGTTAGCTTCTTTCACCAGCTTTGTAGTTAGCTTCTCTCTCTAACTTTAGCTGTGTAGTTAGCTTCCCTCTCTAACTTCAGCTTTGTAGTTAGCTTTCCTCTCTAACTTCAGCTTTGTAGTTAGCTTTCCTCTCTAACTTTAGCTTTGCAGTTAGCTTCTCTTTCTAACTTTAGCTTTGTAGTCAGCTTCTCTCTCTAACTTTAGCTGTGTAGTTAGCTTCCCTCTCTAACTTTAGCTGTGTAGTTAGCTTCTTTCACCAGCTTTGTAGTTAGCTTCTTTCTCTAACTTTAGCTGTGTAGTTAGCTTCTCTCTCTAACTTTCGCTGTGTAGTTAGCTTCCCTCTCTAACTTTAGCTGTGTAGTTAGCTTCCCTCTCTAACTTTAGCTGTGTAGTTAGCTTCTCTCTCTAACTTTCGCTGTGTAGTTAGCTTCTCACTCTAACTTTAGCTTTGTCGTTAGCTTCCCTCTCTAACTTTAGCTTTGTAGTTAGCATCCCTCTCTGACTGGAGCTTTGTAGTTAGCTTCCCACTCTAACTTTAGCTGCGTCGTTAGTTTCTCTGTCTAGCTTTGTAGTTAGCTTCCCTCTCTAACTTTAGCTATGTAGTTAGCTTCTCTCTCTAGTTGTGTAGTTAGCTTCCTTCTCTAACTTTAGCTATGTAGTTAGCTTTTCTCTCTAGCTTTGTAGTTAGCTTCCCTCTCTAACTTTAGCTTTGTAGTTAGCTTCTTTCACCAGCTTTGTAGTTAGCTTCCCTCTCTAACTTTAGCTTTGTAGTTAGCTTCCGTCTCTAACTGTAGCTGTGTAGTTAGCTTCCCTCTCTAACTTTAGCTTTGTAGTTAGCTTCCGTCTCTAACTGTAGCTGTGTAGTTAGCTTCTCTCTCTAACTTCAGCTTTGTAGTTAGCTTCCCCCTCTAACTTTAGCTTTGTAGTTAGCTTCTTTCACCAGCTCTGTAGTCAGCTTCTCTCTCTAACTTTAGCCTTGTAGTTAGCTTCCCTCTCTAACTTTAGCTTTGTAGTTAGCTTCTTTCACCAGCTTTGTAGTTAGCTTCTCTCTCTAACTTTAGCTGTGTAGTTAGCTTCCCTCTCTAACTTCAGCTTTGTAGTTAGCTTTCCTCTCTAACTTTAGCTTTGCAGTTAGCTTCTCTCTCTAACTTTAGCTGTGTAGTTAGCTTCTCTCTCTAACTTTAGCTGTGTAGTTAGATTCTATCTTTAACTTTAGCTGTATAGTTAGCTTCTTTCACCAGCTTTGTAGTTAGCTTCTCTCTCTAACTTTAGCTGTGTAGTTAGCTTCCCTCTCTAACTTCAGCTTTGTAGTTAGCTTTCCTCTCTAACTTCAGCTTTGTAGTTAGCTTTCCTCTCTAACTTTAGCTTTGCAGTTAGCTTCTCTCTCTAACTTTAGCTTTGTAGTCAGCTTCTCTCTCTAACTTTAGCTGTGTAGTTAGCTTCCCTCTCTAACTTTAGCTGTGTAGTTAGCTTCTTTCACCAGCTTTGTAGTTAGCTTCTCTCTCTAACTTTAGCTGTGTAGTTAGCTTCTCTCTCTAACTTTCGCTGTGTAGTTAGCTTCCCTCTCTAACTTTCGCTGTGTAGTTAGCTTCCCTCTCTAACTTTAGCTGTGTAGTTAGCTTCTCTCTCTAACTTTCGCTGTGTAGTTAGCTTCTCACTCTAACTTTAGCTTTGTCGTTAGCTTCCCTCTCTAACTTTAGCTTTGTAGTTAGCATCCCTCTCTGACTGGAGCTTTGTAGTTAGCTTCCCACTCTAACTTTAGCTGCGTCGTTAGTTTCTCTCTCTAGCTTTGTAGTTAGCTTCCCTCTCTAACTTTAGCTATGTAGTTAGATTCTCTCTCTAGTTGTGTAGTTAGCTTCCTTCTCTAACTTTAGCTATGTAGGTAGCTTCTCTCTCTAGCTTTGTAGTTAGTTTCCCTCTCTAACTTTAGCTTTGTAGTTAGCATCCCTCTCTGACTGGAGCTTTGTAGTTAGCTTCCCTCTCTAACTTTAGCTATGTAGTTAGCTTCTCTCTCTAACTTTAGCTGTGTAGTTAGCTTCTTTCTCTTCCTCAGTATTCTCTAGATCAGCGGTCAGCAACCTTTTTTGCACCACGAACTGGTTTCAAGCAAGACAATTTTCTCAAAAGGCTGTAGATCGCTGCTGTGAGAAGCAGCTGGTGGTGAACAACCAGCAGGTTTAGTGTTGTTGTGTAACAGCGCCCCCTGCTGGACGAACCAGACAGTGGTCATAAACCAGGACGACTGCTCTGCTCTGTTCACACCGGATGTAGGTCATTCAGAAGAAGTCAGATTTTGACAAACATGGCCGCCTCCTGGTTTGTTTTGGTCGTCTTCTACACTCAGGAAACGTTCAAACAGACGTGACCTAACAGGTAACAGCAGAGCTTATGAGGAGCAGAATGTTGAATGTTTGAGACGATGAAAGTAGAGAAGCCACACAGTTCACTGTTGAGGCTGCTGTTCTGGGGAATGATGCAGAATGTGTTTATAAGATCTGCACAGAGACAGCAGCAAGTTACTGATTTAAATGAACGTTTTCACCTCAACACACAGAAATCCTGTATCCCTGCCTGTCACTGGTGTTTTCCTCATCATAGAGATAATCCAAAGAGTCGAGAATGAATTAAAATTTGTCCAAAATGACGCAAAATCTGCCCAAATTACTTAAGAATTGCCTGAAAATCAGCCAAACATGGTGTAAAATCACTTGAAACGTCTCCAGAATTAATCAAATTCTGTCCAAAATAAGTAATAACTTGTTTAAATCGCTCAAAATTAGACCAAAATGAATCAAATCTTTTTGAAATTAGACCAAAAATCAGTTGAAACTTGTTCAAAATGACTTCTGAGTAGTTTAGAATGACTTAACGTTGCCCAAAATGACTCAAAATTAATCTAAAATGGGTTAAGAATTGTTCAGAATTGCCCAGGAATCACCCAAAAATGGTCTAAAACCACTTGAAGCAGGTCCAGAATGAATTCAGTTCTGTCCAAAATGAGAAAGAACCTGACCATAATCACTCAAAATGTGTCTAAAATGAATCAAAACTTGCCTGAGTCGGTCAAAATGGGACCTAAATGAGTTGAAACTTGTCCAAAATGACTTTGGAGTTGCAAAGAATGACATAACGTTGCCCAAAATTACATAAAAATTGTCAGAAAATGACCCAAAAATTGTGTAATATCACTTGTAAGGCGTCCAGAATGAATCAAATCCTGTCTAACGTGATTAAGAACCTGACTAAAATCCCTCAGGAAGTGTCCAAAATGACTCAAAACTTGTTTAAATTGCTCAAAATTTGTCCAAAATGACTCCTGAACTGTCTGGAATGACTTAATGTTGCCCAAAATGACTCAAGATTCATCCAAAGTGGGTTAAAAATTGTCCAAAATTACTTCACAGTTGTCCAGAATGATTCAAACCCTGTCTTAAATTACTAAAAGCTTGTCTAGAGTGAGTAAGAAGTCGACCAAAATCACTCAAAAAGTGTCTAAAATGACTGAAAACCTGTTTAAATCGCTCAAAATGAGACCAAAATGAGTTGAAACTTGTCCAAAATGACTTCTGAGTTGTCTAGAATGACTAAATGTTGCCCAAAATGACTCAGAATTCATCTAAAATGGGTTAAAATTTGTCCAGATCATCTAAAAGTTGTCCAAATTTACCTGACAGTTATTCAGAATTACTCAAATTCCACATTAAATCACTCAAAATTTGTCCAGAATGATTGAGAAGTCGACCAAAATCCCTCAAAAAGTGTCCAAAATGTGGAGGATTAATTAAAAATATGAGGTATTTTGTGATTCTGGACCTGAAACTGTCGGTTTATCTATTTAAAATGAATGTGGGGACGCTGCAGGGAGCTGTGGAGGCGTCTGACAGGGTGTCTGACAGGGTGTCTGAGTGCTGTATGCCTTGTCTGGAGCCCGGTTGGGGGTGCTGGTGCTGGGGGTGGTGGTGGGCGGTTCCTCCTGGCGGTACCTCCTGGTGATTGGTCAGCTCCTCCTCCAGCTGCTGGGACTCCTCCCTCACGGCTGACAGGTAGTCGGCAGGCGACTGGCGAGGAGGCGCCGACTTCTCCACGTGGTTGTAGAGGCCCTTCCACATCCTGCGGTCACATGACACACGCGTGTTCATGACACAGGTTGGAGCAGTGACACCAAAACAAAGAGGACAGATCAGCTGTTTCCATTAACGTGTCTCTGGAACCAGACGGGTTCATCAGAGCCTCTTCAGGGAACCTTTGCCTTCAGTGCAGCCGATCGGCGACATGTTCAACGTCTGTTTCCAGGTGAGACTCAGCAGCTCAATGTGACGGAGGATCATCCACCTACTCGGCTCTAAACTCGTCCAAAATAAGAGAAGAACGGCAAAAAAAATCACTGAAAACCTGCTTCAAATGACTGGAAACTCCAGAGAGACTTAAAACCTGCCCAGAAGGACATAAGAACTCCTAAAAACCACCAAAAGTCACCTGAATCTTGTCCAGAGAGACTTAAAATCAGCCCAGAATGACATAAGAACTGCTAAAAACCACCAAAAATGGTCTAAAATCACCTGAATCTTGTCCAGAGAGACTTAAAATCTGCCCAGAAGGAGTAGAAACTTGTTCAAAATGACTCAAAACTTGTCCAGAATAAGTTAAGAACCCCCCAACATCACTCAGAACCTGTTTAAAACAACTGGAAACTCTAGAATGACTTAAATTCAGCCCAGAATGACTTGAGACCTGCCCAAAACCACTTAAAATTAAACATTAAATTTCAGTTTGTCCAGAATGAGTTCAGAACGGCCAAAAATCACTCAGCAATCTGTTTAAAATGACTGGAAACTTAAATTCTATCCAGAATGAGTCGAGACCTTCCAAGATGAGTCCAAATCTAACATTTAACGGGAAGATCGGGGGGATTTTGGAGAAAAGTGACTTGAAATTTGTCCAGAATGAGTTCAACCTCGTCTAAAATGACTTCTGAATTGTCCAGAGTAGCTCAAACTTCTCCATAAGGACCCAGAATTTGTTCTAAATTACTTCAAACTTGTCCTGAATGACTCATAAATTGTCCAAACTGTGTTAAGAATTGCCCACAGAAACTCAAACATTGACTAAAGGTAGTTAAAATTTGTCCAAAATGACTCTAAATCTACCATTTAAAGGGAAAATCGAGGTGATTTTGGAGAAAAGTTACTTAAAACTTGTCAAGAAATATTAGAATTTTGTCCAAAATGATTTTAAACTCGTCTAAAATGACTTCTGAATTGTCCAGAGTAGCTCAAACTTCTCCATTAGGACCCAGAATTTGTTCTAAATTACTCCAAACTTGTCCTGAATGCTTCGATATCTGTCTAGAATGAGTTAAGAACTGCCCACCTTAACTCAAAAACTGTCAAAAATACTTAAAACTTGTCCAAAACAACTCAAAATGTGTCCAAAATAAGCTAAAGATGGCCAAACCCCCTTAAAATTAACTTTTCCACCTAAATTTTATCTTAAAATCTGTCCAGAATGAGTTGAGACCTTCCAAGATGAGTCCAAATCTAACGTTCTAGGGGAAGATGGGGGGATTTTAGAGAAAAGTTAATTGAAATGTGCCCAGAATGACTGAAATTCTGTCCAAAATGAGTTTAAACTCGTCTAAAATGACTTGTGAATTGCTCTGAATAACATAAAAACTGTCAAAAATACTTAAAACTTGTCCTGAATGCCTCGATATCTGTCCAAAGTGAGTTAAAAACTGCCCACAATGACTTGAATATTGACGAAAAGTAATTAAAACTTGTCAAGAATGACTCAAAATGTGTCCAAATGAAGCTAAAGATGGCCTAAAACCCCTTAAAATGAACTTTTAACTTGAATTTTATCTTAAAATCTGTCCTGAATGAGTCGAGGCCTGTCCAACATGACTCCACATCTAACGTTCTAGGGGAAGATGGGGGGATTTTAGAGAAAAGTGACTTGAGATTTGTCTAAAATGACTCAAAACACGTCTTGAATGAGTCAAAAACGGTCCAGAACGAGTAGAGAATTGGCCACAATATTTCAGACATCGACTAAAAGTAGTTAAAATTTGTCCAAAATGACTCCAAATCTACCATTTAAAGGGAAAATCGAGGTGATTTTGGAGAAAAGTTACTTGAAACTTGTCAAGAAATATTAAAATTCTGTCCAAAATGATTTTAAACTCGTCTAAAATGACTTCTGAATTGTCCAGAGTAGCTCAAACTTCTCCATTAGGACCCAGAATTTGTTCTAAATTACTCCAAACTTGTCCTGAATGACTCGATATCTGTCTAGAATGAGGTAATAATTGCCAAGAATAACTAAAAAAACTGTCAATAATACTTCAAACTTGTCCAAAACAACTCAAAATGTGTCCAAAATAAGCTAAAGATTGACCCAAAACCCCTTAAAATTAACTTTTAACTTGAATTTTATCTTAAATTCTGCCCAGAATGAGTCGAGACCATCCGAGATGACTCCAAATCTAACGTTCTAGGGGAAGATCTGGGTGATTTTGGAGAAAAGTGACTTCAGATTCGAGATGTGAGACGTCCTGGAGAAACTGAAGCTGGTCCAGACGCTACGACTGAAACCACCAGGACCACCAGGACCTGGACGACTGAGGACCTTCACAGACTGGGAGACCAGATTCATGTTCTACTTGATTAAAAACGTCAGGGTGGACTTTTAAAGGTGGGACGACCCATCAGGACACGGAGCTCTGACAAACACCTGGACACGCTAACGGAAACACGGCAGGGGAAGCAGGGCGACTGACTTGAAGTAGAAGGGCGTGGTGTTGGGCCTCAGGACGCCCTGGGTCTGGCTCAGCTCGGCCTGGTACAGGGGGTTGGTGTAGTCGGACCGGTCCTTCCACAGCTGGGGCCAAACCGAGTGGCTCCGCTCACGAAGCCTGGACACAAACACAAACACAAGAGCAGGCTTGTTCACTGGAAAAACTCCACATCTCACCAGTTTATTCGTCTTATTTTGAGTCAAATTGTCCACTTGATTTAAGATAAATTCACTTTCCAGGTAACATTCCAGCAGATGGAGGGACGTGTTTTAAGACAACGCATCTTAAATATCTTGTTAAGTCAAACAATCTTGAAATGATCTTGTTTTAGTTGTATTTTACCAGAAACAAGGTTCATTTCATTTCATACATGTTTCAAGCTGAGCTGTTGTTTGTATCAGATAAATAATCTGGATTTAAGAAATAAAGTAAATGCATTTTATTGGAAAATCACCAATTCATATCAGAAAACAGCTGCATGTGGAAAATGTGTTAAAAACAAACAAAGCAAATGTCTGCTTTTGAGTTAAAACACCTCCTTTTGGGCGTAGCTGGCTTCACCTAAAACACAACACCTTCAAATGCTGTCAAACACCACTAAATATTAGGATTTCTAGCCAACTGTGAGAAGACATTATATCTCAGAATGCTTCAATTAATCTGTGGGATCTGATTTCAAGTACAAGATGGTCTTAAATCTAGAGAAGAGCCACGATAATACAACTAAAATAAGTTGAACACATCTCAAATTAAGAAGCTGACATTAAACTTATTAAAGCTAAAATCTATTTAATTCTTTATCATGTCTGGTTTATTCTAAGACACCTCAGCTTGACAATGCTGCTAAAATATAGCTTCAAATAAGTTTTCCCTGCTAATTTTAAGACCTCAATATTCTAAATATCATGTCTTATTTCAAGAAATCTACCAAGTAAATGTTCACTTGTTCTATTGGCAGATTTTTACACTTATTTCAAAGTAAAAGTGTCTTGAAATAAGTTTATTTTCTTGTTTTGGGAAGGGCATTTTTTACAGTGTGTGGACTATGTATCATGTGGACATGTTTCAGCCTCACCGTCTCTGAATTAAACTCAATACGTCACTTCTTCTTTCTTCTTTCTTCTTGTTTTTTCCACAGATTTTGAGGAACCAGTGTTTTCATGGAATCTGGTCTGAACGTTTCTGCACTTTAATTCACTTAACTTTCCTTTTCTCCTTTATTCTGTCGTACAGTTTATCTCTTAGATGCTTTTAAACTTGTCCAGTAGGACGCAGAATTTGCTCAAGATCACTCAAAATCCGTCCTGAATGAGTTTAGAACTGTCCAGATCACTCATAAACTGTCCAAAGAAGCTCGAAACTTGTTCAGAATGACTAAAATTCTGTCCAAATTAGTCGAAACTCGTCTAAAATGACTTTTGAATTGTCCAGAATAACTCAAACTTGTCCACAAGGACTCGGAATTTGTTCTGAATTACTCCAGATTGATTAAAAGTCTGTCCAGATCAGCTGAAACTTGTCCAGAATGACTCAAAAAATAAGTAGAGAACGGCCCACAATAACTCAAACATCGACTATAAAGTGCTCAAGACTTGTCCTGAATGAGTCAACATCCGTCCAGTACGAGTTAATAATCGTCCAAATCACTTTAAAACACTGAAACTCGTTACGAAATACTAAAATTCTGTCCAAAATGAGTTTAAACTCGTCTAAAATGACTTCTGAATCGTCCAGAATGACTCAAAAACTGTCAAAAATACCTAAAACTCCTCCAGAATGGTTCAGTTTCTGTCCAAAATGAGTTAAAAACTGCCCACAATGACTCTAACATTGACTAAAAGTAGTTAAAACTTGTCCAGAATGACTCAAAATGTGTCTGATATGAATTAAGACTTGTCCAGTTGGCTCACAATTTGCCCGAAATGAGTTAAGAACTGCCCACAATAACTGAAAAACTGACTAAAAGTACCTAAAACCTGTCTAAAATAACTCAACAGTTGTCCAAAATGACTCAAATTATGTCCAAAATTAGTTCAATTTTGACAAGAGAGACTCAAAATCTCTCCTAAATGAGTCTAAATCTGTCCAAAACGAGTCAACAATTGTCCAAATCACTCAGAAACTGTCCAATAAATCTTGAACCGTCTCCAGAATGACTGAAATTCTGTCCACAATTAGTTGAAACTTGTCCAGAAAACTCAAAAACTGTCCAAACTGAGTCAAGAATTTCCCACAACGATTCAAACACCAACTAAAAGTACTAAAAATTGTCCAGAATGAATGAAGAATCGTCTAAATTACTCGGAATCTGTCCATCATAAGTAACGAACGGCCCTCAGTGACTTCATGAACTGATTGGTTGTGACATCACCAAAGTGAAACCAAAGTCATGACCTTGATTCAGATTTAAATAAACTGATCAGAAATATAAAGGCCCCATGTGAAATATTGATGCCTCATGAAGTGCACCACCCACAGTGAGCGTATACTGTCTGGTACTGGTACAAAATGGATGTTTCTCTTGATTCTCCTTATATTGGATTTATACTAATGTTGACCAAAGCAGCAACGCCTCAGATGACTCCGGTCATGAGGGAACGTGTCGTTGGCATGTTGGAAGCAGGAATGTCCACCAGAGCGGTCGCTGTGCAGCTGAATGTTCACTATCAGACGACAGGACGTTTCCCCACTCGACCCTGTAGAATGGTCTGCTGCGCCTCAGTGAAACGCTCCGACCTGCTAAAGACGCTAAAGCTAAAGCTAAAGCTCTCTGCAAAATATGAAGGGAAACTCGTTTTGGTCGAACGGTTTCATGTTGAAGATGAAGACTTTATCTTTCCGCGCAAAATTCCAAAGAAAACGCCACAAAAACCACAAAAACCAGTCCAGAAAAAACGTTTCTGTGCAACTAAACTGAGCTTCTGACGATGTTTTGAAGGGAAACGCTGCTTCAATAAGGTTTGTAGTAGAACCAACACATCTTTCCATTTATTCCACAGCTTCAGTGTTGCTCCTTTTCAGTCGACCAATCAGACACTGAACAAAAACATAAAGGCCCCATGTGAAATATTGATGCCACATGAAGTGCACCACCCACAGTGAGCGTATACTGTCTGGTACTTGGACTAAATGGATGTTTCTCTTGATTAATGTCCCAAATCTGAGTCCGGTCATGAGGGAACGTGTCATTGGCATGTTGGAAGCAGGAATGTCCACCAGAGCGGTCGCTGTGCAGCTGAATGTTCACTATCAGACGACAGGACGTTTGAGAGTTGGTTTCCAACAACTCCAACCTTTGGTCTGAACAACAGACGCATCAAACCAACATGCCAATGACACGTTCCCTCATGACCGGAGTCATCTGAGGCGTTGCTGCTTTGGTCAACATTAGTATAAATCCAATATAAGGAGAATCAAGAGAAACATCCATTTTGTACCAGTACCAGACAGTATACGCTCACTGTGGGTGGTGCACTTCATGAGGCATCAGTATTTCACATGGGGCCTTTATATTTCTGATCAGTTTAATTAAATCTGAATCAAGGTCATGACTTTGGTTTCACTTTGGTGATGTCACAACCAATCAGTTCATGAAGTCACTGAGGGCCGTTCGTTACTTATGATGGACAGATTCTGAGTAATTTAGACGATTCTTCAGTCATTCTGGACAATTTTTAGTACTTTTAGTTGGTGTTTGAATCGTTGTGGGAAATTCTTGACTCAGTTTGGACAGTTTTTGAGTTTTCTGGACAAGTTTCAACTAATTGTGGACAGAATTTCAGTCATTCTGGAGACGGTTCAAGATTTATTGGACAGTTTCTGAGTGATTTGGACAATTGTTGACTCGTTTTGGACAGATTTAGACTCATTTAGGACAAATTTTGAGTAATTTTTGACAAAATTCAACTAATTGTGGACAGAATTTGAATCATTCTGGACAAATTTTAAGTATTTTTCGTCCGTTTTTTGGTAATTGTGGGAAATCTTTAACTCATGGACAATTCTTAATTCATATTAGGCACATTTTTAGTCATTCTGGACAAGTTTTAACTACTTTTAGTCAATGTTAGAGTTATTGTGGGCAGTTATTAACTAATTTTGGACTGATATTGAGTCATTCTGGACAAGTTTTACGTATTTTTTTGACAGTTTTTGTGTCATTCTGGATAATTCAGAAGTCATTTTAGACGAGTTTAAACTCATTTTGGACTGAATTTTAGCATTACTTGACGTGTTTCAGAGTGATTTGGACGATTGTGAACTCATTCAGGATGGATTTTGAGAAGTTTTAAGTATTTTTGACAGTTTTTTTTACTTATTCTGGACAATTTTTAGTACTTTTAGTCAGTGCTCCTTCATGTGGCCTTTATGTTTCTGATCAGTGTAATTCTGCAGGCCTTTAACTGGCATTATGTTTGTTTGTTGTTTCCTCTCCTGCTCATGTCAACAAACTGAAGCCAGATCAGAACAAGTCCTTACACCAGAGCCGACCACTGATGTGTCGTGTTTCCAGGTGAGCTCCTACCTGAGGTCCCGGCGCTCCTTCTGGCAGTTCCCCAGGAAGGTCCCGTACTGGCAGGAGTAGACGTAGGTGTGGAGGGTGATGAGGAAGCGTTCGTTGAACTCGAAGGCACACGGGAACTGTTCCGAGAGCTGCCAGACGCACTCCAGGAACTGATCGATGACCGGGGACACCTCTTTGGGGTCTCCGTCCAGGTGAGCGTACCTGCAGGGACACACATCCGGATTTACCGCCTGCTAGAAACAAACCGTCAAATGGCTCTTGTTTATAAAAGATCCACGTTCTCCTCATGAGCTTGTTGAGTTCAGATCTTCAGCTACTGACCTGTGAGAGAACTTATGTCCAAAGGAAACCCAGTCTCTCTCTATCAGCACCTGGAACAGACGAGGAGGAAACAGGAAGTGAGGATCTCGTGGAGGTCTAACAGACTCACTAGTGCACCTCCAGCTCTGAGAGTCACCATGAATCCTCGGATGGTCCTGTAGTACGGGTCCAGCAGGATACTGGCCACGGAGCAGGCCTGAGCGGTCCGGTCCCATCCGTCAGAGCAGTGGACCAGCACACTGACGCCCTCATCGGCCACCGCCTGCACACAAACAGCAGCTCAACCGTTCAACCTGAAGGATGCTTTAGATTCAAACAACAGAACCGGCTCTCTGGATCTGAGACGCTCTGGAGGATTTAGAAGAACTCTGGAAGAACTGCAGCAAGGATGTACTTCAGTTTTTATTCCACTGGAGACAAAAACACTTAAACCTTTAGGAAGCAGAGTGTTTCCCAGAGCTAGCTTTAGGAAAACAATGGAGCTTCATCCGTGTATTTTATAAATAATCATCGACACGACTGTTTTAGAAACAGAAGTATGTCTACAATCAGTTTAACTTCTTTTTCTTTAGGGTGTGTGAAATATGTGAGTGATCTACAGCAGTGGTTCTCAACTGGTGGGTCGGGAAGCCATTTTTAGAGGGTCGCAGAAGCAAAAAGTAGAGGTAAAAAGTCTTTTATTTTGAAGGACGTGTTCCTTATGACACAGTTTGCTTTCAATAGCAGGATATTTAGTGGTGGTGACACCAGTAGTTTCCCACTATTAACCTCTAGATTTGTCTCTGCCAGCTTATTGGACAAATTTATGCTAAAACGAGCCAAAAATGAACCGAAATGTGGTCAGAATCTGTCAAAATGGGCCAAAATATGCACAAAAACTTGGCAAAAACGTCCAAAATGAGCAAAAAAATAAGCCCAATTTTCCTAAGTTGTATCAAAATGTGTTGAGACTCCACCCAAATAAACCTTAATCTGTTAACAGGAACAGCAAACGGTTGCGACCGTTATTCATAGAGACATAGTGGATCCTGAGGCTGGACCAGTTGGGAACCACTGGTCTACAGTATGTTGTAATATATGAGGAATTTAATGTTTTTTATATCAACAGCTGGAATATAACAATAATATATTTACAGGATTTGCACTGATTACTAGTTCAACTGAAATAAAATTACTGACTAATCTTAAAACCTTCACAAAAAAGGTCAAGTGTTGGCTTAAAGCAAACCAGAGTTGTAACCATTTCAAAGTGTTATAGTTTAAGTAGTTCCTTTAGATTGGTTTGTTAGATTGTTTTTTCTTCTCTCTCTCTCCTTTTCCATGTCATATAAAGTTGTCTCACGAGTTAATCTGAATTGGTTTGGAAGATTTGTCTTTTTCTTTCCCTTCTGGTTTTGTTCTATAGATTTGTGATGATTCTGAACTTGGTTCTGTGAGCTGGGTTGGGTTTATTCTCCTGCAGGTTGCTTGTATCTAATGTTTTTTTTTAAAGGGATTGTGGTCTCGTGTGTTTTATTTGTGTAAAAGCCCAACTAGGGACAAGAGTTGAGAATTAGCTGTAGCTAAAACTCTACATGCAACACATCAGATTCATGTCTTGTACTGAAAATATGTTAACTGCATTGTCCCTATTAAATAAAAAAAGACAGTTCTCATCTCACTATATGTAAAAACTCCACCAATAGAATTCCACCGTCACTATTTTGAGGAAACACCGACGTCATGTCCTTTGCTAAGCTCCGCCCACGATGACTGTGATTGGTTTAAAGACACACAAAGAGTGTTTCCCCCTATAGGAGAACGCTGGTCAGCTGGAGTGAGACTAACACCAGCTGTGTCTCAATCCAGGGGCTGCATCTTCCAAGGACCCAGTCTACCCGTCCTTCCAAGGCTGCATGAGCGTTTGTTAAATGAGTCGGTCCAGCCTACGACGAACTTCCTGCTTGCGTCATGACATGACATGATGAGACGACTATGTTGTAATTTTACCTAATTTTTGACTGAATTTGATCCTGACATTGTGATTTTTGTCTTTAATATGTTTTATATCCTTGAAGACTTGAGGGTCTCGTTCTGTCCGGTGGTTCTGGACTAAACTGTCTGAGAAACAAGAAGCTGGTTTAAATCTGTTGACATCCACTGATATGAACTTTAAATATTATAAACCTCCACAGTCTCTGGGCTGAATGTTTCTGATGAGGATCACTAAATACCTGCTGTCTGAACAGAAACCAGATATAATGTATGTTAAACATGTGATCAGATAACTTGGTGGAGCTAAACTAAGAACAGTGAGGAGAGTCATGTTTTCACTGGTCTACAGAGAATCACCACCAATAGAAGCTCCAGCAGCATTTAGTAACCGTTTTACTTCCTCTTCATATAGTAACTTAAATAAGGATTAAATATGTGAATATTTATGAATTAATAAGTCGTTTTTTTGGTGGCTGCAGTCAGAAAAAATCACCACAGTCTCAGTAAAATATAATTAAAACTGAAGCTGAACAACTGGAAAGTAAACGTTTTAAACTGCAGCGGCTCACATTAATAATGTTATTAAATAGGTTTTTAGAACAAATTTTAATGTGTTCAACATTTGTATCGTAGATATCAGAGTGAGCTGTAACATAATACTAATATTTAAAACTAGAATCTTCCACTGATGAATCCATCTTCTCCGTCAGCCGTTAAAACTCCAGCTGTTGGTCGAACTGTCATCGGCCCGCAATGCATCTTGGGATATTTGGGGCTACGAAGGATCCACCGATGCATCCTTTAAATCCGTGGAAAAGAAGGACGCATTCGTCATTTGAAGGAGTCTTGAAGTTTTAATGAAACAGGACGGCCTTGGTCGCACCGCTGTGACGTATGAAGCCTTGAAGGATGCAGCCCCTGAACTGAGACACAGCTTCAGACTACAGTTCATGTTGGAAGCAGAGAGCATTGTGGGAGTTCAGCTACCATTGGGCACCATGACAAAGACTAATGTGGTGGTTAATGACCTCCAACCAGAGTTAATGTGTTTAAAAGAAAGATTTCCTACATCCTGGTGGCAAATATAGCAGAGTCATGTGTCCATTGACTGAAACAGCAACATTAAATAATTAAATTAAATAAATTAAATAAAGTCCACTGTGATCAGTTTGTATTATCAATCTATTGATTACTGATTGATAACGCTGCCTGTTACTGACTGAGAAAACTTGTCACTTTTGGATCTTTTCTTTCTTAAAGGATTTGTAGCGAGGAGCTCAGAATCTTTTGTTTTTTTTAATAGTTTATTTGTATAATAAAGTGATTTTGATTAAATATTTGTTTGAGTCACTCGTGGTTAGTTCAAGGACCGTCGGTGATTCTCAGTTTCTGGCTGATCAGTGGTTTGTTAAAGACGTCACGCCTCTCCTTTACATTTTCCTTCTGTCATCCAATTTACTGCGTTACTAATTCCAAAAACTGAAATGTAATTTGTGTTCTATGTCTCAAAATAAACCTCGGAAATATAATTTATCTGGTCCTGCTAAAAATTCTGCCTCCATTACAGACGTAAACAAAACATTACTGCTGATACCGATCGGTTAAAAACGCCTTAATCGGATCAGGACGTCCTGGTTTTTGCCAGCAGATGATTCTCTCCATGCTGTAATCAGTTCCATAAAGCTGAGCCAGGTTCTAACCACGTCTGAATACTCACTCTGGCTATGAAGACTCCAGCGTCCAGCACAGCCTTGATGTGTTTCAGCCAGCCGGAGTTCTCCAGACCCCACAGGAAGTCCGACATGGACGGAGCTCGCATCTCGCCCACTGTACGGAGGACAGAGAGGAGGCGACCACGTAAACACAACCAGGAGGGCAGGAAAAGACGCCGTCAGAGGAAGTCTGTTGGTGCTGATAGCAGCCCGGAGCCATTATTCACGTCTTTATCAAACACACTCATCGGGCTTCGCAGCAGCTCACATGGAGCCGGTGTGCGTCATCTCGTCTGTCCAATCATTGGACAGAGAATGATATGGGCAACCAGTCCCACATCTTTCTCTTCAACAGGCTGATTTAGAATTTCAAGTTTCATCTTAAAACACTCCACAGACTGTTATTTCTACAGCGTCCATTAGGGGCGGGACAAAACATCGATACAGCGATACATCGTCGTCCCTCCTCGTGTGATATGAGAATCGATGCACTGGAGCCAAATATCCATACTTTAATTCATATAATAAGGCTCTCTAAACCCTCCACATTCCCCTGCCAGCTGCCTTTTCCCCAGCGTCACTACTTAATGTCTCCACATGGTGGCGTTTATCACATGAATGATGGAGACTGGAGCGGAAATGAATCGACCCAACAACAGTTAGTACAGGTATAATGGAGGACAGCAACGCTACCGTAAGAGACGCAAGCAAGCTGGACAAAGACTACGCCATATGCAGGAAGTGCCTCGCCAAAGTAAAGCACACAGGAAACACCACCAACATGCAAACCCTCCATCCTGAACTCCTGGCCCAGAAAGCGGCTGATGCAGCAACGTTTCAAGTCGTCATTAATGGGTGGAAACGTTGCTGCATCAGCCGCTTTCTGGGCTCGTGCAGGAGACTAGTGACGTCCAATAAAACTGTTCATTTCTTTATTTATTAACACAGTAAGTGACTGAGATAAACCGATGCTTCATGACAGTAGAGAAAAGCCGAGGCTGCTGCGACTGCGACCACGACGGCGATGGCAGCTGAGGGGTGTCTGCACGAGTATTCGGATCTCAAAATAACTATCCTGAGGGTCGCCGGCATCATGTGATGGGACATGTAAACACTGACAAGCTACAGTCAGTGTTTGTAAAAGAGTCCTATGGTCGGACTATAGGCATTATTTGTTTAGTGGTTCGTCCAAATCTGTGTCAGATCCTGTGAAAGTGACACCAAATTGCAGTAAATAAATGTAGCGATCGTGGAGCCAATAGCAAAAACTAAACTGTGTGCTGCAATGCATCATGGGAGTTTTGTAACGCCAGCACCATGAGTGTGGAGAGTAGAAAGGTTCATTGCTGCCTCCACTGTTCTGTTGTACCAACGTCTCTGTGTTCATATAAAACCACCAAAAGGGTGACACAAAAACACTCTAATGGTGTTTTCACGCGGTGTTTGTTTAATGAAAACAACTAAACCTGTCCTCTTTACAGACATTTTATACTTCTCAGTTACAGGTATCGTATCGATCATTGTAGTATCGCTGTATCGTGAGCCACGTATCGCGTATCGTATCGTGAGGTACCCCGCGATTCCCCCTAGTGTCCCTAACACCCCTGGTTTCAGGGCTCATTAATTCTCTTTAAGTGGCATATTACAGGACCTTTAAATCTGCTTCATGGCGTCCACACTCTGGTCATTTAAACATTGTGAAACTCAGGCTTTGCTGGGAGGTTTGAGTTTAACTGTGGTTACCGTCGATGATCTTCTGCTGGCTGCTCCTCATCACGTGGATGTTCTCGATGCCGATGAACTGCAGCTTGATGTTGGTGTAGTGGTCCTCGTTCTCGTAGCCTTTGCCTGCCGCTCGGTTTGCCATGGCGTTCAGCTGCACACACACAGACACACACACAGACACACACAGCAGTTAGTTGTGTATCTGTATCTCTGACCTCTGAGAGTCGGAGTGTGTGTTCCTGTGTTACCTTGGGTCTGGTGTCCACCACGTAGATGTAGTCGCTGCCAGGGTTGGACTTCATCACGGCCTGCAGCATCAGCTCATCCTCCTGGCAGCGGCCACTGAAGCCCGACAGCGGCTGGCTGCAGCGACACACCGCCGCCTGCAGGACGACGAAACTCATCAGTATCTAGTGCTGTTGTGCGTTGGCGTGTGTTGGCGTGTGTTGGCGTGTGTTGGCGTGTGTCGGTGTGTGTTGGTGTGTGTCGGTGTGTGTCGGTGTGTGTCGGTGTGTGTCGGTGTGTTTTGGTGTGTGTTGGTGTGTGTTGGTGTGTGTTGGTGTGTGTCGGTGTGTGTTGGTGTGTGTCGGTGTGTTTTGGTGTGTGTTGGCGTGTGTTGGTGTGTGTTGGTGTGTGTCGGCGTGTGTCGGTGTGTGTTGGCGTGTGTTGGTGTGTGTTGGTGTGTGTCGGTGTGTGTCGGTGTGTGTTGGTGTGTGTCGGTGTGTTTTGGTGTGTGTTGGCGTGTGTTGGTGTGTGTTGGTGTGTGTCGGCGTGTGTTGGCGTGTGTTGGTGTGTGTTGGTGTGTGTCGGTGTGTGTTGGCGTGTGTCGGTGTGTGTCGGCGTGTGTCGGTGTGTGTTGGCGTGTGTCGGCGTGTGTCGGTGTGTGTTGGTGTGTGTCGGTGTGTGTTGGCGTGTGTCGGTGTGTGTCGGTGTGTGTTGGTGTGTGTTGGTGTGTGTCGGTGTGTGTTGGCGTGTGTTGGCGTGTGTTGGCGTGTGTTGGTGTGTGTTGGTGTGTGTCGGTGTGTGTCGGCGTGTGTCGGTGTGTGTTGGTGTGTGTCGGTGTGTGTTGGCGTGTGTCGGTGTGTGTCGGTGTGTGTTGGTGTGTGTTGGTGTGTGTCGGTGTGTGTTGGCGTGTGTTGGCGTGTGTTGTTGCGTGTGTTGCGTGTGTTAGTGTGTTGGCGTGTGTTGGTGTGTGTCGGTGTGTGTTAGGCGTGTGTTGCGTGTCGGCGTGTCGGCGTGTGTTGGCGTGTGTTGGCGTGTGTTGGCGTGTGTCGGCGTGTGTCGGCGTGTGTCGGCGTGTGTTGGCGTGTGTTGGCGTGTTGTGTGTGTTGGCGTGTGTTGGCGTGTGTTGGCGTGTGTTGGCGTGTGTTGGTGTGTGTTGGTGTGTGTTGGCGTGTGTTGGCGTGTGTCGGCGTGTGTTGGTGTGTGTCGGCGTGTGTTGGCGTGTGTTGGTGTGTGTTGGTGTGTGTTGGCGTGTGTTGGTGTGTGTTGGCGTGTGTTGGCGTGTGTTGGTGTGTGTTGGTGTGTGTTGGCGTGTGTTGGCGTGTGTTGGCGTGTGTTGGTGTGTGTCGGCGTGTGTTGGTGTGTGTTGGTGTGTGTTGGTGTGTGTTGGCGTGTGTTGGTGTGTGTTGGCGTGGATGTTGGCGTGTGTTGGTGTGTGTTGGTGTGTGATGGCGTGTGTTGGTGTGTGTTGGCGTGTGTTGGCGTGTGTTGGCGTGTGTTGGTGTGTGTTGGCGTGTGTTGGTGTGTGTTGGCGTGTGATGGTGTGTGTTGGCGTGTATGTTGGCGTGTGTTGGTGTGTGTTGGCGTGTGCAGGCTTGTGCTGTGTGTGTCGGCGTGTGATGGTGTGTGTTGGCGTGTGATGGTGTGTGTTGGCATGTGATGGTGTGTGTTGGCGTGTGATGGTGTGTGTTGGCGTGTATGTTGGCGTGTGTTGGTGTGTGTTGGCGTGTGCAGGCGTGTGCTGGTGTGTGTCGGCGTGTGATGGTGTGTGTTGGCGTGTGTTGGCGTGTGATGGTGTGTGTTGGCGTGTGATGGTGTGTGTTGGCGTGTGATGGTGTGTGTTGGCGTGTGTTGGCGTGTGATGGTGTGTGTTGGCGTGTATGTTGGCGTGTGTTGGTGTGTGTTGGCGTGTATGTTGGCGTGTGTTGGTGTGTGTTGGCGTGTGCAGGCGTGTGCTGGTGTGTGTCGGCGTGTGATGGTGTGTGTTGGCGTGTGTTGGTGTGTGTTGGTGTGTGTTGGCGTGTGTCGGTGTGTGTTGGCGTGTGATGGTGTGTGTTGGCGTGTATGTTGGCGTGTGTTGGTGTGTGTTGGCGTGTGCAGGCGTGTGCTGGTGTGTGTCGGCGTGTGTTGGTGTGTGTTGGCGTGTGTCGGCGTGTGTTGGTGTGTGTTGGCGTGTGTCGGCGTGCGTCGGTGTGTGTCGGTGTGTGTTGGCGTGTGTTGGTGTGTGTCGGCGTGTGTTGGCGTGTGTTGGCGTGTGTTGGCGTGTGTCGGCGTGCGTCGGTGTGTGTCGGTGTGTGTTGGCGTGTGTTGGCGTGTTGGCGTGTGTCGGTGTGTGCTGGCGTGTGTCGGCGTGCGTCGGTGTGTGTCGGTGTGTGTTGGCGTGTGTTGGCGTGTGCTGGTGTGCGTGTGATGCTGACCAGCGTGTCCTGGTGGAAGTAGGACAAAGCAGGAAACCGTCCTCGACTCCTGAACCTGGAGCTGCCCACGATGACGCCGGTCGTAGCCGACTTTGGAACAAACAGCTCTGAAGGGTAAGTATCGCACACCTGCAGGAGGACACGCACACACATATATCATGTATGTAAGCATGTATCATTTATGTAAGTATGTATGTAGCAGGTGGAGCCTCTGACTGTTTGATACTGTAGAGACCAGAGGAGGCAGACTACAGGCGGTTCATGTCAGAGCATTGTGGGAGTTTATGTAGCAACGGGCACCATGACAAAGACTCCTGTGATGCTTAATGACCTCCGACCAGAAAATTTCACCATTTTAATGAAAGCTCTCCCTTCCCTTGTGCTTTTCCTTTCTTTTAGGTGAAGAAAGTACCACAGTTTGGGGTGAAACACGACCCCGTCACCACATGTTGGAAGCATCTCCTCCATTTTCTGGGTTCTTCCAGGGAGTCTGACCCCATCTAAGGTCGGCTGGCTCAAAGGGAGCGACAGGAAAGCAAGAAAATAAACAGTAAAGATCCGTCTACAAACAAACGTAACCCTAAAGGAAACACGTCTCTTCAAAAACACCTGTTAATGGTGTCATGCTTTATTGGTTATTTTATTAAAGTCCACATATACTAGATCAGTGGTTCTCAACTGGTGGGTCGGGACCCAAAAGTGGGTCACGAAACCATTTTTAGAGGGTCACAGAAGCATGTAGATGTATAAAGTCTTTTATATTAAAGGACATGTTTCTTATGACAGTTTGCTTCCAATAGCAGGATATTTAGTGGTGGTGACTCCAGTAGTTGCCCACTATTAACCTCTAGATTTGGCTTATTGAAGAAATTTATGCTAAAACGTCCCAAAAATGAACCAAAATGTGCTCAGAATCTGTCAAAATGGACCAAAATATGCCCAAAACTTGGCAAAAGTGTCCAAATATACCAAAAATGAGCAAAAAATAAGCCAAAATTTTCCCAAGTTGTATCAAAATGTGTTGAGACTCCACCCAAATAAACCTTAATCTGTTAACAGGAACAGCAAACTTCAACAATTTGGGTCGCGACCCTTATTAATAGAGACATAGTGGGTCCTGAGGCTGGACCAGATGAGAACCACTGCTCTAGAAAGCATGGATGTCACATGTTTGGAGTCTGCAGGATAAATTTCACATAAACACCAACAGCATCTTTCTCTTCTCTGTTTAAGCCTTGAAGTGTTTGTGAAGCAGAGACGAGAAATTCAGAAGATGAAATGAAAACCCTTAAAGCTGCATCAGTCGGCAAAAAATCCTTTCAGCATTTTGTTATGTAAGTGTATTGTTACCCCTTTTCCACCAAGAAGAACCAGGTCCTAGTTCTGGTTCTTAGCTGGTTCTAATCTGGTTCCTCCTAAGAACCTGTTTGCTTTGAGTCCAGTTGGAGCCATTGGGTCACCATAAAACCACTACGCTAGCATCCATTACATAGCAGTTAAACAAACGCAGTAAGTTGATGATAATATCTATGTTTATCTCTATAGATGGTCTTAAGGCTGATTGTGAGGCGGAGGTCCTCCTGTTGCCTGGACACATCCGTGATCACGCTACTGGTGGGACACAACTGTAGCGGATTTCAGGTCAACAGTTTGTGCTAAACTTCCGTGTGTCCCGGGAGTCATTCCAATACATGTGTGATGGGACCAGGGACGTCCTGGAGAACAAGGACACTAATTAGCGCTTGTGTGTCCCTTTCCACCGTTGATGGTTGGTCACCATAACCCCGCCCCCAGCCCCTGACGTACTCGGTGCTTAGCTCTGGACCAGCAAAGAGTTGGTGCTTGCTGAGCTCCAGTTTATAGAACCTGGAGTCGGTGCTTAGGTGGTGGAAACACAAAGAAGTGGAGCTAAGTCAGGCTCTGGGTCTGGACTAGACCTGGAACCAGCTCAGTGGAGGAGGGGCACCAGAGGAAACTAGACTTCTGCTCCTTGTCTTGTTCTCAGGCTTTAGAAAACTGAGCTTGTGGCTTTTTTTGTTTTGTTTTTTTACAAATGCAGATTCACGTCCCTTCAGATGGTGGAAACCTGATTCAGTGGCAGGTTGTTTTTCCAGCATCAGCAACCAAATTTATAAGTGAGACTCAAGCAGAGTTTGTATTGAATAAATGTGATTAAGTGGTTTTGAGACTGTGCAGGTGGATTTACCTACAAGCTGGGGATGAATGGACACTGTTTAGCCTCCTGCTAACCGTAGCCACACAGGCTGCTGCTAGTCCAGCTTCATGGCTACAACCAGGCTCATCTTGTGGGAAGAGTTGAGTGCATCTTCAGATTTCTGCTAACCCAGCTTTAAAGGAAAAGGCTGCAGTTCGGAGAAACCTGCTTACAGGCTTGTCTGCATGTGAAATCTGAAGCTAGCACCAGCAGCCAGTTAGCGTTGCTTAGCATACAAGAGGAAACAGCTCCTGAGCTTCGTCCAAAAGGCAGCAAAGTCTGCCTGCATCACTAATCAGAACATCCTCTGTGTAAAAACAAGCAGTAGTTTCATTTCTGTTTGCTTTTCTACTTTTAGGGAGGATGACAGCCCACTTCTAATTCAATACTGGTTCAGAATTTTCAGAACGAACCTTAGGAGCCTGTTAAAGTGTTGCTGCTGTGAGTCACTGAGGCTGGATGAGGTTTGTTTTATCTAATCTATGACCTTGTGCACAGGTGTACAGCTACACACCACAGAGCATGTTAAAGGACTGTGTTCAGCGGAGCTTCACTTCAGATCAGAGCAAATTCACTTCTTCAGTCTTAAATCTTGTCTCGTCACGTTCAGACTGACCCTGTATTCGCTGTTGACCGCCGTGGCGACCCAAAGGTTGTTGGGGACTCCCATCCTCTTGTAGTCGGCCATGAGGTCGATGAAGCTCCACGACGCTTCTCTCTCCTCTTTGTTCACGTTGGGATTGAAGGACAGGCAGTAGAGCTCGCTGTACTTTTCTGAGGGGAGAGAGAGACGATGTTAAATCAGTGTTTTCATATGAACTTACTAGGAAGCTGTTTCAACACGGCCAGGCTTTGCTTGTGTTCGCTGGTTCAATAAAACCTAAAGCTCCAGGGGGACAGTGCAAAAATGTAGGGCCATTAGAAAAAACAAAAACAGGTCAACAGGTTTACAGATAAAACATCAGCTGAGAATCTGAATCATCATTTGGTTAAAAGGAGACGCTTCTCACAGCTGATTTAAATCTAAACTGTGAACAGACCCTGATCTAGACCAGGTTAGCTCCACAGCATCAGTTACCATGGAGATATAGCTCCACAGCATCAGTTACCATGGAGACCTAGCTCCACAGCATTAGTTACCATGGTGATCTAGCTCCACAGCATCAGTTACCATGGAGATCTAGCTGTGTAGCATCGGTTACCATGGAGATCTAGCTCTACAGCATCAGTTACCATGGAGATCTAGCTCCACAGCATCAGTTACCATGGAGATCTGGCTCCACAGCATCAGCTACCATGGAGATCGAGCTTCACAGCATCAGTTACCATGGAGATTGAGCTTCACAGCATCAGTTACCATGGAGATCTAGCTGTGTAGCATCGGTTACCATGGAGATCTAGCTCTACAGCATCAGTTACCATGGAGATCTAGCTCCACAGCATCAGCTAACATGGAGATCAAGCTCCACAGCATCAGTTACCATGAAGATCTAGCTTCACAGCATCAGTTACCATGGAAATCTGGCTCCACAGCATCAGTTACCATGGAGACCTAACTTCACAGCATCAGTTACCATGGAGATCGAGCTTCACAGCATCAGTTACCATGGAGATCTAGCTGTGTAGCATTAGTTACCATGGAGATCTAACTCTTTAGCATCAGTTACCATGGAGACCTAGCTTCACATCATCAGTTACCATGGAGATCTAGCTTCACAGCATCAGTTACCATGGAGATCTAGCTCCACAGCATCAGTTACCATGGAGACCTAGCTTCACAGCATCAGTTACCATGGAGACCTAGCTTCACAGCATCAGTTACCATGGAGATCTAGCTCCACAGCATCAGTTACCATGGAGATCCAGCAGGTCAAAGCCTTTTTCAGCCAGGTAAACACACACCTGGTCGTGACAGCCGCACCAGCGAGGCGTGGACGTCCACACAGTCTCTCTCCTGTGGGATGAGGATCTGATAAACCCGGAAGTCTTTACAGCGCAGGATCAGCTGGCTGCCGCTGGGCGCCGTGGGCGGCCGGTCCACGCTGCTCACCATGCTGTGCAGCACCTGCAGCAAACACAGGGGAGGATTTCAGTGAGTAGAATACATTAGAATAGAATAGAACAGAATAGAACAGAATAAAATAGAGTAGAATAGAGTAGAATAGAACAGAATAAAATAGAGCAGAATAGAGTAGAATAGAACAAAATAAAATAGAGTAGAATAGAATAGAATAGAGTAGAATAGACTAAAATAGAATAGAGTAAAATAGACTAAAATAGAATAGAGTAAAATAGAGTAGAATAGAAAATAGTAGAATAGAACAGAATAAAATAGAGGAGAATAGAACAGAACAAAATAGAATAGAGTAAAATAGAACAGAATAAAATAGAGTAAAATAGAATAGAGTAGAATAGAACAGAATAAAATAGAGGAGAATAGAACAGAATAAAATAGAATAGAGTAGAATAGAATAGAATAGAGTAGAATATACTAAAATAGAATAGAGTAAAATAGAGTAGAATAGAAAAGAATAGAGTAGACTAAAATAGAATAGAGCAAACTAGAGTAGAATAGAATAGACTAATATAGAATAGAATAGAACAGAGTAGAGTAGAATACAGTAGAATAAAATACAGTAGAATAGAATAGAATAGAATAGAATAGAGTAAAATAGAACAGATTATAATAGAATAGAGTAGAACAGAATAGAGTAGAATAGAATAGACTAATATAGAACAGAATAGAGTAGAATAGGAAAGAGTAGAGTAGAACAGAGTAGAATAGAGTAAAATAAAATAGAGTAGAATAGACTAGAATGGAGTAGAATAGAATAGAGTAGAATAGAATAGCTTTACTGTCATCGTGATTTTTGAGACACTAAAGTTCATAATTGATCTTTTTACAATAGTTTTGTCTCAAAAATGTCAGAATATAAAAACAAAACATCAATGAGTTTTTCCAAAGTTAAACTGAAGAATCTGATGTCAAAACAGTTGCTAGGTAACGTGATAGAGGACAACTGATCGATCAATCGGTGAACTGATGCTGCTCTGACTCGTTTTGAGGATTCCTCAGTGTCATGTTTCACTGTTGATTACTTTCTGGATGAATCGATGACTTGTTCTGATGATAAACCTGGTCAGTGCTTCCCAGAGCTGAAGACGACGTCATTAAAAGGTGTTTCTTTTGCCGACCAACCAAAGACGTTCTGTTTACTGTCACAGTGGAGGAAAGAAGTCTAAAATATTCACATTTAAGGAGCTGGAATCACAGAATTAGGAGTTTTATTCTTTAAAAGTCTGAGGAATTATTAGTCGTTTGTTTTCTAAAACGTCAGAAAACTATAAAAAGAAACGTCCATCAGTGTTTCCCAGAGCTGAAGATGACAAATGTCGACTTAAAGACGTTCAGTTTACCGACACAAATAGAATAAAATAGAACATGAAGCATATTTCAACACTGAATGCTTCACCTCCACTGACATGTGATTAGGAATAACTGTGAGTCTAGAGGCCGGTGCTGATTGTGTAATCCGTCTCGTGAGCTAAATTATTCAGGAAGCAGCGTCAGCAGCAGTTTATGGGGAAGCTCCTGGTTTTTCTAACAGGACGTTAAAGAAGAAGTAGAGCTTCAGCTTGTTCCTAAACGCCTCGACTCCGTCTGCCTTGTTCCTGCTGATCCAGTCAACACAGTGAAATCTGATCCTCTGGATGAAGTTAATATCAGGGACGAGGTTCATCCGGCTCCTGCTGCAGATATAGAGGAGGAAGGGAGGCATGTTCCCCTCCAGAAACACAACTACAACCAGGATGTCATCCTGACGAGGCTCCACCAGAGGAACAATTATTTTTAGCATCGATTCTCCGCTGGACCAACCGATCAGCTGATTGGTCATTAAAACATCCTCAGTCTTAACATGACGTCCTGTTTTATAGAGAGATGTTCAGTTTACCGTCACAGAGGAGAGAAGAAACCAGGAAATACAACATCTGTTTATCAGCTGACTGGTCACTCAGTTAATCTAGTGACATATAAAATAGTGAAACACGTCGAGCACTAAAGGATGTTTAGTTCATATAAACAGAAGAAATGTTTTTTGAAACTATAAATTTTGACCTCAATCATTTAATTTGAGTGGAAAATAACATTAAAAGTTAATCTAGGTGTCACATATTTAGTTTACAGCACTATAAATACAAGAAAATGGAAGAAAAATACTACATTCTGATATTTAAGAAGCCAGAAACAGAGAATTATTGACATTTTTGGGGAGGAATCGACAAAATCAATCAATTATAATGGAAAATAATGTCAATGTCAGCAAAAATAAATGAGAAATTAATGCTTTGTTCTTCGTTTGTAATCTGGAAAACTCTCTTCACATTCCAGATTTCATAATAACCGGTCGACAACATCATTAATTCAAAATATAAGTGCATTAGCTTCATTGATCCTGTTTGGATCCACTAAACGTCTTTAGACTCAGATGGTCGTTTCTTGTATATAAACCCTCCTGAGCTGCGTTCTTCGTACATCTATCCTCAGAAAAGTGCTTCCCAGACAGGAGGAGGGTGGATGGAGGATCAGGCAGCTCATTCACCACATCCTGGGTGTCAGCATTCCTTCTTACCCACGTCTCCTTGCGTGTCTCGGGGTTGTTTTCTACGAAGATGGTGTGCGTTGCGGAGAGGTAAAGCGTCCCGACGCTGGCCTTCCTTTGGCCCGACGACCGGTCCAGCAGACGCACGTTTTCCACCTGACAGAGACCAAAAAACAAACACAGTCAGTCAGTCTGAGAGCAGCTGATTCAACCACAACAGCAGGTCACAGCTTCCTCTGGCAGGAATCACAGCATGTCATCTCAAATCAGAACATGCGTGACATTCAGGGTTTTTTTTACTATGTGTTCCCTCACATGTCTGGTTTCGTCCAGAGATATTCAGTTTACCGTCACAGAGGAAAGAAACCAGGAAATATTTATACTGAAGAAGCTGCAGTCACAGAGTTTAGACTGATTTAAACATTAAAAGTTACTCACATTAACGGATTATATGTGTTTATATTCCGTTAATCTGCAGACTTCTTAAAACTCGTCACCTGAACGACATTTTTTTGCAGCTCAGGTGTCTTTAGACTTTGGCAGAATGACTCTGTGGTCTCCGTGAACAGAGCATGACGAGGCAGTTTTCAAGAGAAAGAGGAGCATGTGAGCAGGAAAATGGAGGCTCCAGGAACAATGCTGAGTCATGGTTGAGTAGATGCTGCTGAGCGATGAGTGAAGGTGTGTTACAGTAGCATCATCACAGCTACAGAACAGGTGTGTTACAGTAGCATCATCACAGCTACAGGACAGGTGTGTTACAGTAGCATCATCACAGCCACAGAACAGGTGTGTTACAGTAGCATCACAGCCACAGGACAGGTGTGTTACAGTAGCATCATCACAGCCACAGAACAGGTGTGTTACAGTAGCATCACAGCCACAGGACAGGTGTGTTACAGTAGCATCATCACAGCTACAGGACAGGTGTGTTACAGTAGCATCATCACAGCCACAGAACAGGTGTGTTACAGTAGCATCATCACAGCCACAGGACAGGTGTGTTACAGTAGCATCATCACAGCTACAGAACAGGTGTGTTACAGTAGCATCATCACAGCTACAGGACAGGTGTGTTACAGTAGCATCATCACAGCCACAGAACAGGTGTGTTACAGTAGCATCATCACAGCCACAGAACAGGTGTGTCACAGTAGCATCACAGCTACAGGACAGGTGTGTTACAGTAGCATCACAGTCACAGAACAGGTGTGTTACAGTAGCATCATCACAGCTACAGAACAGGTGTGTTACAGCAGCATCACAGCCACAGAACAGGTGTGTTACAATAGCATCATCACAGCCACAGAACAGGTGTGTTACAGTGGCATCATCACAGCCACAGAACAGTTGTGTTACAGTAGCATCATCACAGCCACAGAACAGGTGTGTTACAGTAGCATCACAGCCACAGGACAGGTGTGTTACAGTAGCATCATCACAGCCACAGAACAGGTGTGTTACAGTAGCATCATCACAGCTACAGGACAGGTGTGTTACAGTAGCAGCATCACAGCCACAGGACAGGTGTGTTACAGTAGCATCATCACAGCCACAGAATAGGTGTGTTACAGTAGCATCATCACAGCTACAGGACAGGTGTGTCACAGTAGCATCATCACAGCCACAGGACAGGTGTGTTACAGTGGCATCATCACAGCCACAGAACAGGTGTGTTACAGTAGCATCACAGCTACAGGACAGGTGTGTTACAGTAGCATCACAGCCACAGAACAGGTGTGTTACAGTAGCATCACAGCTACAGGACAGGTGTGTTACAGTAGCATCACAGCTACAGGACAGGTGTGTTACAGTAGCATCACAGCTACAGGACAGGTGTGTTACAGTAGCATCACAGCTACAGGACAGGTGTGTTACAGTAGCATCACAGCTACAGGACAGGTGTGTTACAGTGGCATCATCACAGCCACAGAACAGGTGTGTTGCAGTATTATCACAGCTACAGGACAGGTGTGTTACAGTAGCATCACAGTCACAGAACAGGTGTGTTACAGTAGCAGCATCACAGCTACAGAACAGGTGTGTTACAGTAGCATCAGAGCCACAGAACAGGTGTGTTACAGTAGCAGCATCACAGCCACAGAACAGGTGTGCTACAGTAGCATCAGAGCCACAGAAAAGGTGTGTTACAGTAGCATCACAGCTACAGGACAGGTGTGTTACAGTAGCATCACAGCTACAGGACAGGTGTGTTACAGTAGCATCATCACAGCCACAGAACAGGTGTGTTACAGTAGCATCACAGCTACAGGACAGGTGTGTTACAGTAGCATCACAGTCACAGAACAGGTGTGTTACAGTAGCATCATCACAGCCACAGAACAGGTGTGTTACAGTAGCATCACAGCTACAGGACAGGTGTGTTACAGTAGCATCATCACAGCCACAGAACAGGTGTGTTACAGTAGCATCATCACAGCCACAGAACAGGTGTGTTACAGTAGCATCATCATAGCCACAGAACAGGTGTGTTACAGTAGCATCACAGCCACAGGACAGGTGTGTTACAGTAGCATCACAGCCACAGGACAGGTGTGTTACAGTAGCATCATAGCCACAGAACAGGTGTGTTACAGTAGCATCATCACAGCCACAGAACAGGTGTGTTACAGTAGCATCATCACAGCTACAGAACAGGTGTGTTACAGCAGCATCACAGCCACAGAACAGGTGTGTTACAATAGCATCATCACAGCCACAGAACAGGTGTGTTACAGTGGCATCATCACAGCCACAGAACAGGTGTGTTACAGCAGCATCACAGCCACAGAACAGGTGTGTTACAGTGGCATCATCACAGCCACAGAACAGGTGTGTTACAGTAGCATCATCACAGCTACAGAACAGGTGTGTTACAGCAGCATCACAGCCACAGAACAGGTGTGTTACAGTAGCATCATCACAGCCACAGAACAGGTGTGTTACAGTGGCATCATCACAGCCACAGAACAGGTGTGTTACAGTAGCATCATCACAGCCACAGGACAGGTGTGTTACAGTAGCATCATCACAGCCACAGAACAGGTGTGTTACAGTAGCATCATCACAGCTACAGGACAGGTGTGTTACAGTAGCAGCATCACAGCCACAGGACAGGTGTGTTACAGTAGCATCATCACAGCCACAGAACAGGTGTGTTACAGTAGCATCATCACAGCTACAGGACAGGTGTGTCACAGTAGCATCATCACAGCCACAGGACAGGTGTGTTACAGTGGCATCATCACAGCCACAGAACAGGTGTGTTACAGTAGCATCACAGCTACAGGACAGGTGTGTTACAGTAGCATCACAGCCACAGAACAGGTGTGTTACAGTAGCATCACAGCTACAGGACAGGTGTGTTACAGTAGCATCACAGCTACAGGACAGGTGTGTTACAGTAGCATCACAGCTACAGGACAGGTGTGTTACAGTAGCATCACAGCTACAGGACAGGTGTGTTACAGTAGCATCACAGTCACAGAACAGGTGTGTTACAGTAGCAGCATCACAGCTACAGAACAGGTGTGTTACAGTAGCATCAGAGCCACAGAACAGGTGTGTTACAGTAGCAGCATCACAGCTACAGAACAGGTGTGCTACAGTAGCATCAGAGCCACAGAAAAGGTGTGTTACAGTAGCATCACAGCTACAGGACAGGTGTGTTACAGTAGCATCACAGCTACAGGACAGGTGTGTTACAGTAGCATCATCACAGCCACAGAACAGGTGTGTTACAGTAGCATCACAGCTACAGGACAGGTGTGTTACAGTGGCATCACAGTCACAGAACAGGTGTGTTACAGTAGCATCATCACAGCCACAGAACAGGTGTGTTACAGTAGCATCACAGCTACAGGACAGGTGTGTTACAGTAGCATCATCACAGCCACAGAACAGGTGTGTTACAGTAGCATCATCACAGCCACAGAACAGGTGTGTTACAGTAGCATCATCATAGCCACAGAACAGGTGTGTTACAGTAGCATCACAGCCACAGGTCAGGTGTGTTACAGTAGCATCACAGCCACAGGACAGGTGTGTTACAGTAGCATCACAGCCACAGAACAGGTGTGTTACAGTAGCATCACAGCCACAGAACAGGTGTGTTACAGTAGCATCATCACAGCCACAGAACAGGTGTGTTACAGTAGCATCACAGCCACAGGACAGGTGTGTTACAGTAGCATCACAGCCACAGAACAGGTGTGCTACAGTAGCATCACAGCCACAGGACAGGTGTGTTACAGTAGCATCATCACAGCTACAAGACAGGTGTGTTACAGCAGCAGCATCACAGCCACAGAACAGGTGTGTTACAGTAGCAGCATCACAGTCACAGAACAGGTGTGCTACAGTAGCATCAACACAGTCACAGAACAGGTGTGCTCGGGGCTAATTAGTGGCTGAATCCATTATCGGACGCAGCGTTAGCCGCTCTACTGCTCTGATTCCGGGGTACCGTGTGTTAGCGGCTGGTTAGCTGAGCTTCCCTGCCTGTGCGTGCTGCTAGCTGGGTTACTGAGGCACCAAAGGACGTCCTCCCCCCGGAGGTCCCCGGGGGCTGGACGGAGACAGAGTGCGACCCGAGACAGAAGGGGGGAAACGGAGCCGACAGGTGGCTGAAAATCAGGCGAACCGAGCCGACAACAAAGCCGGAGCCCGGCGGAGCGGAGCGTCGTTACCTTGGGAGTCCGGATGTGCTCCATCACTGGCGACCAAGATGGAGGAGACGGAGAAACGGCGGTCGGTGTATCAGCGGTTAAACCCTCCGTCCAGCGCCGACCAGCGAGCTGTGTTCTCCGCGGCTGCTGCTCCAGAGCTGCCGGGGAGCGTCTCCCATGATGTCCGTCCCTCCGTGTGCAGCCTTTGTTCGGTTGAGGCGGGGGTAGAGGGTCCGTGTGTGACCGCTGAGTCGGTAACGGTACCGGAGCTGCTGCCTGACGCTGATCACTACTGCGGCTGCGCAGTGAGAACCGTCCAGGAGAAAAACACAAACGGCTTCTATTTTATTTTATTATTTATTTATTATTTTTATTTTATTTTATTTTATTTTAGGTTATTATTTTTTTGTATTGTTGTTCTATTATTAATTGTTCTAAAATATTTTATTTTCAAATATATAGATTTTTTTTAATAATATATTCCATAATATATTATATATGCTATAGTTTTAACCTTACTGTTTACGTTAATCTGGTAAATATATATTATAAATATATTTAATTTAAATTCAATTTTTAATTTATATTTAATAATAAATAATTATCGTGGGGTGTAAACGTGAATATTTCCGTCTGTCGGGTATTTAGATCATAAATAATATTGTGTCTAAATTTTACCATTCAAATTAGTCAATTTATATTATTTATTTAAATAAATAATATAAATTTTATATTAACATTTATATAAATTTACACAATGAATAATTTTGTGGGGTGTTAACTAGAATATGTAAATTAGTAAGGTACCATTTATATATTGTTCATTTTTAATATAATATTTGGTAAATTTGTCCAATAAATAATATTGCAGGATGTCAAGAATAATAGTAAATTCTTCACCTTAGTTTATATAATAAATAATTTAGTTATAGTTAAATAAGTTAGTCAGGGAAATGTATATTATAAATTTGTCCAATAAATAACATCATAAAGTCTAACCCTGATATTTAAGTTTATTTATTTACATAAATACATAAATAATTGATCATTCACCAGAGGAAACATTAAAAGGTGCATTCTGGGTAAAAACATATCAGCCTGTGTGATACCAGCATCATCTATAGACAGGGTTCACTCTGTGGGGAAATAATGTCCCAGCACTGACATGAAGTTCTTCACTTTATTAACACCGTCAGGCCACAAAGTATTCTTTATTTCATTCATTTGTAAAATAAAAAACAATTTAACATGAATAAAAACGTTCTCCGATCGAGCATGAAAGGGGGCAGAAAGACTAATCTTATTTTATCTGCTCCTTTATCCCCAGAAGTCAATTTACAAAGAGTTTACTTTAAGCCACTGCTGCTGTTGCTCAGCCAGACTCAGGCAGCGACACGTCGAGGTGGTGATGAAACGTTTGGTCTCAACATGTGACTGAAGGAAGCAGCAGGAAGGAAGAGAAGCTTCATGACACAACGACAGAGACTCAAAGCGTCCAGACAGAAGTTCACTCTGACGCTGAATCCTCATCTCAGGACATCGCAGAGCATCACAGAGCAAACGAACTGAACACATCCTGCAGCTTCAGCAGGACACGTCACCAGAAAACAACAACAACAACAACAATAATAGAAATCCTGTTTAAAAAATGTGAAAATCCAACGGTAAAAAAACAATACGTTGAATTATGGTGGAATATTGTAATGTTAAAAAGAAACAGCAATAAAAATATGAAAATACGTGTAAATATCTGAAAAATAATGACACTTTTACTGATTTAATTACAGTTAAAAAGTATAATTTTAAATTTTAAAAAACACAGACGTTTGATGTAGATGTTTTTTTTCACAGTTTGGGGCTGTTTGTTTTTTTACTGTCAACATGTAAATTAATCTTTTGTTTCTGTGATTTTATTCAATATTATCTCTAATTTACCAAAAATATAAAACAAGGAAAATCTGCACTAAAATGGCCAAAAAGCATTTCCAGTTTTTCAGTCTTTTATGTACATAATTTTTCTATCAAATAATAAACAAATATCTGTAAATTGATAAGATTTTTTGCTGATTTAAATACAGTAAAAAGTAAAAGCAGGATAATTTCATGGTCAAACATTGTAAAAGAACAAACTACTCTGAAAAATACAGATTTGTTTTATGTGAACATCATGTACAGACTTATTATTGTGATTTTATTAATTATAATCTGAAATTTAATAAAAACAGGGGAAAACTGTATTATTATTATTTATCATTTTCTATCCTTGATATACGTCAATTTCAAACATCTGATATGCAGTAAAACACAGCGCTGATGAAGTACTTTTACTCCCGACATGACTTCAGTAATAATGCTTATGAACTTTGACATGAAGTAAAGTTCTGAATGCAGTACTGTACAGTGTAGTATTAGTACTTTCACATCCTCCTCCACTGGTTCTGTCTC
Source organism: Dascyllus trimaculatus (assembly GCA_024666655.1). Lineage (NCBI taxonomy): Eukaryota > Metazoa > Chordata > Actinopteri > Pomacentridae > Dascyllus > Dascyllus trimaculatus. The sequence continues at coordinate 421,489 of CM045448.1, read as the reverse complement.
AGTACTTGAGCACAGGGAGTCAGATCGCTCTGCTGTGGTGATTACATGAACTGTCCTCTAGGTGTCGGTGTTGGAGGTGATCTGAGGTGAGCTGCAGCAAACTTTCACTCATATTGCAGCCCTGATCAGAAAATCCACCCGTTCAGCAGCTGCATGGACCAGAAGCACTGAGAATAAAGTAATTCTGTCTCCATCAGCAGAACTCATTTAGGTCTGAACACATCCTGCAGAATCAATCAGACCATCTGCAGCAGAGATGAAGCACTGTAATTCTGCATGTGCTTCAATCACAGCAGCTTCAGGCTGCAGCTTTACTGCACATTCGGGGGGTGCTGGTGCAGGAATGTTCATCATCGGAGTCCAGCGGCATCAGCGTGGATATCTCCCCCTGGTGGTGGCAGAGTCAGTGTCCCTGCTTGCTATGCCTTTCTGTCAGCTCCTTTCTGGGGGGGGGGGGCACAGTAGGTCAGCAGGGGGGCATGGCCCCCGAATGCCCCCCCATGATGCAACACCTGTCAACCTCCAAGACAATCTCCCAGTTCACATATTTTGTATGGAACGTTACAGATACAAATGTAATTACAGACAGTTCAAATGTCCTACCAACAATGCGGCCTTCACCCCATCCGACCTAATGAACAGGTGCGGCCTCTAGCGCGGCAGCTCCTAACAGCCTCCCAGCTTCTTAGACAACCGGAGATAAGAATGCCGGCCCAACCGTGCGTATGTCGCTCAGGAAGGAAAGAGAACTCCGTCACTGTCGCTGTCTGTTGCGTGGAGACCCAAAATGTCATGTGGTCAGAGGGGGTTACCCCAAAAACAAGAGTGCCCTCTGGTGGCTTTTAGAGTAAACCGCATTTAATTGTCCACCCGGTTACACTTAGATTAAAAAAAAATCCTGGATCCAGACGGTGATCCGGATCAGTCCCAACATGTCATCATTTGTTCTTTGTCCCATTTCACACATTTCCTGAAAATTTCATCCAAATCTGTCCATGAGTTTTCAAGTTATTTTGCACACAAACAAACAAACAAACCGACGCTGGCCATCACATAACCTCCTTGGCGGAGGTAGCAACCAACTTTACACTGGTTCCCAGTCCACCTTCCAGCAACAGGACCCAGTAAGAATCGCTACACACCAGTTGCTGCTGCTTCAACTTCTGGATCACCAGGACACACTTCATCCTCTCAGAACAAACACCGTCCTGATCAGTAGAATAATGACCTCCAGCTGCAGAGAGAAGAAAGATCAGAGGACATCAGTGAGTTTGATCAGCTGATCATCTGCATAAAGAGCAGCAGGACTTCAGTCCAGTTCAGAGCAGGGAAGAGCTTCACTGAGAAGCTGCAGGTTTACAGGAGACACTGGATCTTTGCTCTGATACTGACTGTTTAGTAGAAAACTGACTGACTGGAACCTTCTACTTACTCCAGATCCTGAAGGCTGCAGTCTGGACTCTTCACAAGATCCTCCAGATGTTTCATTGCTGACTCCTTCAGGTTGTTTCCAGTCAGCTCCAGTTCTTTCAGATGTGAAGGGTTGGACTTCAGAGCTGAGACCAGATAATCACAACTGACCGCTGACAAACTGCAGAACCGCAATCTAAATAAAGAATAAAAGATGTAGATCAGATCATTGATGATCCATCAGATGTGTTCAGGTTCTGAATGTGCAGCTCAACATTACTTTCTCCTCATCAATCAGCTTTTCTCTACAACCAGCAGAGTCACAAACATTCATTTCCTTCAACAACCAACAGGAACATTTTCTACACTTCCTGATACAAACACTCCACTTTGGTCTCAACAAACTGAATTTAGGACACAAACAGAAAATGTGGCCCAGAGCAGATTTACAGCTTCATGGATGGAAGTTCTGTTGGAACATAGATGAGCTTCAGTCGTCATTAAACACAGATCAGATCTACAACAGTAACAGACAGTCAGTGAACTGACCCCAGATACTGCAGGCTGCAGTCTGGACTCTCCAGAAAACCACACAGATGTTTCACTCCTGGATCCTTTAGGAAGTTCAGACTCAGGTCCAGATGTTCCAGATGTGAGGGGTTGGACTTCAGAGCTGAGGCCAGAGATTCACAGCTGATCTCTGACAACTGACAGCTCTTCAATCTGAAAAAAACATAAAAGATGTGAGTTGAGGAGACAAAGTTCCTTGTTGAAACCATCCAGAGGTCCATCATGTGTTCAGAGCTGAAGAAGCTTCTCAATGTACAAGTTGATCAAATGGAAACTCCAAACAGCTGAAGCCAACAGGAAGCAGCTTCCAACAGTCCAACAGAACCAGAGAAGAAGAGCTCTCATTCATATTAATGACAACATGCTGCTGCTCCAGTAAAGACGGAGTGACTTCAGCTCTGAAACTCTGCAGCTCCACCAGCGGCTCCATCCATACAAACTGATGCTGAGCAACAAACACCAGGAAAAACACTCGGACATTTATTTCACACACAGGAAGGAAACCAGGACAAGACGAGGCTCCAGACTCGAGAAGATCTTCATGTTGTGGAACCATGGACACATTTCAATCAGGACTCTACATTCACATCATCTCATTATTGATCATCTGTCATTGATAGTGGAAAGTGTCCATGAGTGTTCAGAGGACAAGGTGACGTCTTCACACTGTTTTCTAAACACAAACATCTTCACTTTCAAACCACACAAAGCAGAGAAAAGAAGAACATCAGCAGAACCTGAAGCAGAAGATGTTTGTCATCACTGCTTTAATTACAGCTCAAACAATCAGTCCACTATTTGATGAGTCCATGGACAAAAGATCCACAACATTTCTGTGATGGTTGGAGTCACTGACCCAGTACAACACCAAACTGGTTCCAGTCTGTCCACTGGGAACACTTTCTGTTTTCTGTCACACTCAACTGGACAGTTTATGGAACAAAATGAGATGTTTGAAGATGTCACCTTGAACTCTGACAAAGTGGGATTAACACCTTTCACCATCCACCATCCATCTTCTACCGCATATCAGGGGCCGGGTCATGGAGGCAGCAGTCTAAGCAGAGAGGCCCAGACTTCCCTCACCCCAGACACCTCCTCCAGCTCTACCGGTGGGACCCCCGGGGAATTCCCAGGCCAGTCGAGAGACATAGTCCCTCCAGTGTGAGGCTTCCTTCTGGTGGGACATGCCAGGAACACCTCCCCAGAGAGGCGTCCCAGAAGCATTCGGAACAGGTGTCTGAGCCACCTCAGCTGACTCCTCTCAATGTGGAGAAGTAGCGGCTCCACTCCGAGCTCCTTCCTGGTGACTGAGCTCCTCATCCAATCTCAAAGGGTGCGCCCAGGCACTCTCTGGAGGAAACTCATTTCGAACGCTTGTATCTGGGATCTTCTTCTTTCAGTCATGACCCAAAGCTCATGACTATAGGTGAGAGTAGGAACGTAGACTGACCGGTAAATTAGAGCCTCGCCTTAGCTCCTTCTTCACTACAATGGACCGACATAAGAACCACATGACTGCAGATGCTGCACCGATCCGCTTGTCAATCTCATGCTCCATCCTCCCCTCACTCGTGAACAAGACCCCAAGATACTTAAACTCCTCCACTTGAGGCAGGGACTCTCTGCCGACCGGGAGAGGGCAGGCCACCTTTTTCCACTGGAAAACCATGGCCTCGGAATTTGGAGTTGCTGATCTTCATCCCAGTCACTTCACACTCAGCTGCAAACAGCCCCAGAGCACGCTGAAGGACAAACATGAGGTCAGATATGGGCTGAAAATCTGCTGTGTCAGAGTTTCACAGTTATTCTCTGGAGGATTTTTATTCTTCTACTGAGCTTTGAAATGTGCAGCTCAACATTTCTCTGCCATAGTCAAAGGACTAAACAGAGAAGAAGAAAATAGATGTTAGCATGAAGATCCTCAGTGTGGATCAGTAGAAGATCAGCCTGATGGCTGCAGTTTAGTGTCACCACAACTTTACATCACATTCATCTCAGCACACAAATAAAACATGATGTCTGACCTCAGAGTCTTCAGGCTGCAGGATGGACTCTCCAGAAAACCAGACAGATGTTTCACTCCTGGATCATGCAGCCTGTTGTCGCTCAGCTCCAGATGTTTCAGATGGGAGGGGTTGGACTTCAGAGCTGAGGCCAGAGAATCACAGCGGATCTCTGTTAAACCGCAGGCCCACAATCTAAATAAAGAATAAAAGATGTACATGAAATTATTGATGAAATTATCCATCAGATGTGTTCAGGTTCTGAATGTGCAGCTCAACATTACTTCGTCCTCATCAATCAGCTTCTCTCTACAACCAGCAGAGTGACTTTGTCCATCTGTTGTGGATCATCATCATGTCAGCCGTCTACACACATCATCCACATGTCAGCTCAACATTCATCCACCTATTCATGTCCACACATCAATAACGTCTGCTGACCTCAGTCCTCTCTCTTATTACAGGATCAGCATCACATCTCTTCCTTCTTTCATTTATTTCATCTCCTTCTTCTTCTGTGTTTATCAGCTTCGTAGCTTTGTCTCATTAAAATCTTCAAGTGTGTCTTCAAACAACAGTCACATGTCATCTGTACATTACAGAGGATTCTGATTCCTGCTGTCCACACTGACTGTCCAGTGTTCTCTTCCTAACACAACTCCACTGTGAGGAATCCCTTCATGAGCTCAGCTCACTCTAACATCCAGCTTCAGCTTCTGACTGACACTAATCAGGTCCACATCACTGAGAACTAAACTCCCTCTCTGAGTTCCTGAGGCTCCACTGCAGCTCAGCACAAACACTGTGGAAACACAAACATCCTGACTGGATGTGTGGAAGTCAGACTGCTGAAGCCTCACATCACTTTCACATCAGCTTTACATTCAGACACACAGCAGGACTGTGGATTCTGTCCTCCATCTTGGAACCCTGCAGTCAGCTGATCAGGACATTTATTCACACTTCAACAATCTCAAACATCTTCACACTGTTTTCACTAAAATCCTCAAAACTCATCAACAAAAACTTCAAACTTCAGTGAAGGATTTAAAGTGAACATGTAGAAAAACCATCAGCAGTCAGTGAACTGACCTGAGAGTCTCCAGTTTACAGTTTGGACTCTTCAGTCCATCACAAAGATGCTTCACTCCTGAATCCTGGAAGAAGTTCTGACTCAGGTCCAGTTCAGTCAGATGGGAGGGGTTGGACTTCAGAGCTGAGGCCACGACTTCATAGTGACTCTCTGAGAAGTCACAGCCATTAAGTCTGTCATGAAACATAAAAGATAAAACATGTTATGATGAAAGACACTTTATATTTCCTTCATGCATTTGACAGCAGAACATCTGGACTGGTCCTGTTGGACATTTAGTTCTTCACATCAGTGGTTCAGCTGATCTTCTCTGACTGTTGGACATGAAGCTGAATTCTCATCAGCCTCTCTCACACCTCAACACTTTGAACCTTTGTCTGCTTTCATCTGCAGATGGAGGACAGAAGATGGAGTGAAGACCAGCTTGTTGCTGCACAAATCTCCTGGACTGAAACCCCTTCACAGGGCCCAGGATGCAGCCAGGCCACGTGTGGGATGAGCCCGCAGGCCCTAACATGTATAAGCCAGGGCAACCGACTCTCCCACAGTCCAGTGGGAGGAGCAGGTGTCGACTCAGCTTTGCAGGGGAGGCAGAGCTGGAGAGCTTCGTCTTCCTTCTTCTTTGCCTCGCAGCACTGCTGCATTGAGGAGAGAGAGAGCCAAATATGCCATCTGGTATGATCGGCATGTCCAAAATGTCCTCCTCCTCTCTGTCAGACAGGTCTGTCAGGTTGAGCCATCTGGATCTTTTCTGCAACACCATCATCCCCAGAGATTTACCTGTGGCTTGGACTGCACAGCACTGTACGTGATGGCAGATGTCCGTTATCACGGTAATCTCGTCCCACTGGATCAGGCTTAGTCGACATATTCTCACATAGCTTCACTTGGTATGCTGTGAGCATGAAGGAGATGTTCAGTGCCCTGATAGCCAGTGCCGCTGCCTTGTAGGTTTGCTTCGTCATGGCAGACTGGAAGCGGACTGGAGCAATCTCTTCCCTTCATAACAGGATCTAGTGGTCTCCGTTACTACTGCAGGCCAAGGGATGTTTAGCCAGAATGCAGCGCATTTGCACGCAGACTGCATATCCATGGGGGGAAGCGGGTGCGCCTCCTTCCTTGTCCCTGAGTGCAGCCAGAGTGCCTGGTATGGCAATCTGAGTGGAAGGGACGAGGGCATCGTCCTCACTCTCATCCTCCTTAGATATGAGGAGCTCTGAGGTAACCTCCTCATCACCCTCATAATCCAACTCCAACATGTCCTCCTCAGCAGCAGCTGAGGAAGTTCAACCTGCCAAAGACTATGATGGTGCACTTGTACACCTCCATCATAGAGTCCATCCTCACCTCCTCCATCACCATCTGGTACGCTGCTGTCACTGCCAAAGATATGGACAGGCTGCAGCACATCATTCACTCAGCAGAGAAGGTGAGTGGCTGCAGTCTCCCATCCCTCCTTGACCTGTACCCCTCCAGGACCCTGAGGCGAGCAGGGAGGATTGTGGCTGACCCCTCTCATTCCGGACACAGACTTTTTCAACCATTCCCCTCAGGCAGGAGGATGCGGTCCATCAGGACCAAAACCTCACACCACAAGAACAGTATCTTTCCATCTGCAGAAAAAAAAATTACTTAGTAATAACTCTGATTCTGATTCAGATTGTGATAAGTGGACCCGGGCGGCTAGGTCTAGTTGGGAGCCCCAGCTGGCGCTAGCGTATGGTTCAATGTCCACGTCAGTCCCATCTTTGACCTCGGTAGTGTCTGGTGTGTCACTCGTGGAAAAGTAGGATTCCTGGCCAGACAAACTAGCTTGGCGTGCTAGGAGTCGACGGACACTCTTTATTGTGAAACGGGAGCAGTGCCCTCATGAACCGGGGGCTTCAATGGCAATTTGGATGAGTTGCACGCCGAGACAAAACGAGCAGACCTAGTGTGAGTTGCAGCTCGATATTTTGTTGCCACAGGCACAGAGGCAGGCCCTGGAGTCTCCGACTTGTCTGGTGTGACAAGCATGGGCGTCCATCTCTGTTAGCTGGGTTGCTCAGCAAGAGGCGCCGTGAATTAGCTGCTGTGCTAATTATCTAAAATGGTGCTAGCTGGTGTGCTAAGCCATATAAAAAGCCTCACCGTGTTGTGGTTAGGCAGTTGACACTCCAGGCTATGTTGAAGGCTGGAGGGTCAAAGGTGTGGCAGATAGCGTTTGACGCATCAGTAGCCGAGGGAGCTCCAATCTATGAACAGTTAAGCTAGCTGTACGAAGTTGAGATATGCTACACAAAGTGAAAAGAGGTGTTTGAGTGATGCTGCATACTAGCGCAGGCTACTTAAGGGTAGGTGGCTCCACCTGACGCAGGCGTCGTGATCACCAGCCAATCAGGATTGGCATAATGAGATAAATGAGAGAAATTTAACAGCTTTAAACACAGGAAATGAAACATCTACATGTTCACAGCGTTTGAAGCAGCTCAAGAACATCTGAGACTGAACTCAGCTGACATGAGATGTTTGAAATAAACCAGTGGAGCTCTGAGAATAATGAGATCTTCTGGTGAGAACATCTGAAGAACTGAACCACTGATCTACTGACTGATCATGTTCATCACATCTGGACTCACCGAGCCTTTCTGCAGTTCCTCACAGCTGGAATCAGTCTTCGTTTTCCCTCCAGTGATGTTCTGTAATTTTCCAGGTCCAACTCATCCAGAACCTCCTCTGACATCTGCAGCATGTAGGCCAGAGCTGAGCAGTGGATCTCAGAGAGTCTCTTCTTTGATCTGTTCTTTGACTTCAGGAACTCTTGGATCTCCTGATGGACTGAGAGATCCTTCATCTCCATCAGACAGTGGAAGATGTTGATGCTTCTGTCTGGAGACACTTTTTTCTTCTTCATCTTCTTCAGGTTGTCGATGACTCTCTGGACCATTCCTGGATGGTTCTCTGTCCAACCCAGCAGACCTCCTAAGAGTCTCTGGTTGGACTCCAGACAGAGGCCATGAAGGAAGCGAACAAACAGGTCCAGGTGACCATTTTTACTGCTGAGGGATTTCTCCATGACTCTGTACAGGAACACATCCAGAGTGTCTCTGTTCTTGACTTTCCTGCCTTTTCCCAGGAAGTCCTCCAGAACCTTCTGGTTCTTATTGATGTAACAGTGGAACATGTAGACTGCAGCCAGAAACTCCTGATGGATGAAGCAGAACACCTTGTCCTGGTACAGCCCTCTGTCCTCATAGAAGATCAGGTTTCCTTTCTGCAGCTGCTCAAAAGCCAGTTTTCCCAGAGACTCAATCATCGTCCTGCTGTCTGGACTCCAGTGTGGATCTGTCTCAGCTCCTCCTTCATACTTGACCTTCTTGACTTTGGCCTGAACCACCAGGTAGTGGATGTACATCTCAGTCAGGGTGCTGGGCAGCTCTCCTCCCTCTCTGCTTCCCAGCATCTTCTCCAGAACTGTAGCAGTGATCCAGCAGAACACTGGGATGTGGCACATGATGTGGAGGCTTCGTGATGTCTTCACGTGGGAGATGATGCTGCTGGCCTGCTGCTTATCTCTGGATCTCTTCCTGAAGTACTCCTCCTTCTGTGGGTCGCTGAACCCTCTGACCTCCGTCACCATGTCCACACAGTCAGGAGGGATCTGATTGGCTGCTGCAGGTCGTGTGGTTATCCAGAGGCCAGCAGAGGGAAGCAGCTTCCCCCTGATCAGGTTTGTCAGCAGCACATCCACTGAGGTGGACTCTGTCACATCAGTCAGGACCTCATTGTTGTGGAAGTCCAGAGGAAGGCGACACTCATCCAGACTATCAAAGATGAACACAACCTGGAAGAATTCAAAGCTGCAGATTCCTGCTTCTTTGGTTTCTCTGAAGAAGTGATGAACAAGTTCCACCAAGCTGAACTTTCTCTCTTTCAGCACATTCAGCTCTCTGAAGGTCAGTGGGAACATGAAGTGGATGTCCTGGTTGGTTTTGTCTTCAGCCCAGTCCAGAGTGAACTTCTGAGTTAACACCGTCTTCCCGATGCCAGCCACTCCCTTTGTCATCACTCTTCTGATTGGTCCATCTCTTCCAGGTGAGCCTTTAAAGATGTCTTCTGGTCTGATGCTTGTTTCTGCTCTGTCTGCTTTCCTGGAAGCTGCTTCAATCTGTCTGACCTCATGTTCTTCATTGACCTCTGCAGTCCCTCCCTCTGTGATGTACAGCTCTGTGTAGATGTCATTCAGGAGGGTCGGCTGTCCTGCTTTAGCGATGCCCTCAAACACACTCTGGAACTTCTTCTTCAGGCCACCTTTAAGTTTACGTCCACAAACTGCAGCAGCAAGTTCTGAATGAAAACACAAGAAAGAAACAGTGAAGTAGAAGTAACCTGGATATTAAAGCAGCAAAGGACCAATGAAGTGAACAGTTTGTCCCCTAAAGAATGAGTCTGAATCTATCTGGAGACTTTAGTAAATGTTCTGTTGATCAGCAGCTTCAGTCTCTACACAAATCCTCTTACTGCTCTGCAGACAGTCAGCCAGCTTCTCCTGCTTCATCCTCCTCAGGAACAACACTGTGATCTGCTGGAACATCTCTCTGCTGCTCCTCTGCTCTTCATCCTCACCCTCCTCATCCTCCCTCTGACTCCCTGAGCATTCTGGGTAATCTGGACTCAGACTCTTCTGCATCTTCTTCAGCTCCTTCTTCACAAAAGTCACCATGTTGTCCTCCAGCAGCTGGAACACACAAATGTGACAATGAGCCATCAGAGTGAAACCATGGAGCCAAACATCACATCCATGTTGGACACACTGACAGTCCACTGGTCTACAAAGAGCAGCATGGAGACGCCTGAACACAACACATGGACCAGACCTTGTTGTTCATGTACGCACCATGAATATGGAGTCCAGGTGATGCTGCTGGACAGACGGAGCTGTGGGAACCTCTGAGCTCTGCTGCTCCACTCTGTGGATCAACATCAACACTTAGATGTCAGTACGTCTGTCCACACAGAGACAAACAGCAGCTACGACACCATCAACGTCTTCAGGAGACTCTGAACATGGAACAAGTCATCTCCACAGTTAAACCTCATCATGTCTCCCCCTCGCTGTGACGTGGACGTTCACAACAGACACAAACACTTTGGCTTTCAGAGCAGGTCGGACAACACGTCGTACAAACCAGTTCTTTTCTACAGTCACTGACTCTTTCTGTCAGTTACAGCTTACATCTGATCAGCAGACGGACGGACGCCTTTAAAGTCAATCAAGAAATCTTTCGACTCGTCGCTGTTGAAGGACAGACAGCTCGGTTCAGGACAGTCTGGTCCCTCTTTGAGTTCCTGAAATCTTGAATTTCCTCTTTACAAATTGGAATTTGTAATATATCTTGGTTCTTTATTGTGAACAGATTAGCTGGAGGAAGCTCAATGGATAAAATAAGTAGGATAAAACCAGAAATGTTCCTCTGGAGAATCTGGTTTGGTTTTGTTAACAGGACTTCTGTTGCAGCTGCGTTTGAGGACAAACAGCTCTATGTGAAAAACAACTACTTAGTTTGAACAAGACGTCCCAATTTACAGCTTTGTGACAATAAATAAGCAGCAGGAGGTTTCAGCAAGATGAAATAAGGCTGACCTTAAGGCCAAGTACGGTGTATGTCCAAGTAGCCTAGAGTGGCTAAGTTAGCTAACCAACAGTATGGTAGCTTAGCTGCTTTACAAATGGAATATTAGGGCTGGTCCCCAATATAGGAAGATCTGAATATTGATTGGTTGTGGTGGGATTCGGATAATAATTTTGATATTCCAATCGTCCTGCGCGCCGCTGCCAACTGCCACCGTGGTTCCAGTACGTGGACCTGCCAACTCCGGTGTCAAAAATGCTTTCGAACAGCACAGAGTTTCAACTTAAGAAGATAAAAATAAAAGTAGAAAAGCACTCAGAGATCCAGACCTCCACCAAGCAGCTTCAGTCCACCCCCAACACAATCTCCCAATGACTAAGTATCCTTAAATTAAAAAACATCCTGGATCCAGACGGTGATCCGGATCAGTCCCAACATGTCATCATTTCTTCTTTGTCCCATTTCACACATTTCCTGAACATTTCATCCAAATCCGTCCATTACTTTTTGAGTTATTTTGAACACAAACAAACAAACAAACAAACATATAAATAAAGAAACCAACGCCGGCAAAAACACAACCTCCTTGGCGGATGGAACAATACTCTATATGCAGATGATTTATTTCTATATGCATCAGACCCTGTTCTGAGTGTACCTCTTACTGTCTATGTTTTGGAGGAATATAAACTGAACTTTGGTAAGAGTGAATGTTACCCTGTTCATGACCCGACTCGTCAGATACAGGATGGCGTCTTGCCGTTCCACATGTCCAGAAATGGCTTTAGATACTTGGGCATTAATATTACAAGAGACAAGCAGAGCCTTTATGATAGGACTTTCATTTCATTCATATGGAGTGGCAAGAGACCTAGAATACAGTTAGATCTACCACAGAGGCCCAGATTGAAGGATGGCTGAGCTCTTCCAGGTCTCCTCCACTATTATTGGGCCACTACTAACACTGATGAAGTCCTTTACTGGCTCCATGCTCCTGATACAGACTGGTGTCGCTCTGAAGCCACATCATATATTTCAGCATCCCTTCATGCCCTGGTCACGTCCAGTCTTCCCCTGTCTATTTTTAATTTTACTAACAATCCAACTGTCACAAATACAATCAAAATAAGGGTCCAACTTAGACAGCGCTTTGGGTTCGATGACTTTCTTCATATCAGTCCTTTATGTAATAATCATTCTTTCCCCCACAGCTCGATCGACTCCGGATCTTCTCTTCGGCAAAGACGAGGCATTTTTAAATTTGAAGAAATGCACTTAAACGGTTTGTTTGCGTCCGGTGAGCTCTCGCTGGTCCTTGAAAATCCAGGGGGAGATGGTGTAAATCTCACGCCAGGCCCTTCCTAGGGACGCACCGAACCACGTTTTTTTTAACTTTCAATCCGATCCCGATACCTGAATTTGGATATCTGCCCATACCGATACTATTCCGATACCAGAGCTCTGTTTGCTTTAATATTATTATCATCATTATTGTTGATTACCTCCGTCTACAAGGGGGAACCCTGAGGGAGGAGGTTATGCGATCGTCGAAATCCAGACATCTGCAGTAAAGCTCAGGGCTGGAACTCCTTTTAACTTCTCAGCTAACTTGGTCGACACTCGGTTCTATAGTTCAGGGAGCCTCTGATAAATATCTCCTGGATAAACTAGATCTGGCTGCAAGTGTTCAATCAAACCCTTCGTTTTCTACAGCTGATAACGGTTGGTCGTCGAGTTCAGTGAAGCTGAGCAGCTTCTCGGTGATCCCGTTAGCTTTCACGTTGTCTGGAGGGAGTTTACCTTTAGGAGTGACTCCAGAAGTGATTCCTGCCGGCTCCTTTCGTCTTTCTGTCCCGTGGCTAACAAACCGCTGTGCTCTTTACTGGGATGCTTTTTCTAATGTTTGATTAAGTTTGTTGTATTGTAGGTCGCGACGGAGCTTCCGCCTCTCGGTACAACGGCTCTGCAAACATTACATGTTGCTGTTTTGCTTTTCGGTGTTGCTGAGGTCAAATATTTCCACACAGCGGACATGCTACGATGAAAAGTTAGCCACAGTGCTGCTAAATGCTCGCTTGCTAGCTGGCTGCAAACTGTGGAGTGGATTTCCTGAATGGAGGCGTGTCGTTACTCCGCGTTTCATTGAGACACGCCTCCATTCAGGAAATCCACTCCACAGTTTGCAGCCAGGTAGCAGAGCAGCAGCATGGAATCACCTGTGGAGTCCTTTCAGCAGACGTGCACAGACATGGCTCATGGAAATGGAAATCTCTGTAGGTTGGATTGGAAATTTCTGATCCGTGAATTACGTTGGTATCGGAACCCAACACCGATACTGGATCGGATCGGCCCCGTCCCTAGCTGTACCCATATCAGCAGCAGGTCTCCAAGGTGAACAGCCTCTGGCATGTTGGATCGAGGCAGGTAAGGGAAGCCGGCAGGTCAGATCCTTAACTTCAGGATAAGGATTGGCTCTGAGGGCTGGGTCAGTCGGGCTGGGGTGCGAAGTGGGACTGGGCTCGAGCCGTAAATTCGAACTTCCACGATCCACCTTACGTCGGTATTTCCAAGTCCGCCACTTCCTTCAGCACAGCGACCCTAACTTTCTGGGTTTGCCTTCACTTCCAGGTGTAGATGATATGTTAGACATCTCTTTTAGCACAAAAAAACTCATTTCAAAGATTCCTGACTGTTCAGCTTCTCTTAAAAACAAAGCCCTTGTAAAACTCAGAGAGGACTGGGTGGATGAGCTGGCGGTACAGCACCTGCAACACGTCCTGCCGAGAGACCTTCCAGCGCATCGTGAGAGCAGCTGAGGAGATCATTGGTGCCTCTCTTCTATCGCTCACACCTTTGAGAGGCCCCTGACTGCAGTGTGCAGTTCGGGGCGGAGCTCAACGTTTGACTCCACCCATCTCAACGTTCCATAAACCAATCACGTTCAGTCTTATTACATACAGTCTAACCCTCACCATTCAGGAATGTGTGTATCTAATGCAATTCAGAGTGGAACCACATATAGGGCCAAATACAGGTTGGTGACTATGCTGGGAGCAGAAGATGGCGCTCATTTTACATGCAGGTAATGTCCCCATGGGCGGAGTCAAGTGTTAGATTCAGCCAATAGCAGCGTTGAGCTCCGCCCCGAACTGCACACTGGCTGAAGGACGGTTTCATCCACCAGGCTGTCAGAACACTGAACTCCAACCCCCCCCCCCATCATCACCACTGGACTTCAATCCTTGGAGTCTATCCTGTACACACACTTTACCCAGGCAGTAAGCTTACTTACTTAGCTCACTTATTTGTATTTTTTTGAATGCTCTTTTGTTTTGTTCAGTAGAATTTTATCTACTTCATGTCTTTATTTACCTAATGTTTACTGTCTGCACTGAGGGTTTGAAGAGTACAGGAATTTAATGCTCTTTATGTCCTGTACATATCACAGTATTGACAATAAAAACACTTTGACTTTGTATTTCCAATCTGCTGGTCTCCGTGAGTGTCCTCCATGTTTTTTGTAGATAGACGGGGGTGGTTGTTAAGTTCATTGTGTGTGTGTGGAAATATATAAAGACACACACACATATATATGTATTTAAACTGAAATGTTAGTGACTGTACATCTTCATTGTACTCATCTGCCTGATAACATTTCTACATAAAAAGATTATTCACAAAAGGAAAAATACTTTAACCTGTTAATAAACACAAAAACCAGCTTTCTGTCAGTTTGACTGTCTCACCTTCCATCTGAAGACCGTCTGAAACCAATTGGAGGATCTTTTGACTGGTCACTCTTCATGGACGAACAGCCAACAGAAATCCTCTTACTGCTCTGCAGACAGTCAGCCAGCTTCTCCTGCTTCATCCTCCTCAGGAACAACACTGTGATCTGCTGGAACATCTCTCTGCTGCTCCTCTGCTCTTCATCCTCACCCTCCTCATCCTCCCTCTGACTCCCTGAGCATTCTGGGTAATCTGGACTCACAACCTTCTGCATCTTCTTCAGCTCCTTCTTCACAAAAGTCACCATGTTGTCCTCCAGCAGCTGGAACACACAAATGTGACAATGAGCCATCAGAGTGAAACCATGGAGCCAAACATCACATCCATGTTGGACACACTGACAGTCCACTGGTCTACAAAGAGCAGCATGGAGACGCCTGAACACAACACATGGACCAGACCTTGTTGTTCATGTACGCACCATGAATATGGAGTCCAGGTGATGCTGCTGGACAGACGGAGCTGTGGGAACCTCTGAGCTCTGCTGCTCCACTCTGTGGATCAACATCAACACTTAGATGTCAGTACGTCTGTCCACACAGAGACAAACAGCAGCTACGACACCATCAACGTCTTCAGGAGACTCTGAACATGGAACAAGTCATCTCCACAGTTAAACCTCATCATGTCTCCCCCTCGCTGTGACGTGGACGTTCACAACAGACACAAACACTTTGGCTTTCAGAGCAGGTCGGACAACACGTCGTACAAACCAGTTCTTTTCTACAGTCACTGACTCTTTCTGTCAGTTTGACTGTCTCACCTTCCATCTGAAGATTGGCTGAAACTAAGAGGAAGATCCTTTGACCGGTCACTCTTCATGGACACACAGCTGGGTCCGGGTCCAGGTCCAGGTCCAGGCTCAGGTCCAGGTCCAGGTCCAGGTCCAGGTCCATGCCGAGACCTTTTAGAGGGAGGGACTCCCTCCTCTCTGTCCTCACACTGATGCATAGCAGACAAACACAACAACCTGCTGGGAGAGTCACACATTAGTCCTCCTCCTTCCTCTCAGTCACATGACAAACACACACAGCTGTGATTGGAGGAAACCTGTCCAGCTGTGGGACAGCTGCTTCACCTCAACACTCAGTCTAAACTACTAGAAGCTCTTCAACATCTGACATGTTCCTCTTTGTCCAAGTCCTCTATATCCAGTCAGAGGCTGTTGAAGGAAAAACCTGCCAGCCACCAGGTGATGTCTACACAGTCTGTTACCATGGTAACTGGATCCTCTTCCTGGTTTCCTTCATCTCAGAGCAACAACCTCAGAGTTCTCCTATAGACCTGCTTTCTGGACCAGAGTCCTGCTGTAGATCCTGTCTGCTCAAAGCCTCATTCTGTCCTCTTAGTTTCTATTTGGACTTCCTGTCTGTCAACACCACATGAAGAGAGGACAAAGAAACCTGCAGAACCCTCAGTCAGAGATTTGAGGAGTTTACTTTGATGGTTTTTCACATGAAACCAGAAACAAACAGACCTCATGATTTCTGTTTGGTGTAGAAACTCAAAGGAACAGCAGAACCTAGAACCACACCCAGCCATGTCTGTTCTGGTGTCGCAGTTAGAAAAGAGGAAACGAGCTGTTTGCTGGTTTCTGCCTCTTTGGACTGAATCACTAACAAACTATCAGAGTCTCATCAGCTGAACTCACCAGAACCTGAGTCAGTCGTTGAGGAGCAGCAGTTGGATCCAGTTCAGACACAAACACAGACGTTATTCTACCGTCGCTCTGACAAACTTTCACTGCTTCCTTCAGTGACGTAGATCTCAGTTCGGGAAAGTTGGGAAAACATCCACAGAGTCGGACTTCCGGTATCAATAACTCATCAGTGACACGTTGTCAAACATAATCGATGCCTCTGTCCGTCGCTGTAAGGAAGACAACGAGCTACAAGCCGAGTTTAATCAACATTTGCTGTCTGTCAGGCTGCAGAAACAACATTAGTGTCTATGGGTGTGATTGCACCAACTGTCCTCTAGGTGTCAGTGTTGGAGGTGAAACGAGCAGCTGAGGAGGTGATCTGAGGTGAGCTGCAGCAAACTTTCACTCATATTTAAGCCCTGATCAGAAAATCCACCCGTTCAGCAGCTGCATGGACCAGAAGCACTGAGAATGAACTAGTTCTGAGTGTCTCCATCATCAGAACTCATTCAGGTCTGAACACATCCTGCAGAACCAACCGGACCATCAGCAGCTGCTCTGCTCCGTTTATGAACCTTTACTGGCATCAGATGGAAACAGCTGATGACACACGATCATTGAACACGAGTGGAAACAGTCTGAGGTGTCTGGAGCGTGACGTCATGTGTCCCTCCTGAACCTGTGAGCAGGCTGGAGGGTGATTGGCTGTACGTGTCCACAGGTGCGTGCGTGTGCGCGCGTGTCGTGACTCAGCCGGTCAGACTGCAGCTGATCATCTGTGGAGGAACTCCGGAGACGCTGCGTCCAGGTGAAGCTGTCCGCAGGTGAGCCGCAGTAAATCCACGCACACGCGGGACTCAGGTGACGGTAAGTCGTGCGCGCTGAGCCGCTTCTTATCCGCACCTGATCCGTGCGTGAGTCTCTGAACACCGCAGCTTCGTCCTGCTGCAGCAGCGACGAGCCCAGACTCTGCAGCTTCTGCTCGGGGGCGGAACTCCGTTGAAAAAAGGGCCGGTTTAAGGTCGGAGCGGTTTTTAGGGGCGGAAAGCGACGCGTTAGAAACGATTTAAGTGTCTGAGGGAGTTCGAGAGACTCTGAGGATGAATTCGGCTCAGATGTCAGGAGACCAGGAGGCGTTTAAATGGCGCGTTTGAGGATCTGGAGTTTGCGTCGCCTCCTGCACGCTGCACGAAATGAGCGTGTTTCCTGAAAAGGTGACGCTGCTGGTTTTAGTTCTTTATTCCTGTGTCCAGTTTAACCAGCGGAAAGTGTTCCAGTGTGTTTCTGCATCAGACTGTTCAATGAGGTCCAACCTTCAACTAATGTGTGTGTTTTATAACACACACATGCATTATTTAGAGCTGACATCATGTTGCATGTCTTTTACATTTTGCTCCGTTTATTTTCGCCGTGTCTTGCTTCACTCTGCGTGTTTCAAACAGTTCAGTGGTTCTGTGATCAGATTCTGAGCCTCAGCAGTTTCATGTTCGCTGTCAGATGCTGGGTTTTGCAGCAGAAACACTGGAGGCAGGAACGTTAACCCTCACCTGTACAGGAGAGTCAGGTGGCAGGTGTGTTCTCCTGTCCTGTGTGTGTGTGTGTGTGTGTGTGTGTGTGTGTGTGCTGCAGTCTGCATCAGTGTGTGTGTGGTTTTGTAGTATTATAAGTGTGTTATAAACATGTACCTGAGCTGTGTGTGTGTGTTGAGGCCTTTCAGACAGTGTGTGACCATCTGCTGCCATGTTTATGAATGAACTCCTGCAGATCTGACACACACACACACATAGCAGGCGTGTGTGTGTGTGTGTGTGTGTGTGTGTGTGTGTCCATGCAGTGAGGTGTTGCTGGACGTTTGTGCTGCAGCAGCATTCTCTCTCTCTGTTGTTACATAACAGGTCGTCCTCTGCATCATCGTCCTGCAGGATTAGAGGCTCTGAGCTGCTTCGTCTCTTTGTGTTTGAGTTCCTGCTGCTGTCACTTCGTCCTCATCGGCTCCAATAATCGATCAACCCACTGGATCAGTTTCAACCCAGTGACCCGGAGTGAGTCGAGTCGCTGCAGCTGATTCATGCCTGGAATTCCTGACGGCTGCTGCAGTAGCGTGTTTTCATGTTTTCATGTTTTCGCAGGTTGAGCTTGGAGTTTGATGTTAAATGATTCTAAAGGAACTGAAGGATTGAAACAAAACTTTTGAACTCAGAAATCTGAAAACTGTAACGAAAAAACATGAAAACAGACTCATAAAGCAGCAGCAGCGTAGCACCAACCACCTACATGAGAACACAGGGGTTCAGTTCAACTCACTGGGGGGAAACTGGCTTATTTGGTGGTTTAAACTGGTTTATTTGGTTTAAACTGGTTTATTTGGTGGTTTAAACTGGTTTATTTGGCCGAAACTGGTTTATTTGGTGGTTTAAATTGGTTTATTTGGTGGTTTAAACTGGTTTATTTGGTTTAAACTGGTTTATTTGGTGGTTTAAACTGGTTTATTTGGTGGTTTGAACTGGTTTATTTAGTTTAAACTGGTTTATTTGGTGGTTTAAACTGGTTTATTTGGCCTAAACTGGTTTATTTGGTGGTTTAAACTGGTTTATTTGGTTTAAACTGGTTTATTTGGTGGTTTAAACTGGTTTATTTGGTTTAAACTGGTTTATTTGGTGGTTTAAACTGGTTTATTTGGCCGAAACTGGTTTATTTGGTGGTTTAAATTGGTTTATTTGGTGGTTTAAACTGGTTTATTTGGTGGTTTAAACTGGTTTATTTGGCCTAAACTGGTTTATTTGGTGGTTTAAACTGGTTTGTTTGGTTGTTTAAACTGGTTTACTTGGTGGTTTAAACTCGTTTATTTGGTGGTTTGAACTGGTTAATTTGGTTTAAACTGGTGTATATGTTGGCATAAACTGGTTTATTTGGTGGTTTAAACTGGTTTATTTGGTGGTTTAAACTGGTTTATTTGGCCTAAACTGGTTTATTTGGTGGTTTAAACTGGTTTATTTGGCCTAAACTGGTTTATTTGGTGGTTTAAACTGGTTAATTTGGTTTAAACTGGTGTATATGTTGGCATAAACTGGTTTATTTGGTGGTTTAAACTGGTTTATTTGGTGGTTTAAACTGGTTTATTTGGCCTAAACTGGTTTATTTGGTGGTTTAAACTGGTTTATTTGGCCTAAACTGGTTTATTTGGTGGTTTAAACTGGTTTATTTGGCCTAAACTGGTTTATTTGGTGGTTTAAACTGGTGTATATGTTGGCATAAACTGGTTTATTTGTTGGTTTATACTGCTGTATTTGGTGGGTTATACTGGTGTATTTGGTTTAAACTGGTGTATTTGGTTTATACTGGTGTATTTGGTTTAAACTGGTGTATTTGGTGGTTTATACTGGTGTATTTTGTTTTAACTGGTGTTTTCCCAGCAGTAGAAACGTATTTCTTATATCTTAGCAGACAAATAAAACTTAGTGTTTCTTCTTCTTGTTGGATCTTTAGTCTCTGCTGCAGATATTTGGGTGTAAATGATAATAAATGATGCTTTCTGCTGTTTGCGCTGCTGTTAAACGTTCATTAAACCCTTTAAACAGTTTTATTCTGCAGCTCACGTTTTAAATTCCTGCCTTTAAATCCGGTTTTTGAGGCAGCAGCGTCGGTGTGTGTTTTCCTTTAGCCTGTTTCTGTGAGATCAGTGAAGCTGAATGTGTCTGAACATGTTGGATTAACAGCAGCCTGTGGAGACTGATGGAGGTTTGTCTTCTCAGGATTAACTAACGGCAGCGTCGGGACCAAACCCTAAACCCTAAACCCCAACACCGCTCTTCAACTCTACCAGTGACTGTCAGCAGGTTGGGGCAGGTTGAAGTCGGCAGATCTGCTGTTTTCAGTGACTGATCCACAGACCAGGAGCCTCATTTAATATTCTACTGTGGTTTCATGGTTTTTCAGTATTTATCTGTAAACCGCTGATCCGATGATGTTAAAGGAGGAACTCATGAAGGAGAAGGAGAGGAGTCGTTTCAGTAGAAATAAATGAAGGTAGAAGAGGTGAAAAGGACAAATGAAGCAGTACGAGTTGTAAACGTTGTTATTAGGAGGGAATGAACGCATTTTAAAAAGGCAGAAATAAAATAAAGTCACACGTTAGAGCTGTCCTGGAGCCGTGAGGAGAGTTTAAAGAGGGTGATCTGGTTTAAACTGGTTGATTTGGTTTAAACTGGTGTATCTGGTGGTTTAAACTGGTGTATTTGGTGGTTTAAACTGGTTTATTTGGTTTAAACTGGTTTATTTGGTGGTTTAAACTGCTTTATTTGGTGGTTTAAATTGGTGTATTTGGTTTACACTAGTTTATTTGGTGGTTTAAACTGGTTTATTTGGTTTAAACTGGTTTATTTGGTGGTTTAAACTGGTTTATTTGGTGGTTTAAACTGGTGTACTTGTTGGTATAAAACTGGTTTATTTGGTTTAAACTGGTTTATTTGGTGGTTTAAACTGGTTTATTTGGTGGTTTAAACTGGTGAACTTGTTGGTATAAAACTGGTTTATTTGGTTTAAACTGGTTTATTTGGTGGTTTAAACCGTTTTTGTTGGTTTAAACTGGTTTATTTGGTGGTTTGAACTAGTTTATTTGGTTTAAACTGGTTTTTTGTTGGTTTAAACTCGTGTATTTAGTTTAAACTGTTTTATTTAGTATAAACTGGTTTATTTGGTTTGAAGTGGTTTATTTGGGGATTTGAACTGGTTTGTTTGTTGATTTGTTGGTGTAAAACTGGTGTGTTTGTTTAAACTGGTGTACTTAGTGTAAACTGGTTTATTTGTTGGTTTGAACTGGTTTATTTGTTTGTTTAAACTGGTGTACTTAGTGTAAACTGGTTTATTTGGTTTAAACTGGTTTATTTCTTGGTTTAAATTGGTTTGTTTCTTGGTTTAAACTGGTGTATTTGGTTACTAGTTTATTTGGTGGTTTAAACTGGTTTACTTCTTGTTTAAACTGGTGTATTTGTTGGTTTAAACTGGTGTATTTGGTTTATACTGGTTTATTTAGTGTAAACTGGTTTATTTCTTGGTTTAAACTGGTTTATTTAGTGTAAACTGGTTTACTTCTTGTTTAAACTGGTTTGTTTAGTGTAAACTGGTTTATTTGTTGGTTTAAACTGGTTTATTTGTTGGTTTAAACTGGTGTATTTGGTTTAAACTGGTTTATTTAGTGTAAACTGGTTTATTTCTTGGTTTAAACTGGTTTATTTAGTGTAAACTGGTGTATTCGGTGTGTTTCAATGTGTTTTTGCAGCAGATGGAGGATCATGCAACTCATCATCCAACAACTCAAACTCCCACAATCCCTCAGTCTGAGCTATTGTTGGTTGTTTTGCTGCTTTTCATGCTCTCAGTGAAGGTTTCTGTGATGGATCTGCAAAACATGAACTCTGACTTTGTGTTTCTTTCTCTAAGGAGGAAAACTCAAAGCGGCTTCTTTTGGTTTCACTTCCTTGTTGTCTTTCCTGTATCTAAAGCAGCGTTTTCATCCACCGGTGTGTTTTAAACTGCTGTGGCATCATCTGAAGTCTTTATCTCCACATGTTTTCCTTCACACTCAGGCAGCAGCTGATAACGGAGGCTATTCCTGCTGACACTGAACAGACGTTACCGTAGAAACGCAGCAGAACTCAGGCAGCCCAGAGTTTTACTGCAGTTCTTACAGTACTACTGATGCAATGTACCGTTTAACTGAGTACAACAGTGTTCAGGCTTTATGTTGAGCTGCTGCTGCTGGGATCAACAAAACTGTGGCTGAGGTTTGTGTGTCGGTTTTGCTGTTTTGTGTCTTGTTTGTTGTGTTTCATTTTGTGTGGTTTTGCGTTGTTTGGGGTCTCGTTTGTGCTTTTCTGTGTGTCCTTTAGTGTTTTGTTCGTGTTGTTCAGTGAAGTGTTGGGTCTCGTTTGTCGTTTTGTGTCACTAATGTTCAGCTTCTGGAGCCGTGATGTTCGACTGATATCAGGAGTTTTCGTGTGTCGACTCTGAACATGCAGAAAGCTGCTGATTGAAACCCTGTTGGTCTTTTCTGCTCGTTGAAGTCCGACAGATCTGAGCTTTGACAGACAGACTTTCTGCTTCCTTCCTCGTCTCTTATCTGTGAAATAATTCTGTCTGCTTCGTCTCCATTTGTCCTCTGAGACTTTTCCTGCTTTCAAAGCTCCAAACTTCAGCCCACGTGTTGGTTTGAGCTGCAGCGTGTCGGAGCGTCGAGGCCTTTTATCCATAAGATCAGAAGTTCATCAGATTATTGTTAATTAGTTCTGACTGTTGTTGTGTGATTGTTTGTGGGTTTAGGTTGAGGAGACGTTTCAGAATCATGAAACTCAGTTTGTAAAAACAGTTTCTGCCTGTTAAAGTTAATTTTACTGTCATCACGTCTCGTGAACGTTAAAGTCTGAGGTGTTTTCTTCTCTGAGCTGCAGCATGTGATTTTTGGAGCTTTACTTAAAGCTTTAACGCTGCTTTTCTGGGGATTAATGCACATTTGGGAGCTCCGTTTAACTTTATAAGTACAGAGGAATCAATTAAACGCAATTAAAAACATTATAAACAAGACGTGAACTCGGTTGTGCAGGAAAACAACAACAGTCTGGATGATCTGTTTTCCTTTTTAAATGTTTTTCTGTAGAAAAACGTCCATTGAAAAGCTAAAATGTCAGGAGTGTGTTTGCAGTATAAGTTAGTCTGCAGAGGATTTAAAGATTAAGATAAATCCAGACTGAGGCTCCACTGAAGCACGAACAAGGCAGGTTTGTTTTTATTGTACATTTCATACCGAGTGTTTTAAACTGAACAATAAATGTCAAAAAATAAAGGAAAACATTCAGATTCAAAGGCTTAAGCTTAAAGTGTAAAACAAGTAAAAGTGCAGAAAAGTTTAAAGCAGATTTTGTGAAAGTGGTGCATTAATTAGTTTTAAAAGTACAGTTTACCTGAGCACAGCGGAAGTGATAAATCCACTCATCAGTGAACTGTTTTGCAAATCATTCAGCTGTAATTGTCAAATTATTTCTTATGAAGACAATCCATGGCTGCAGACCTGTGAGAAATAAAAACAGAATGAACTCCGCAGTAAGATCCTGCTTTTACATTCATGCACAAGTTAAAAAAATAGTGATATCATATGTGATAGTGTAACAGGGGAAATATTTCTGCACTGACTTCTTGTACATTTTTCTGACTTTATTTATATGTTTTTATTGAAGTAACATTTTAAAAGGAGGATTTTTACTTGTAATGATGCAAAGAAATCAGCTGTAACAACCCAGGAATGTTCTCTAAGAAGTGACTTTGGTTGAGTCGCTTTACATCGTCAGCTCGTGCTACTAAACCAAATATTGTGAAGCACGGTGGTGGCAGCATCATGGTGTGAAGCACGGTGGTGGAAGCATCATGGTGTGAAGCACGGTGGTGGCAGCATTATGATGTGAAGCATGGTGGTGGCAGCATCATGACGTGAAGTACGGTGGTGGCAGCATCATGATGTGAAGCACGGTGGTGGCAGCATCATGATTAAAGCATGGTGGTGGCAGCATCATGATGTGAAGTACGGTGGTGGCAGCATCATGATGTGAAGCACGGTGGTGGCAGCATCATGATGTGAAGCACGGTGGTGGCAGCATCATGATGTGAAGCACGGTGGTGGCAGCATCATGATGTGAAACATGGTGGTGGCAGCATCATGATGTGAAGCACGGTGGTGGCAGCATCATGATGTGAAACATGGTGGTGGCAGCATCATGATGTGAAACATGGTGGTGGCAGCATCATGACGTGAAGCACGGTGGTGGCAGCATCATGACGTGAAGCACGGTGGTGGCAGCATCATGACGTGGCACGGTGGTGGCAGCATCATGAAGTGAGCACGCGGTGGCAGCATCATGATGTGAAGCACGGCGTGGCAGCATCATGATGTGAGAGCACGGCGGTGGCAGCATCATGATGTGAAGCATGGTGGTGGCAGCATCATGATGTGAAGCATGGTGGTGGCAGCATCATGATGTGAAGCATGGTGGTGGCAGCATCATGATGTGGAGCATGGTGGTGGCAGCATCATGATGTGAAGCATGGTGGTGGCAGCATCATGTGAAGCATGGTGGTGGCAGCATCATGATGTGAAGCATGGTGGTGGCAGCATCATGACGTGAAGCATGGTGGTGGCAGCATCATGATGTGAAGCACGGTGGTGGCAGCATCATGACGTGAAGCATGGTGGTGGCAGCATCATGAAGTGAAGCATGGTGGTGGCAGCATCATGATGTGAAGCATGGTGGTGGCAGCATCATGACGTGAAGCACGGTGGTGGCATCATCATGATGTGGAGAAGCTTATTTTTATTGACATTTCAACTTATAATAGATGTGATATTTTAGAGCAAATGACCAGTTTTGTGATTTTGACAGTAAATTATATTATATAACATGTTGGTGCTGAAATCACCAAATCATTTGACACAACTTGTCATTCGTCACTTGTGCGTTTATGTCGTTACCGTGGCTACATGCAGGTCAGACTGGTGTTGACAGTGAAATGTTATAAGGTCTGATTTAGGAAGGTTGTTGTTGCGTCACCAGCTCATGTTAATAAACCAAATACTCACAGATTCAGATTTGTTTTCAGAAACGCAACAAATGGGATCGAACATTTACCGACATGCAGGCAGCTTCAGCGTCGTCTTGTCGGCTTTACTGGGACTCGATGCTCAATCAGCCATGTTGGACGTTTCCGCTGCAGGGTCTCGTGGCTTCTAAGTGCCCACTCTAATTATGCAGCCAGCGCTTTGAATCTCAGCTGGTCTGGAAGCAGGAGAGGAGCAGCGATCAGCACTCGTCTAGTTCCACTTAAACCACTTCAGTCTGGGTCTGGTTCTGCTCTGGGTCTGGTTCTGCTCTGGACGTCCAGTTTGTAGTTCAGACTTAATCAGGGACGGTTGTGAACGTTCTGACCTCATCACCAGCTTCTTCCAACCAAACCAGCTTTCAGTCCTGATCAACAAACTGTGACTCAACTTTTTATTCTTCTCCTCTTGGAGCTGAAACTGTTCGCCCACTTCTTCACCTCCCACTCAGAGGTTCTGCTCGCTGATGGAGGATGAAGCCGACAACAATCCGACACTGTTCAGCCCGAAAGACGAGAAACACGGAACCAGACTGACAGAATCTATGGAAAGGATTTAACCCTCAACGTTGAGTTAATGTAATTTAACACTACAGGGAAAATAACTATTAATAATCACCCATAATGATATTTTTGCTGATTTAAATCTAGTAAATAAGGTAAATATAAAACCAGTTTATAGTCAAACATTGTAAAAGACTGAATTATCATTGAGACAAACACATTTCTGATGCAGACGTTATTTAAAGGTTTGGTTTTAAGTGCGTAAATTAAGTTTTTGTTTCCTGTAATTTTTAAAAATATGATCTGTAACTAAACAAAACAGGAAAAAATTGCACATTAACAGTTTAAAAACATAATTATCCCGTTTTATAAAGCCTTAAATGCATGTTTTTTTCTTTTAAATAACAGCAAACACCGGTGTAATAATGATATTTTTGCTGATTTAAAGACATTTTACAGTCAAACATTCCAAACATTAAATCACCTCTTAGACTCTTGATGTGGACGTTTACAGTTTTAGCCAATCAGTGGAATAATTGATTATATATATATTTTTAAAAATAGTGTAATTTTACAGTTAAATGTTGTAAAAAATGACTTATTTTATTGATAGAAATGCAGATTTTTTATGTTATGTGGATGTTACTTACAGTCCTGGTCTGTTTTTCTCTGATATTTTACTGGTTATTGTCCATAATTTAACAAAAAAAGATCAAATCTGTAAAGTTACTGGTAAATAGAAATGACCTGGTGTGTTTTCAGTCCTTGTTTTTGTTTGAAATGACTCCAGATGTCTGTAGAAGTTAAAGGTCTGGTCTGTTTTCTTCGGATCAACGCGCTTATTCATACTTTTATTGTGTAATTTAATGAAAACAGGAAATATCTTCCTGTATTTAGCTGTTATATTGTTTAAAAACTACCCTTTAGAGCATTTAACTTCCTCACAGTGACTCTGGGGAGCCTCCTGCCGTGTGTTCGGATCCTTTGCTGACCCTCTTGTTGGGTTTTGATCCGGGTTAGATCCAGGACTGATGCTTGGATCCAGGTTCAGTCCTGGTTTTGGTTCTGTCCTCTCATTGGCTGCCGCTCCTCTACATCACACTACTTTTCCACTACTCTCACGGCTCCGTCCTCCTCCTTCAGTCTGCAGCCAATAACGAGGGGCGGCCCGCTGCTGCTTAGCAACGGCCAATCCGCTCAGACCGGTCAGAATGGGGGCGGGGCTTCAGAGGGGTTAAGTTACCTGGAAAAGTGCAGCTCAGTTAATCTGCAGACGTGAAGCCAGAAACCCAGAGTGGACCTGAGGAAACACTGCACTGTGCTGAAGACACACAAACACACACACACACAGAAACACACACAAATAGACACACAACCACACACACACAGAAACACACACGTATAGATACAAACATATGGACACAAACATAGTAACACACAAGCATATATACACACACATAGACACACACATATAAACACACGTATACACACACATATACACAAACATATAGACACACACGCATAGAGATACACACACAGACACACACATGGAGACACTTCCTTCTTCATGGAGCCTCTCAGCTCATGTTGATGTCCAACCCTGTGGACATTGACAGCTGTGTTCCAGCAGCTTCTGGTTCATCCAGACCTGCTTTCTGCTGGTTCCTGGTGGACTCTGGACCATCCTGACCAGGTGTCAAGAAACTATTGGACCAAACTGGACTAAATGTAGACCAAACTAAATATGGACCAAACTGGACTAAACCAAACTGGACTAAACATGGACCAAACTGGACTAAACATGGACCAAACTGGACTAAACATGGACCAAACTGGACTAAACATGGACCAAACTGGACTAAAACAAACTGGACTAAACCAAACTAGACTAAATGTAAACCAAACTGGACTAAACATGGACCAAACTAGACTAAAACAAACTGGACTAAACCAAACTGGACTAAATGTAAACCAAACTGGACTAAACGTGGACCAAACTGGACTAAACATGGACCAAACTGTAGTAAATGTGGACCAAACTGGACTAAATGTAAACCAAACTGGACTAAACATGGACCAAACTGGACTAAATGTAAACCAAACTGGACTAAACATGGACCAAACTAGACTAAAACAAACTGGACTAAACCAAACTAGACTAAATGTAAACCAAACTGGACTAAACATGGACCAAACTAGACTAAATGTAAACCAAACTGGACTAAACATGGACCAAACTAGACTAAAACAAACTGGACTAAACCAAACTAGACTAAATGTAAACCAAACTGGACTAAACATGGACCAAACTAGACTAAAACAAACTGGACTAAACCAAACTAGACTAAATGTAAACCAAACTGGACTAAACATGGACCAAACTAGACTAAAACAAACTGGACTAAACCAAACTGGACTAAATGTAAACCAAACTGGACTAAACGTGGACCAAACTGGACTAAACATGGACCAAACTGTAGTAAATGTGGACCAAACTGGACTAAATGTAAACCAAACTGGACTAAACATGGACCAAACTGGACTAAATGTAAACCAAACTGGACTAAACATGGACCAAACTAGACTAAATGTAAACCAAACTGGACTAAACATGGACCAAACTAGACTAAAACAAACTGGACTAAACCAAACTGGACTAAATGTAAACCAAACTGGACTAAACGTGGACCAAACTGGACTAAACATGGACCAAACTGTAGTAAATGTGGACCAAACTGGACTAAATGTAAACCAAACTGGACTAAACATGGACCAAACTGGACTAAATGTAAACCAAACTGGACTAAACATGGACCAAACTGGACTAAATGTAAACCAAACTGGATTAAATGTAAACCAAACTGGACTAAACATGGACCAAACTGGACTGAATGTAAACCAAACTGGATTAAATGTAAACCAAACTGGACTAAACATGGACCAAACTGGACTAAACATGGACCAAACTGGACTAAATGTAAACCAAACTGGACTAAATGTGAACCAAACTGGACTAAACCAAACTGGACTAAAACAAACTGGACTAAACCAAACTGGACTAAAGGTAGACCAAACTGGACTAAACCAAACTGGACTAAACCAAACTGGACTAAAGGTAGACCAAACTGGACTAAACGTGAACCAAACTGGACTAAACCAAACTGGACTAAACCAAACTGGACTAAACCAAACTGGACTAAACGTGAACCAAACTGGACTAAACCAAACTGGACTAAACCAAACTGGACTAAACTAACCAGACCTGCTTTCTGCTGGTTCCTGGTTGACTCTGGACCATCCTGACCAGGTGTCTCTCAGCAGCAGGTGGTAGTTTGTGTTTCCTTCCTGATGGTGGCAGCAACACACCTGGACCATGAACTTTATACTACAAACAGGTGATTCTAGGACCTGAAGCTGCTTTGAAACGGCTCCAAGGGACTTTCTGACTGGTTCTAGTCCATGATTTGCTTCTTCAGATCTTTGCTGAGCTCCTCAGACTTTCCCACTGTAGTGTCTGAGTCTAATGAGTGGATCAGTGGTTCTAGTTAAACTGGATCAGAGGAGTCAGCAGCTGTAGTCGATCAGAATCACTCAGGAGAAGTTGGAGGTCTTTAAACTAACAAAGCTTGATGAACACAACTTTCTACATCACTAAAACTGATAATTCAAGTTTCTGTTTGTGTATTTTTGCAGGTTTAGTCGTGTTTCAGAAGATCTTTAATGAATCTATGAAAGAACCAAAACACAGGATGGTTTCTGTGACAGAGATTCATGTTTCACAGTGATGATAATAATAATAATGATAATAATAATAATAATAATAATGATAATAATAATAATAATAATAATAATAATAATAATAATAATAATACTTCCACAGTACTTCTCAAGACAAGCGTTGACTCCACTGTAGAACATTCAGAGCTATTAGAAGCTATCAGGGTGTTTATTAGTGTAGAACCTGGAGCTGATGAGGCTCTGAGCAGCTCTCAGCAGGATGATTGGATTTCAGAACCAAACTGGGAGGTCTCTGGCTCCTCCTCCTCCTCCTCCTCCTCCTCCTCCTCCTCCTCCTCCTCCTCCTCCTCCTCCTCCTCTCAGACCCACTCTGATGGAATAACATGCGACACTCGACCGTGCAGTCCGCTGCAGTCGCTGCAGTCGCTGCAGTCGCTGCAGTCCGCCGGTCCACCGCTGCAGCAGCGTGAGGACCAGAGTCTGGAGCAGCGCAGCAGAATCCAGGATCAACGTCAGGCTTCCTGTAGAGACGGACTCAGTTCTGAGACACATCTGGAGCCGTAAGTTAGAACAGAGACAACATCTGGACTGGATCTGCACCTGGGAGTAGCTCACAGTGTGTACTTGTACTTCACAGTGTGTACTTGTACTTCACAGTGTGTGTTTGTACTTCATAGTGTGTGTTTGTACTTCATAGTGTGTGTTTGTACTTCATAGTGTGTGTGTGTACTTCATAGTGTGTATTTGTACTTCATAGTGTGTGTGTGTTTGTACTTCATAGTGTGTGTTTGTACTTCATAGTGTGTGTGTGTACTTCATAGTGTGTATTTGTACTTCATAGTGTGTGTGTGTACTTCATAGTGTGTGTTTGTACTTCATAGTGTGTGTTTGTACTTCATAGTGTGTGTTTGTACTTCATAGTGTGTATTTGTACTTCATAGTGTGTGTGTGTGTACTTCATAGTGTGCATTTGTACTTCATAGTGTGTGTTTGTACTTCATAGTGTGTGTTTGTACTTCATAGTGTGTGTGTGTACTTCATAGTGTGTGTGTGTACTTCATAGTGTGTGTTTGTACTTCATAGTGTGCGTTTGTACTTCATAGTGTGTATTTGTACTTCATAGTGTGTATTTGTACTTCATAGTGTGTGTTTGTACTTCATAGTGTGTATTTGTACTTCATAGTGTGTGTGTGTACCCCAAAGTGTGTGTTTGTACTTCATAGTGTGTGTTTGTACTTCATAGTGTGCATTTGTACTTCATAGTGTGTGTTTGTACTTCATAGTGTGCGTTTGTACTTCATAGTGTGTGTGTGTACTTCATAGTGTGTATTTGTACTTCATAGTGTGTGTTTGTACTTCATAGTGTGTGTGTGTACCCCAAAGTGTGTGTTTGTACTTCATAGTGTGTGTTTGTACTTCATAGTGTGCATTTGTACTTCATAGTGTGTGTGGTTGTACTTCATAGTGTGCGTTTGTACTTCATAGTGTGTGTGTGTACTTCATAGTGTGTATTTGTACTTCATAGTGTGTGGTTGTACTTCATAGTGTGTATTTGTACTTCATAGTGTGTGGTTGTACTTCATAGTGTGTGTATTTGTACTTCATAGTGTGTGGTTGTACTTCATAGTGTGTATTTGTACTTCATAGTGTGTATTTGTACTTCATAGTGTGTGTTTGTACTTCATAGTGTGTATTTGTACTTCATAGTGTGTATTTGTACTTCATTGTGTGTGTTTGTACTTCATAGTGTGTATTTGTACTTCATAGTGTGTGTTTGTACTTCATAGTGTGTGTTTGTACTTCATAGTGTGTATTTGTACTTCATAGTGTGTGTTTGTACTTCATAGTGTGTATTTGTACTTCATAGTGTGTATTTGTACTTCATTGTGTGTGTTTGTACTTCATAGTGTGTATTTGTACTTCATAGTGTGTATTTGTACTTCATAGTGTGTGTTTGTACTTCATAGTGTGTATTTGTACTTCATAGTGTGTGTTTGTACTTCATAGTGTGTATTTGTACTTCATAGTGTGTGTTTGTACTTCATAGTGTGTGTTTGTACTTCATAGTGTGTGTGTGTACTTCATAGTGTGTGTGTGTACTTCATAGTGTGTGTTTGTACTTCATAGTGTGCGTTTGTACTTGGAGTACAGTAGGTTTATTTCCATACACTGTAAAAAAAAAATAGCTTTGGACAGTTTTTAAGTTTAATTCATTTGAACTATTTACTGTTATTTTACACATTTTTCCAGTTTAAATTCCAGATAATCACAGAAAAAGTAATAATTTACATGTTAACTGTAAAAAAATCAAACAAACGCACTGTAAAAAATGTCTGTAATTTAAATGGTCATTTGTTGTTTTTTGACATTTAGCTTTAAAATTTTATCTATTTTTTTACTTTATAACTGTAAATTATTTAAAAACTGTAAAAATAGTTTAGCATTCCTTCTGGTTTGTTCTGTTTCTGTAAAAGCACAGAAAAAAAACATTTTAATTTACACGTTAACTGTAAGAAAACAGGACAGAACTGTAAATAACGTCCGAATTAAAACGTCTTTATTCGTCTAAATTCTACTTTTTTTCTTTTGCAACTATTAAATTTCACTATCGCTCTTTTAAATACACATTTTAAATGTTTTAAACGTTTAAAACACAAGAAACATGAAATTAAATGCAGAAAAAATAAATTTGACAAATATTTGCTGCTATTGAAAAAACTAATTATAATAAGGACTGTTATTTTATAAAGTTTTAATTTAAATGGAGTATAAAAATATGGGGAATTTGTTTAAATACTCCATAAACTTCAGTAATGGAGTTTAAATAATTTAAATTTCTATGGAGCCAGATCCAGAAGAAACCACCATGACCCAGAAAGAGGTTCTGGTGAATAACTATTGAACTAATGATGATATCAATGTGGATCCAGATGCTAAGGGTTTATTTTCTGGGTCAAGGAGGCTGATAATGGAGATAAAACAATCCTGGGACGATTATTTCTGGGTGTAAATGAGCTGCTTGGTGGAGGTCTGAGGTCTCTGAGGACTTTTCTAGTTTTAGAAGTGTTTTGTATGGCTTCTTGTTTTTGACAGTGTTCCTAACAGTTCTGTATTTAAAGTAGAAGAGCAGCGTTGCATCGTGACGTTACGCGGCTCCAGAAGTGAAACCAGCCGCTGGATTCGATGTGTTTTTACCGTCGCTGGATGACATAAGCTGCTGCTGGTGAAGCTGAGCAGCCTCGGTCTCTATAAACAGGATCACACGGCGCTTTAGGAGGCAGGAAACGTCTGACAAACCCTCAGACGTGAATTATGATTTAAAAAGTCTGAAAGGATGTGAAGCTGAAGCCCGGAGACGTCTAACTCCAGACGGCTGTATCGTCGCTCCATTCAGGAATTCTGCTTCATGCAGTAAAAATCCCGACGGTGTTTCTGCCCATGTATGGACGGGTCCTGTGTTCTGGGTTTCAGTGATGGGAAGCATTCATTCCCCTCCAACTCCATCTGCTATTTCAGGAGCAGCTCTGCGGCCCGGCCTGGATTTAAAGAGAGCATATTCTGCTTTTTAATTCCGTCAGTGTTGTTCAGCTTAGAAGATCTTCCTCGTAGTTTCAATCATAGTATCAGTCCAAATACTACGATTGAAACCACGAGGAGAACCATGACCTGGACGACTGAGGATCTTCAGACCTCACAGTTAGAATGACAGAAACTGAAATAACCTGGAATCAACACGTCCAAGTGGAAATGGAGGCTCCACATGCTGTAGATCAGCAGTGCCCAACCATAGGGCTGTGGGTCATTTGTTGACGGGCCGCACAGATGAATAAAAACGTTTTATTTCTGGCAGACTTCGCAGGGTGTTTTATTTTGAAAAATGGCTAGATAATCTTTCCGCCACTTCCATCTGTGCTTGTTTCCCACACTTGACTCGTCAATCTGACCCCCTGCATCGAGCGTGATGACCGGTCTGATGAATTAAAGCACGGTGGCGGCAGCATCATCATCTGAAGCACGGTGGTGGCAGCATCATGACGTGAAGCACGGTGGTGGCAGCATCATGACGTGAAGCACGGTGGTGGCAGCATCATGACGTGAAGCACGGTGGTGGCAGCAGCATGATGTGAAGCATGGTGGTGGCAGCATCATGATGTGAAGCACGGTGGTGGCAGCATCATGATATGAAGCATGGTGGTGGCAGCATCATGGTGTGAAGCACGGTGGTGGCAGCATCATGATGTGAAGCACGGTGGTGGCAGCATCATGATGTGAAGCACGGTGGTGGCAGCATCATGACGTGAAGCACGGTGGTGGCAGCATCGTGATGTGAAGCACGGTGGTGGCAGCATCATGACGTGAAGCACGGTGGTGGCAGCATCGTGACGTGAAGCACGGTGGTGGCAGCATCATGACCTGAAGCACGGTGGTGGCAGCATCATGATGTGAAGCATGGTGGTGGCAGCATCATGACGTGAAGCACGGTGGTGGCAGCATCATGATATGAAGCACGGTGGTGGCAGCATCATGGTGTGAAGCACGGTGGTGGCAGCATCATGACGTGAAGCACGGTGGTGGCAGCATCATGGTGTGAAGCACGGTGGTGGCAGCATCATGGTGTGAAGCACGGTGGTGGCAGCATCGTGACGTGAAGCACGGTGGTGGCAGCATCGTGACGTGAAGCACGGTGGTGGCAGCATCGTGACGTGAAGCACGGTGGTGGCAGCATCGTGACGTGAAGCACGGTGGTGGCAGCATGATGACGGTGGTGGCAGCATCGTGACGTGAAGCACGGTGGTGGCAGCATCGTGACGTGAAGCACGGTGGTGGCAGCATCGTGACGTGAAGCACGGTGGTGGCAGCATCGTGACGTGAAGCGGTGGGTGGCAGCATCATGACGTGAAGCACGGTGGTGGCGCATCATGATGTGAAGCACGGTGGTGGCGGCATCATGACGTGAAGCACGGTGGTGGCGGCATCATGACGTGAAGCACGGTGGTGGCGGCATCATGACGTGAAGCACGGTGGTGGCAGCATCATGACGTGAAGCACGGTGGTGGCAGCATCATGACGTGAAGCACGGTGGTGGCAGCATCATGACGTGAAGCACGGTGGTGGCAGCATCATGACGTGAAGCACGGTGGTGGCAGCATCATGACGTGAAGCATGGTGGTGGCAGCATCATGACGTGAAGCACGGTGGTGGCAGCATCATGACGTGAAGCACGGTGGTGGTGGCATCATGTGGAGATGCTTCTTGGAAGGCTCCATCGCGGTCGATGACCAGTCCGTAGAAAACCGTCTTGCTATAAAGGTTGCAGACTGCTCCTGTAGATATTTAACTTTTTACATTTTGGTTTGGCTTCCATGTTTTCCTTCTTTCCGCTCGGTGTACACACTTCCTGCAGTTCAGCCGAAAGTTTTTTTCACGTTGGTCACAGCTGAGTCAGTCGTCGCTTCACAGTATTTGATGCAAACTGTTAATTTTTGGAGCTTTAGAATGAAGTGGTTGTTGGTTAAATTTCATGGTTTGAAGGTTTGGTTCAGTTTTCTGTGGCAGAGATGTTGGAAACTTCCTGGTTTTTAAGCTTCTCCATTTTCTTGGTTACCGCGGCTTTAGCTTTAGAGAAATGTTGCTAACTAATGCTACCTGGCTAACAGGAGCTAACATGGAACAATCTTCCTCTAGACCCCAAACTACAAGGCTCTTTAATTAACTTTATTCATTCCTCTCTACAGTCCATCACACTAACAGGCTGCGTTTAAAGCTGCTGTCATGTCTCCAGGTATTGATCCGCTAAGATAGCGATGCTGCCAGACCTGCAGAAGGACAGTTAGCTGCTTATATAACAGCTCGATCCGCTCTGTGCTGAATAACCCGAGTTCTAATGGGACCAGAACTGGGCCAGTTCCTGCTTCCAGAACCTCTGGGATCAGCCTCATTAATCTAATACAGCGTTTTATACGGGTTGACCTGAAAGTCACAGTTGAAGACATCGGAAAACAAAAAAAGATGACAAAACAGTATCTGAAAACGACAAAAAAGCAACAAAACAACAAAACAACTGAAGATGACGACATGGTGACTGAAAATGTCAGAAAACAGTGACTAAAAATGACAGAAAACAGTAGTTGAAAATGACAGAATGACTGAAAACATAAAAAAAACTACTGGAAATTTCAGAAAAGTGAAAACAGCTGAAAACATCACTGTCATTAAACAACAGAAAACAGTGACTGGAAACAACAGCTGTCACAAAACAGGACACAGCAACTGAAAATGACAAAACAGTAGTTAAAAATGACAGGACCACTGAAAATATCAGGAAACAGCATGTGGAAATGCCAAAACAGCAACAGATAACATGAGAACACAGCAGCTGAAAATGTTGGGGGGAAGCAAGTGAAAACGTCCGAAAACAGCAGCTGAAAATGACAAAACAGTAGTTAAAAGTGACAAGACAGTAGCTGAAAATGATAAAACAGCAGTTGAAAATGACAAAACTGAAAACATTAAAAAGGAACAGCTGAAAATGTCAGAAAACAGCAACTGGAAGCAGCAGAAAATGGCAATGGAAAACAACAGAATAACTGAAAATGTCAGAAAACAGTGACTGAAAACAACAACAGAAAACAGCAACTGAAAATGACATGACAGCAATCGAAAACATCAGAAGATGTAAGAAAACGATGACTGGAAACAACAGCTAAAAACATCAGAAAACAGAACACAGCAACCGAAAAAGGCAAAACAGCAGTTGAAAATGACGGAACAAATAAAAATGCCAGAAAACAGCATGTGGAAATGACAAAACAGCAACAGAGAACATGAGAACACAGCAGCTGAAAATGTCAGGACAGTAGTTAAAATGATAAAACAGTTGAAAATGATAAGACAGTAGTTGAAAATGATAAAACAGTAGTTGAAAATGACAAGACAGTGGTTGAAAATGACAAAATAGTAGTTGAAAATGACAAAATAGTAGTTGAAAATGACAAGACAGTAGTTGAAAATGACAAAATAGTAGCTGGAAATGACAGGAACAGTTGAAAACATTACAAAGCAATGCCTAAACAACATCTGAAAATAAACCAGGAACCGAAAACAAAAAGCAGCTGAACTGTGAGAAAACAGTGGCTGAAAACGACACCAGTTTCTGCTGTAACTGAGCATCACATCGTCTAAACCCAGAACACAGTGATGATGTTTCTTTGCAGCTTCACTGTGAACTTGTGTGTCTTTGTGTGTCCTTTACATCACATCCTGTCAGCGCTGCCGTGTCACATGTCCCGCTGTGACATCACACACGTGTTCATCGTGTCAGGACACGATAACCTGCACACACACACACACACCAACACACACCAACACACACCTCTGCAGCGATGCAGCAGAATAAGTCGAGCTGCTCGTTAAGGCTCAGTGGTGACTCAGCAGTC
Source organism: Dascyllus trimaculatus (assembly GCA_024666655.1). Lineage (NCBI taxonomy): Eukaryota > Metazoa > Chordata > Actinopteri > Pomacentridae > Dascyllus > Dascyllus trimaculatus. The sequence continues at coordinate 385,049 of CM045448.1, read as the reverse complement.
TGTTGGTCGCCATGGTAACCACTTCTGCTGTGTCGTGGTGTCTGCAGCAGGAAGCTCAGAGCGACTCAACGCCGCCGTGATGAGCTGCAGAGACGCCACCTGATACCTGCCTGGCTCTGTGGAGGAAAGGTGAGCCGGCCGCCTCCTAACGAGCTCTCTGATTGGCTGAAACAGGAAACCAGCATCTCTAATTGATCACCTGGACTCAGGCTGGTCAGAAACCTCAGTCTGAGGTGGAACCGAGTCCACGAGTCGACGGTTTCGATGCTCTGCTGTGAAAAACGGAACTAACTGCAGCGTTGAAACGGTTCAGGACGCTGAGAGCAACAGTGGTGTAAAACTGGTGTTGGCTGGTTTCAGTGAAAACAGCTTCACAATAAAATGCCTGACAGCAAAGAGGATTTCACAATAAAGGCAGCAAAATTGAGTTTTAATTAGCAGGAGGCAGAAACTACAGGACAGTAGGCCGTGTTTTAGTCACTGTGATCAGACGTTTTCAGTCACTGCTATCAGTCGTTTTCAGTCACTGCTATCAGTCGTTTTCAGTCACTGTTATCAGTCGTTTTCAGTCACTGTTTTCTGGCTTTTTCAGTCACTGCTATCAGTCGTTTTCAGTCACTGCTATCAGTCGTTTTCAGTCACTGCTATCAGTCGTTTTCAGTCACTGTTATCAGTCGTTTTCAGTCACTGTTTTCTGGCTTTTTCAGTCACTGTTTTCTGGCTTTTTCAGTCACTGCTATCAGTCGTTTTCAGTCACTGTTATCAGTCGTTTTCAGTCACTGTTTTCTGGCTTTTTCAGTCACTGCTATCAGTCGTTTTCAGTCACTGTTATCAGTCGTTTTCAGTCACTGCTATCAGTCGTTTTCAGTCACTGTTATCAGTCGTTTTCAGTCACTGTTATCAGTCGTTTTCAGTCACTGCTATCAGTCGTTTTCAGTCACTGTTATCAGTCGTTTTCAGTCACTGTTTCTGGCTTTTTCAGTCATCATGCTCTTGTATTTCAGTCCCCGTTTTTAATAGTTTTTATTTGTTTTAGTTTTGTCTTTTCTGTCACTGTTTCTTGCTGTTTTTAGTCGCCACTCTTGTTTTCTGTGGTTTTTATTCTCCGTTTTCTGTCGTTTATAGTCACTGTTTTCTGACACTATCAGCTGCTGCGTCTTTTTGTTTTTTAGTTGCTTTTTTAAGTTTGTAATTTTCTGACATTTTCAGTCACTGTTTTCAGTTTTTCTGTCATTTTTAGTTGTTTTCTTACGTTTTCAGTCACTTTTCTGGCAATTTTAATTGCTCTTTTCTGTCATTTTGAGTCACTGTTTTCTGACGTTTGCAGTTTTTCATTTTTAGTAGTCATTTTCTGTCATTTCCAGTCACTGTTTTCTGTCATTTTAACTTGTTGTTTTCCAACAACTTCAGTCCCAATTTGATGTCATTTTCAGTCACTGTTTTCTGGCAATTTTAGTTGTTGTTTTCTGCGGTTTATAGTCGCTGTTTTCTGGTATTTACAGTAGTCACAGTTCTCAGTCGCCATTCTCTGTTGTTTTTCACCCCCTGTTTTTAATTGTTTTTATTTGTTTTTATTTGTTTTTAGTTTTGTCTTTTCAGTCACTGTTTTCTGACGCTATCAGCTGTTGCGTCCTTTTGTTTTTTTAGTTGCTTTTTTTAAGTATGTGTTTGTTTTCTATCATTTTCAGTCACTGTGTTTTGTTGTTTTTAGTGGCCAGTCTGTTGTTTTTTGTGGTTTTTATTCTCCGTTTTTAGATGATTTTAGTCACTGTTTTCTGACATTTTCAGTCACTGTTTTTGCTCTTTTTAGTCGCCGCTCTTTGTTGTTTCCTGTGGTTTTTATTCTCCACTTTTAGACGATTTTAGTCACTGTTTTCTGATATTTTGAGGCCTTTTCTGATGATTTCAGTCGCTGTTTTCTGACATTTCCAGGTGTCTTCAGTCGTTCAGCGCTGAGGTTCAGTGACCACAGTTTCTGTTTAACCGACGTCCTGCAGCACAGAATCCAAACATTAACAGACCGGAGCCTCTGAACTCGTTTAAACTCCGTCACGTGCAGCCGTACATACTTATCTGTACATTCTCCGTACAAAGCAGCCTGTGGTTCGTTTGAAGCAGCTTCTGAACGCCGTAACGATCAGCTGAAAACAATGGAGGCGACTGTAAACCAGCAGCTGTGTCTGGCACCGGCCACTCGGATTGTTGGAGAGATTAGATCCAGAGACCACAGAGGGAGTCGGAGAAAAGGAAAGGAGAGATGAAATAATGGAAGGCAGAGAGGAAATGCTCAGAGCGACGCAGGCCGAGAGATCCTGCACTTAGTCCAGAAAACAGACCTGAGGTTAAAGAACAAACTGTTCAGCCGGACGAATAACTTTTGCTCCAGTGGTTTAAAAACTGCTCACAGGTTTAGACCACCTGATTTGTCCGTCCTGACTAATTGAAGGTTCTAATGAAGGCTTTGTGAGTCTCCTGACAGCCAGACGAGGCCTCGGATGGGGGCGGTGGGAGCGTGGAAGTGATTGCGAAGGCTGGAAAAACAAACCGCTGTGCTCTCTGAAAGGTCACTGGGGGAAAAGAGGGATTGCAGAGTGGAAAGTTTAGCAGCGGCCAGTCTGAGGTTATTAGAACATCAGCTTCGTCCTCCCGGGTTGAGCAAACGCAGGAGGCCGATTACGTAACAGAGAGCAGATGGAAGGAGATGATTTTGAGGAAAGGAGCTCCTGTACATGTCTGATAGTGACTCTGAGGTTCCTCCTTTCTTCACCTTTCCTTCAACCTTCCAGACGCTCTGAAGCATCACCACAGCAGAAAAACTCCCACCACCGTGTTCAACTATGGGGACGGCTGAGTCGTTAACTAGTGTTTTGGTAGTAGTTCTAGGGTCTTTAGACACATCTCTCACTAGTTTTCTCTCAAGAGTCTTTGAAATCTGTCGCTTCCTGTCTCGGCCAGACCTGTCCTGTACTGTGTGGCTCTCTTTGAATTTCTTGAGGATACTTCTCACTAAGGGTGGGAATCACAGATACGATACGATACGATGTGATACGATACGATGTGATACGATACGATACGATACGATACGATACGATACGATGTGATACGATACGATACATGACTCACGATACGATACGATACATGGCTCACGATACGATACCATACGATACGATACGATACGATACATGGCTCACGATACGATACGATACGATACGATACATGGCTCACGATACGATACGATACGATACGATACATGACTCACGATACGATACGATACATGGCTCACGATACGATACGATACGATACATGGCTTACGATACGATACATGGCTCACGATACGATACGATACGATACGATACATGGCTCACGATACGATACGATACATGGCTTACGATACGATACGATACGATACGATACGATACATGGCTTACGATACGATACATGGCTCACGATACGATATGATACGATACATGGCTTACGATACGATACGATACGATACGATACATGGCTCACGATACGATACGATACGATACATGACTCACGATACGATACGATACGATACGATACATGGCTTACGATACGATACGATACGATACATGGCTCACGATACGATACGATACGATACGATACATGGCTTACGATACGATACGATACGATACGATACATGGCTCACGATACGATACGATACGATACATGACTCACGATACGATACGATACGATACGATACGATACATGACTCACGATACGATACGATACGATACGATACATGGCTCACGATACGATACGATACGATACGATACGTGATTCATGGCTTACGATACTGGTACTATCACGATACAGCGATACTGAGATAGTCGATATATTACAAGACAATCACATAACGATCCATCACCATATATCTAACGCTGATATGTTCATACCTTGGTTCCAGTGTGTAGCATTTCACTGTACGGGTGGAGGTCCTTCAGATGAACCCAGTGATGGACGTTGTAATGCTGGCGGCCATCTTCGCTTTAAACCTTGTGCTAACGGCTGCAGGCTGACTTGAAACGTTGCTGCATCAGCCGCTTTCTGGGCCAGGAGTTCAGGATGGAGGCGTTGCAGGTGGGTTTGCATGTTGGTGGTGTTTCCTGTGTGCTTTACTTTGGCGAGGCACTTCCTGCATATGGCGTAGTCTTTGTCCAGCTTGCTTGTTCCCTCAAAGCCCAAATGGGTCCACTCTTTGGACTTAAACGTGGATGGGGCGTCTCTTACGGTAGCGTTGCTGTCCTCCATTATACCTGTACTAACTGTTGTTGGGTCGATTCATTTCCGCTCCAGTCTCCATCATTCATGTGATAAACGCCACCATGTGGAGACATTAAGTAGTGACGCTGGGGAAATGGCAGCTGGAAGGGGGATGTGGAGGGTTTAGAACGCCTTATTATATTAATTAAAGTATGGATATTTGCCTCCAGCGTATCAATACTCATATCACACGAGGAGAGACGACCATATATCGATGTTTTTTCCACTCCTACGTTTACAAATAGTAATTTACTGTTTTGTTGTGCAGCTTTACTTAATTTAAATCAGCTGAAAACATGATTTTACTGTTAATATCACAGCTTTTACAGGTTTTGAATGTTCGTTTCTTCTTTCCGGTGCCCTGCTGTCAGGTCTTTTGTGTTTCTCGGTGCTAATTTATTAGATTTGCTGATCCCCCTTGAAGGCCTGCTGCCGGCTGAGCCTCCTGCTGCTGCTTCGGCCTCGTGTTGGTTCATGGTTTTCTTCTTCGGTCGGTCCAGTTGATGATAACCTACCTGACAGGCGTCTTAGTGCCTCAGCAGCCATGGAGCTGTGGATTAACGCTAACGTTGTTCACTTCATCAGCGCTCTGAGCCTGATTCTGACTGAAGCCTCAGAGAGTCTCTTCGGTTCTGGAGGCCTCATGTTGGATGTTGACGCTGTAGCGATGGACGAAGCCAGTAAAGGCTGGACGGACTGTTGGAGCTGTTTGTAGTGCAGATGTTAGAGAATGAGACCAAATGAATCGGGCTGCTCAGTCAGTCTGGATCATGTTAAGTATTCATGTAGTTTTCAAATATGAAGTAAACGCTGATCAGTAACGACAACATCAGGGTTTAGATTCGTCCACGGAAACCTCTCCTCTGGTCAGCAACGCTGTCTGTAAATACAAAACTACTAATAATACTAATGTAAAAAGCAGTGAACACGTCTCTGTAGAGGGTTTTGTGTGTCTTTGTGGTTGTTTTGTGTGTCTTTGTGGTTGTTTTGCGTCTCTTTATGGTTGTTTTGTGTCTCTTTGTTGTTGTTTTGTGTCTCTTTGTTGTTGTTTTGTGTCTCTTTGTTGTTGTTTTGTGTCTCTTTGTGGTTGTTTTGTGTCTCTTTGTGGTTGTTTTGTGTCTCTTTGTTGTTGTTTTGTGTCTCTTTGTTGTTGTTTTGCGTCTCTTTGTGGTTGTTTTGTGTGTCTTTGTGGTTGTTTTGTGTCTCTTTGTGGTTGTTTTGTGTCTCTTTGTGGTTGTTTTGTGTCTCTTTGTTGTTGTTTTGTGTCTCTTGTGGTCGTTTTTTTTGTGTCTCTTTGTTGTTTTTTGTGTCTTTGTGTTGTTTTGTGTCTCTTTGTTGTTGTTTTGTGTCTCTTTGTGGTTGTTTTTAGTCTCTTTGTGGTTGTTTTGTGTCTCTTTGTTGTTGTTTTGTGTCTCTTTGTGGTTGTTTTGTGTCTCTTTGTGGTTGTTTTGTGTCTCTTTGTGGTTGTTTTGTGTCTCTTTGTTGTTGTTTTGTGTCCCTTTGTTGTTGTTTTGTGTCTCTTTGTGGTTGTTTTGTGTGTCTTTGTTGTTGTTTTGTGTTTCTTTGTGGTCGTTTTGTGTCTCTTTGTGGTTGTTTTGTGTCTCTTTGTGGTTGTTTTGTGTGTCTTTGTGGTTGTTTTGTGTCTCTTTGTTGTTGTTTTGTGTGTCTTTGTGGTTGTTTTGTGTCTCTCTATAGATGTCCTGTGTGTTTAAGTGCTGATAAAAGTTAAATCTAACATAAATCCAGTGTCAGTCTTTGGTCTGGTTGTGTTTTTTTTACATGTGCTGCATGTGTGGGACAGTTCGTCCAGTTCCTCTGATGCTGCTGCAGTTTAAATCCTGGCCGTGACTCTGGCTGGTTGTTTCTGTGGAGGTGAAGCAGCTGCTGAATATTTTACTGAGTTAAGCTGATGGTCAGACTCTTCTCCTTGCTAGTGCAGTACGTGGCGGCTGTAGCTGCGCTGTCGTCTTATTATCAGGCAGCTTTATGGAACCTGATCCTCTGCTGGTCCGTCTGAAGAGGCTGAATCCTCGTGTTCGGTTTGCTGTTTGTGTTAACAGGCGGTCGTTAATGTAAACCGAACCTGGCGGGTAATAAACCCCCAGAGAGCAGCTGATCCACCTGAACTGAGCTCCTCCATTATTCACAGGTGACTGAGGGATCAGGTGGCTGCTGGTGCTCCGCTGTCTGGTTCTCACGTTGTCCAGGTCCTGGTTTGGTCTGTTGCTGTCTCTGTTTCTGAGCTCCATCAAACCAAAGACAGTGTTTGAGGAAGTTCATCTGAACCCTTCTGAAATCTATTTGATGATGTTTAGTAGTTTATTGATGTTGTTTATGTTTTTATTCTCATGTGTTGTTTATTATGAGACATGCAGGTTTTCTGACACCTCAGGGATTCAGTCCAAGTGTTTGTTTGGTTGGTGCATTTTGTTTCCTCAGAAGGGAATCATCCCATTGATTATGTTATTATTCTACTATAATCATGCTCAATAAAAATAAACAAATAAATAAATATAATTCTACATTCCTCTGTGCAACCGAGGAGCCTTTAGTGACTGAGCTGTGACCAGCGGGGGTCTGTCAGAAATTCTGGGATCTTTTTTTTTTAAATTTTTTAGCTGAACTGCAGGCAGTGTTTCCGCAGAGCAGAGAGGAGCGAATTAAACATGTAAATAGTTCAATATCTATCATATCTATCACATGTGTGGCGTGATCAGTTTATTCCTCCAGTGGTGATAAGAACTGTGGACGCCTGGAAACATGTTGTAAATGCTGCTGATTCCAGAATATTAGAGGAAACTCAGCTTCCTTTGTTCTGTTTCCAGAGAGGTGCAGGATTTATATTGCAGTGAAAAATGAGAATAGAATAGAATATTCTTTATTGATCTCCCATTGGGGGAAATTCAACAGTGACAGCAGCACCAGAAAAATATAAGAAGAAATGTGAGAAAAATAACAATAATTAAGTAATAAATTAAGTATGTACACAAAAAAGAAATAAAATAAAATAAAAATAACAATAATTAAGTAATAAAATAAGCATGTACATGAAAATAAATAAAATTTAAAAATAAAAATAATAAGTAATAAAATAAGTATGAACACAAAAATAAATAAAAAAAATAAAAATAAAAAAATAATAATTAAGTAATAAAGTATGTACAAAAAAAATTAAGTCAAATAAAAAAAAACAATAAAATAAATACAATGAAAAAGTATGAACACGAAAAATTAAATAAAAATAACAATTAAGCAATAGAATAAGTACGTACAAAATACAATAAAATAAATTAAATAAAAATAATGATTAAGTAATAAAATAAGTATGTATACTAAATAAATAAAATAATAAAAATAAAAATAATAATAAAGTTATAAAATAAGTGTGCACACAAAAATAAATAAAATAAAATAAAAAATAAATAAAAAATATCAATAATTAAGTAATAGAATACGCATTTACAAAATAAAATAAATAAAATAAAAAAAATAATTGAGTAATAAAATAAGTATGTGCACAATAAATAAATTAAATAAATAAATAATAAAAATAAATAAATAACATCCAGTTTTGGGTTAAATATCACACCTGGACTTTATAAAGTGAATGTCTAGATGCTGATATTTGCAGGTATGAATGTTCTGCAGGTGTTCACTGGTTCCAGGTTCTTCTGTCTCTGTTTAAAGTCAATCTGAAGCCTCAACTGATCAGAGTCATCAGAGACTCTGCTGTCATTAGTGGATAATGGAGACGCAGCTCCGTCCTGGTTCTGCTCGTCTTTATTTAGCCGCTCTGCTCTTTTTCTTTGTCCCTGACCCACTTTTATCGACTCCACAGTCCCAGCAGGTGTCAGATTTACCTCCACAGGCTGCTGATATTCACACACGTATGACAGATATGACACATATGACAGATATGACACGTATGACAGATATGACACGTATGACACGCTGCTGCTGCCTGCATGGTTTTACACAGTGAGACGGGCTGAGACCTCCGGCTGGTTAATAATAAATGTTCTGATCTTCACTCTGATCCACCAGGTTCCAGTCTGAGGCTCTTCTGTCCTGTAACTGCAGTCAGACAGCAGCAGGGGGCGGCGTTGCTCCGAGTCACACCACTTTATTTATACAGCAGACGACCAACAGGACGACCTCCTCTCAAATGAACACGAGAAACTAAGAACAACAGGATCAGATGTTCTAAAATAAACTAACTAATTACATTTGAAATATCAGCTGATCGCCTTCTGTCAAACAGTTTACTCTACCTTCAAACATGCTTTAAAACCTGAATTAAACCTGCATTAAATCTGCAACAAACCTTAAAATTATGCATTAAACATACATTAAAGCCCGCAATTAAACATGCATTAAAACCTGCATTAAAACCTTAATTTAACCTGCATTAAACCTGAATTAAACCTGAATTAAACATGCATCAAACCTGCATTAAACATGTATTAAACCCGCATTAAATTTGCATTAAACATACATTAAACCTGAATTAAACCTGCATCAAACCTGCACTAAACATGCATTAAAACCTTAATTAAACCTGCATTAAAACCTTAATTAAACCTGCATCAAACCTGCATTAAAACCTTAATTAAACCTGCATCAAACCTGCATTAAAACCTTAATTAAACCTGCATCAAACCTGCATTAAACATGTATTAAACCCACATTAAATTTGCATTAAACATCCATTAAAACCTGCACTAAACTGCATTAAAACCTCCATTAAAACCTGCATTAAACCTGCATTAAACCTGCATTAAAACCTTAATTAAACCTGCATCAAACCTGCATTAAAACCTTAATTAAACCTGCATCAAACATGCATTAAAACCTTAATTAAACCTGCATCAAACCTGCATTAAAACCTTAATTAAACCTGCATCAAACCTGCATTAAAACCTTAATTAAACCTGCATCAAACATGCATTAAAACCTTAATTAAACCTGCATCAAACCTGCATTAAACATGTATTAAACCCGCATTAAATTTGCATCAAACATACATTAAACATACATTAAACATGCATTAAAACCTGCATTAAGCCGGCATCAAACCTGAATTAAACCTGAATTAAACATACATTAAATCTCGCAATTAAACCTGCATTATAACCTGCGTTAAGCATACATTAAACCTGAATTTAAACCTAAATTAAACCTGCGTCGTGCTTCACTGTTGGCTGGATTGTATCAGGAATTTCTGCTTCACTGTAAAAAATGACATTTAAATTTTTTTTTAACTATAATTTGCTTTTTCTTGACAGCGATGTTCAAAAATCTGTATTTTTAAATAAATCAAAGGATAAAACGTCTTTATTTTACAGATATTTGTGTTTCTGTTATTCGGTTTTAAACTCTTTTACAGTGAAGAATATTCGATGTATGACGTGTTTAGATTATTTGACAGTTGTGATGTGAGGTGGGGCTTTTTTATTTCTCTTACACTGAAAAACAAATAGAAATGAAGGTGTGATGTTTGCTGCCTTTCGTCTGTAGAACCTGTTTCCAGTTCCTCAGGTCTCTGCTGAGCCTCGTTCATTGTTCCGATCATTAAAACCTGCTGGAAACTCCAGTCCTCAGACTCGCTGCTCCTGTTTGTCCTGCTGCTTGCTGGTTATTTGTGAGCAGATCCTTGTGGGTTCAATGGAATCATCTGGACTTGGTTGGGTTCATCGATGAACCCAACCAGGTCCAGATGATTGAAACTAGGAGGACCATGTGAGCAGGAAGTTTTTAACCTGTAAACTAACAGGAAACAGTTTCAGACATTTGTTGGTTTTCATTTCCTGGATAAAGCCTCTAAATCTAAACGTCTGCTTCTCCTTGCAGAGTCCCGTCGATTGATGGTTCTGCAGCCGCCACGATGAGCGACGGCCTTCCTCGACCCGCTGCAGCGTCTTCCTCCCCTGTTCCTGAGTGACCCTGTGGAGGATGGACTGGAGGTTCTTCCAGCTGTAGGTGTTTGAAGCTTCGACCAGAGCGATGAGTGTTTCTGAGGGTTTCAACATGAAGCTTCCTCTTCGCGCCGCCGCCGACCTGAACGGGAACGCCTTCCCCGTCTCCTCCTCCTCCTCCTCGTCCTCCTCGTCTTCGTCCTCGCCGGAGTCGCTGCGCAGCCTGAGCGTCCTGGGCGGCGCCGACGGCCCGCCGGCCTACGACCTGCTGGAGGTCACCCTGACGACCGTGATGGCCGCCGCCGACGCGGTCGTCATTTCAAAATGGCTGCCGCAGGAGGACAAACCGGAAGACGACGTTTCGGCGGGAAAAACGGAGTCCAACGACAACTCGGTGTCGGTTTACCTGGACGCCGACGAGTTCCGGAGAGACGCCTGGAACGACAACCTGACGCTGTCCCTGACGACCAGCAGCGGTAGCCATGGCAACGACGACTCCTCGACTCCGGACTCGGACGCCACGGAGATCCCTGCCGACGATGACGACGATGAAGACGAAGAGGCTCTGTTTCTGTCGGTCAGCTCTGACGTTGGATTCAGCGAGCAGAACCCGGAGCTCACCGGTCCTCCGGCTCCACCTGAGGACCCCCAGAGTCCAGCACCGGAGGACCCCCAGAGTCCAGCACCTGAGGACCCCCAGAGTCCAGCACCTGAGGACCCCCAGAGTCCAGCACCGGAGGACCCCCAGAGTCCAGCACCGGAGGACCTGAGTGAAAGCACCCAGATCACACCTCCTGCAGCCGAGTCCAAACCTGCTGCAGCGAAAACCAGAACGTCCGGCGCCGATCCAGCTGCTGATCCAGCTGCTGATCCAGCTGCTGATCCAGCTGCTGATCCAGCTGTTGATCCAGCTGCTGATCCAGCTGTTGATCCAGCTGCTGATCCAGCTGCTGATCCAGCTGCTGATCCAGCTGCTGATCCAGCTGCTGATCCAGCTGCTGATCCAGCTGCTGTCAGAGCCTCCGGTCAGAGAGTCTCCAAGCTGGACCTGAAAACCATCAGAACCAAAGGCGGATCAAAGTCCAGCCCGTCTCCTCCAAAACCACCGAGTCAGGTACCAAAAACCTCAAAGAGAAACCACCAGAACCTCCTCAGAACCACCTGGGTTAGTTCAGTATTATGGGATGTCTGGGTGTGAACAGTAAAGACATGATTAAATATCCAGTCTGAAGGTAGATTCTGGTCTTTAGTGGACTCACTGTGGATGAGGAACCAGATGTTCTGAGGAGGATTCTTCTGGTTTGCCTGATTTAATTTCCTGTGTTCTGACTCTGAGCTTCGTCTCCTCCTCAGCAGAGCAGAGCTGCTCCCGTCGATACGAGGCGCTCAGTTTCCAGGAAGCAGGAAGCAGCTGACGGAGGTAAAAGGCCGGCTGCCGGTCCGGTCCGAGTGGCTGTGGTTCTGAGACCCATCAGGGCGAAGAGCAGCAGCCACAGAGCTGCAGCCGGCCGGTCGGCGTCCGGCAGCTCTGTGGAGGCCGTCCAGGCTTCTCCCAGCAGGTCGGTCCGACAGAACCAGGAGGCTGGAGATGCTGAGGAGGCAGCAGGGGAGGATCCGCTGACAGAGGCTGCGATGGAGAAACGGAGGAGCAACGTCAGGGTGAGTTTAGGATCTTCTGCTCTCGTATAAATAAGTTATTTACTGGGTAGAAAACAGAGCTCAGGTCAGCCGTCTGTTAAATAGCTGCTGCAGCGACACCAGTCTAACCTCATGATCAAACGTTATAAAAGAACAAATTACTTCTAGTAAAAACAGATTTTTGATGTGGTTTGATTTTTATTTTATTTATTATTATTATTATTTTAGAGTCAGCAAATAAATCTATTTTTTTCTGTGATTTTGAATGAAATTATGTCATTCATTAAAACAGGGAAAGTCTAAAAAAAAAGATTTAAAAATATTTTGCCTTTTTAAAAAAAAAAAAGTCAATGGTTTTGGAAAACAATTGCATTTTTACTGATTCAAATATAATAAAATGTAATTTTACAGTCAAATGTTGTAAATGAAAAAGTTACCTTTTGTAAAAATACAGATTTTTGATGTGGCCTTATTTTTGATTTATCATTATTATTATTATTATTATTATTATTATTATTGTATTGTAGAGTCAGCAAAGAAATTTATATTTTTTTCTTTTATTTTAAAATAAATTATGTAATTTATTAAAACAGGGAAATTTTTTTTAAAAAAGTTTTAAAAATTATTTACCATTTTTAAAAAAAATGTTTCCCTTTAATGGTTTTGGAAAATAATTGTATTTTTACTGATTCAAATATAATAAAATGTAATTTTACAGTCAAATGTTGTAAATGAAAAAGTTACCTTTTGTAAAAATACAGATTTTTGATGTGATTTTTATTTATTTATTTATTTATTATTATTATTATTATTAGTCAGCAAATAAATTTATAATTTATTATAATTTATTAATTTATATTTTTTCTGTGATTTTAAAATAAATTATGTAATTTATTAAAACAGGGAAAATCTAAAAGAAAAATAAGTTTTAAAAATTATTTACCATTTTTAAAAAAATGTTTTCCTTTAATGGTTTTTAAAAATAATTGCATTTTTACAGATTAAAATATAATAAAAAATGTAATTTTACCGTCAAATGTTGTAAATGAACAAGTTACCTTTTGTAAAAATACAGACTTTTGATGTGGCCTTATTTTTGATTTATTATTATTATTATTATTATTATTATTATTATTATTATTATTATTATTATTGTATTGTATTTTAGAGTCAGCAAATAAATTTATATATTTTTTATTTTATTTTAAAATAAATTATGTAATTTATTAAAACAGGGAATTTTTTTTTTTTAAGGTTTTAAAAATTATTTACCATTTTTAAAAAAAATGTTTCCCTTTAATGATTTTGGAAAATAATTGTATTCTTTGCTGATTCAAATATAGTAAATAAATATTGTTTTTTTTTCCAATTATCAAGTAAATTAGTCTGATTTTTTCTTTTAATATCTGTAATTCAACAAAACTAGGACGATACATGAAAAACCAGATTCCAGAACTGCTCCTTTATTTTCCTTAACGATAATTATAATAATAATAATAATAACAATAATAATAATGATAACAATAAAAAAAAAAAATAATAATAATAATAATAATAATAATAATATGCATCATTTTCTTTCAAATTACTGCAGTTGTCTGGAAAATACTGATGTTTTCTGCTGATTTAAATCCAGAATCATGTCATGCTGACTTCAAATTCTTCTGCTCACAATAAAAACGTCAAAACACACACACACACACACACACACACACACACACACACACACACACACACACACACACACACATCCCCGCTGGCTGTTCTGAAGCAGGGTGTGTTTCCGAGCCGCTCAGTCTGACTCTGGTATGTGTTTTAAAGGTTTCAGACCTGCCCTGACGGATTCTCTCTGCAGCCTCGAGGCTTTTATCAGACAGACAGACGCATTAGAGCCGAGAGGAGCTGCTGCACCTTTACTCTGAAAGGTCGGCAATAAAAGCAGCGTCACCTGGTTTAACCCTCCGAACGCCGAAACCTGAAAACAGTTTACCTGTAAAAGAAAATCACCAGAATGACTCCATTCATCAGAACTGGATCCGTAAAAACAGAAAGAATTATGAGGTTTTTAATTTCCCAGCAGTCCTCGAACTACTCATCTGTGACTAATCTGGAGAATGAACCTAAAAACGAGATGCAAAACGAGACAAATTAGATGCAAAATGAGAAAAAACGAGAAGCAAAATGACAAAAACAAGATACCAAATGAGCTAAACGAGATAAGGAATTAGAAAAAACTAGACAGACTGAAAAAAACAAGATGCAAAATGAGAAAAACGAAATGCAGAACAGCAAACGAGATGCAAATTGAGAAAAATGAGATACGAAATGAGGAAAAACTGGACATACTGAGAAAAATGAGACGAAAAACAAGATGGAATATGAGAAAAATGAGATGCAGAAGAGAAAATGAGATGCAAAATGAGAAAAATTGAGAAGCAAAATGACTAAAACAAGATGCAAAAAGAGGAAAAATGAAATAAAGTTAAAAAACAAAACACAACAGAGAAAAACAAGAAACTGAGAAAATAAGATGAAAAATGAGAAACAAAATGAGAAAACGAGATGCAAAATAAGAAAAATGAGATACGAAATGAGGAAAAACTGGACAGACTGAGAAAAATGAGAAGCAAAATGAGAAAAATGAAATGCAGAAGAGAAAACGAGATGCAAAATGAGGAAAAATTAGCAGTAAAATTAGAAAAAACATACAAAATGAGAAAAACGAGACTCAAAATGAGAAAAATGAGATGCAAAATGAGGAAAAATGAAGTAAAATGAAAAAAACAAGATACTAAATGAGCTAAACAAGATGCAAATGAGAAAAATGAGAAACAAAATGAGAAAAAAACTGGACAGACTGAGAAAAATGAGAAGCAAAATGAAAAAATGAGACAAAAAGCAAGATGGAATATGAGAAAAATGAGATGCTGAAGAGAAAACAAGATGCAAAATGAGGAAAAATTAGCAGTGAAATGAGAAAAAACATACAAAATGAGACAAACGAGATTCAAAATGAGAAAAAATGAAGTAAAATGAAAAAAACAAAACGCAACAGAGAAAAACAAGACAAACTGAGAAAATGACATGAAAAATGAGAAAAATGAGAAACAAAATGACAAAAACGAGATGCAAAATGAGAAAAAAACAAAATTCAACAGAGAAAAACAAGACGAGCCGAAAACATGAGATGCAGAATAAAAAAATGAAATGCAGAATCAGGAAAAACGACAGGCAAAAAGAAGAAAATGAGATGCAAAAATTAGAAAAATTAAACGCAAAATGAGAAAAAAAAGAGACGTAAAATTAAAAAAAGTGAGGAACAAAATTTTGAGAAGAGGTGTAAATGGAGAAAACGAGATACAGTGAAGAAAAATGAGCCTGGAGCAAATGAAAATGTGAAATCTGAAGATATTTCTGTTAGTTATATTATTTTATCCACTTTAACTCTGCTTTATTCTGTCAATGCTGGAGAAAATTGTTTGTTTATTTCACACCAGGAACTTAAAAACGATCAGCCTCAGGTCACCGTGTGGAACTTTATCACCTCAGACAGGAAACCTTTTGCTGTTTGAACGAGGAGATGAATCCAGATTAAGCCTGATCTGGTTCAGTTGTGCTTCAGATGTAAAGTGACGACTGGTTTAATGAGGATCAGCAGCAGCTTCCTCCTAGTTTCAGCACCTGGACTTACCTGAGTTTATCAAACACGTCGAAGCGTTTCTTACTACAGCTTCATGGTTTTTAGGTCGTATTAATGTGAAAACGTCTCGGTAAATCAGATCTTTCTCATTAAAACCTGACACTGGTCTGTTTTCCTGCTCTGCTGTAGTTCAGGTTCATCTCTGTGTAATTCAGCAGACTGAGAATCTGCCAGCTCACATGTCAACATGGATTTAGGGTTGATCTGTCTGCAGCTCTAATCTGAGGCTCAGTCGGCTTCAGCTTCACTGTACGAGTCTCTTATGATCAGAAATACTTTACTGCAATGAAATAATCTGACAAAACTGAACAGAACGAGGAGACCACAGTTAAAAACCACAAACCAAAAAACACCAGAACAGACGAAAAACAAACAAACAAACAGCCAAGGTGCAAAAATAACAACACAAAACAGAAAGAACAGAAAAGAAACAAAACACAGAGTCATCTCTTTCACTTATGTCAGGTAGTTTTGCTTCTCTATAAATCCGTCTGTTTAGTTTCCCTTCATACAGAAAAAGTCTGACTGAAACCTCGATGTGTCTCCTGAGATGTGGAGGTGAGACGAAAGAACACCTGAAGAAAACTTTATTTTGCTGCTCCGTTCCCTCAAACGAGACGCATTATAAGAAAAACAAGATGCGAAATGAGACAAATGAGATGAAAAACAAGACACAAAATGAGGAAAACAGGATGCAAAATGAGAAACAACTGGACAGACTGAGAAGAACAAGACATGAAACAATGAGACCAAACTGTCTCACTGAGTCTGTAGAACGACTGTAAACAGTAAATAGTTAAATATCTACACTCAGTGTTGCCTCCATGTTTTCCACTCAGAAGTCAACAAGAAAACAAACAAACTAGATCCATCAGACAGGATCCCTCCTTCAGAACAAACAGTTAGATTCTTCACATGTCTTTGCAGCACTTTAGTGTTTTCCAGACAGACTTTGCCGACTGTCCTCCTGTTGTCATAGTGAACTTCACCACGCTGACTGTCCTCCTGTTGTCGTAGTGAACTTCACCACGCCGACTGTCCTCCTGTTGTCATAGTGAACTTCACCAGGCTGACTGTCCTCCTGTTGTCATAGTGAACTTCACCACGCTGACTGTCCTCCTGTTGTCATGGTGAACTTCACCACGCTGACTGTCCTCCTGTTGTCATAGTGAACTTCACCACGCTGACTGTCCTCCTGTTGTCATAGTGAACTTCACCACGCTGACTGTCCTCCTGTTGTCATGGTGAACTTCACCACGCTGACTGTCCTCCTGTTGTCATGGTGAACTTCACCACGCTGACTGTCCTCCTGTTGTCATGGTGAACTTCACCACGCTGACTGTCCTCCTGTTGTCGTAGTGAACTTCACCACGCTGACTGTCCTCCTGTTGTCATGGTGAACTTCACCACATTGACTGTCCTCCTGCTGTCATAGTGAACTTCACCACGCTGACTGTGCTCCTGTTGTCATGGTGAACTTCACCACGCTGACTGTCCTCCTGTTGTCATGGTGAACTTCACCACGCTGACTGTCCTCCTGTTGTCGTAGTGAACTTCACCACGCTGACTGTCCTCCTGTTGTCATAGTGAACTTCACCAGGCTGACTGTCCTCCTGTTGTCATGGTGAACTTCACCACGCTGACTGTCCTCCTGTTGTCATGGTGAACTTCACCACGCTGACTGTCCTCCTGTTGTCATAGTGAACTTCACCACGCTGACTGTCCTCCTGTTGTCATGGTGAACTTCACCACGCTGACTGTCCTCCTGTTGTCATAGTGAACTTCACCACGCTGACTGTCCTCCTGTTGTCATAGTGAACTTCACCACGCTGACTGTCCTCCTGTTGTCATGGTGAACTTCACCACGCTGACTGTCCTCCTGTTGTCATGGTGAACTTCACCAGGCTGACTGTCCTCCTGTTGTCATGGTGAACTTCACCACGCTGACTGTCCTCCTGTTGTCATAGTGAACTTCACCACGCTGACTGTCCTCCTGTTGTCATGGTGAACTTCACCACGCTGACTGTCCTCCTGTTGTCATGGTGAACTTCACCACGCTGACTGTCCTCCTGTTGTCATGGTGAACTTCACCAGGCTGACTGTCCTCCTGTTGTCATAGTGAACTTCACCAGGCTGACTGTCCTCCTGTTGTCATGGTGAACTTCACCAGGCTGACTGTCCTCCTGTTGTCATAGTGAACTTCACCAGGCTGACTGTCCTCCTGTTGTCATAGTGAACTTCACCAGGCTGACTGTCCTCCTGTTGTCATAGTGAACTTCACCACGCTGACTGTCCTCCTGTTGTCATGGTGAACTTCACCACGCCGACTGTCCTGTTGTCATAGTGAACTTCACCAGGCTGACTGTCCTCCTGTTGTCATGGTGAACTTCACCAGGCTGACTGTCCTCCTGTTGTCATGGTGAACTTCACCACGCTGACTGTCCTCCTGTTGTCATAGTGAACTTCACCAGGCTGACTGTCCTCCTGTTGTCATAGTGAACTTCACCACGCTGACTGTCCTCCTGTTGTCATGGTGAACTTCACCACGCTGACTGTCCTCCTGTTGTCATAGTGAACTTCACCACGCTGACTGTCCTCCTGTTGTCATAGTGAACTTCACCAGGCTGACTGTCCTCCTGTTGTCGTAGTGAACTTCACCACGCTGACTGTCCTCCTGTTGTCACTTCACCAGAACTTCACCACGCTGACTGTCCTCCTGTTGTCATAGTGAACTTCACCAGGCTGACTGTCCTCCTGTTGTCGTAGTGAACTTCACCACGCCGACTGTCCTCCTGTTGTCATAGTGAACTTCACCACGCCGACTGTCCTCCTGTTGTCATAGTGAACTTCACCAGGCTGACTGTCCTCCTGTTGTCATAGTGAACTTCACCACGCCGACTGTCCTCCTGTTGTCATAGTGAACTTCACCAGGCTGACTGTCCTCCTGTTGTCATAGTGAACTTCACCAGGCTGACTGTCCTCCTGTTGTCATGGTGAACTTCACCAGGCTGACTGTCCTCCTGTTGTCATGGTGAACTTCACCAGGCTGACTGTCCTCCTGTTGTCATGGTGAACTTCACCACGCCGACTGTCCTCCTGTTGTCATAGTGAACTTCACCACGCCGACTGTCCTCCTGTTGTCATAGTGAACTTCACCAGGCTGACTGTCCTCCTGTTGTCATAGTGAACTTCACCACGCCGACTGTCCTCCTGTTGTCATGGTGAACTTCACCACGCTGACTGTCCTCCTGTTGTCATAGTGAACTTCACCAGGCTGACTGTCCTGTTGTCATAGTGAACTTCACCAGGCTGACTGTCCTCCTGTTGTCATAGTGAACTTCACCAGGCCGACTGTCCTCCTGAGGATCTTCTCTGACTGCAGCTTTTTTCTCTGCTTCACTACAAACTGGTTCCATGTGTTCTGCTGTTTGCTCTGATCTCCGGGGGAATGTTCAGCACAATGGCAGCTTCTTTTTCCTTTTTTCACTCCTCCACTCCCACCTCTCCCTCCTCCTCCTCTGCTTCCTCCTCCCCCTCGGCTCTCCTCCCTCCTCCACCTCCCTCCGTCCACATTTCTGACTCTGGAATGGCAAACGCTATGGTCTCGGTGCCGCTCGGCTGGGACGCCGTCACTAAACATCAGCTCTTCCTGCAGAAAGTCTCCTCCAAGCCGGGACCCGGGGCCAGACAGCAGCAGCAGCAGCAGTCGGGCCGGGCGGCGCCGCCTCTGGGCTCAGGAACCGGACCTCCGGGACAGGGGAGCCCCGGGCCCAGGCCAGCCCAGAACGAAGGCTCCTCGGCGGGGGAAGGTGGGCAGAGCAAACCGAGACAAAGTCAGAACCAAGGTGAGTGAAGGGATCTGTTTCAGCGTGAAACCTGAAACACAACAAGCTGCACATGGAGCCGCTGAACGCCCAGAGCCAGTCTGGTTCACAGAGTCAGGAAACCCTCCACATTCCACTCAGACTCACTCCGAGCTGACGGACAGACGTGTGCTGCTCCTCATGAATTACTGCAGCTGCAGCGTTGCACAACAGCAGTTTGCTGGTCTTTAATCTGTTAGCGTGTTTGCGTGTTGGCGTGTTTGCGTGTTGGCGTGTGCGTAAACTAATTTCAGGCTGAGCTTCCCTGTTTGTCCTCAGAGGAAGTTAAAGAACACATGGTTGACATTTTTCTCTTTAACCCTCAGGAAGTCAGAACCAGCCGGCAGGTTTGAAACAAGGCTTCTCTTTTTAAAGCTTAACGCTAAAATCAGAGAAGATCTCTGGACGTTTAACTTTCAGGAGAACCTTGAAAGAGTCTCGTGTCATGTGGTTAATTTAGCAAAAATAACTGAATCTAAACACAAGCTGGTGTAAAAGATGTTAAAACGTCCTCCTTCTAGGAGAGACTCAGCGGGGAAACATCCAGAGAGAGTTCAGGTTGAACTGCAGGCAGTGTTTCCTCAGAGAGACTCAGAGGAGAATCAAAGCTACTGGAGGAACATCTAGTAGCTGGAGATACATCCATCATCAGATCAAACTGTCTGATTGAGTCTATAGAGGCTGTAAAGTGTAAACAGTTAAATATCTTCAGTAGAGCCTCCATTTATTTTTAGCTTTGACGTGTCGATTTCAGGCGTTTTACATTTTTTGTAAAAGAAATAATCAAAGAAATTCGACTTTCTCTCTGGTCTCCATCATTCTAGCTGAGTCCTACTGACAGAACACTTTTCTGAGGTTCCTTGGAGATGCAGGACTTCAGACTGCAGTGAAAAATGAACCACAGCGAACAAAGATAAGTCCATAGTGAGAAAAGATAGATGGGTCTACAGTGAGGAAAAATGAACCACATTGAGGAAAGATGAGTCCACAGTGAGCAAAAATTAATTCTCAGGGCGAAAAAATGGGTCCACAGTGAGTAAAAATGAGACCGGAGCTTTAAAAAGCTCAGAACCTGCTGCCTGGACTCCAGAGGGTTTTGGTTTCCTGGTTTTCTTCTGATTTCCTGCAGAGCCTTTCCGTCGTTTCCTCCTTTTGTCCGTCTGCTACCTGCCAGCTGATGACGACTCGTCAGTAAAAACACCGTCGGTCTCCAACGTGGCGTCTGCAGCCTCTAATCCACAGACTCCACTGTGACGTTTCCACAGCAGGACATGAGGCCTGATGGCTGCTGGTTGTCTGTGGGTTCAACATGAGTGGAAGCAGATCCGACCTGTGAAGGTCACATTCTGATTTCTGAGGACAGAAGCTGCTCTGTGCAGCGTCCGTCCGTCCGTCAATGGCCTCCTTTCAGTCCGTCTAATTCAGTTCTGGTGGAGAAGCTGCTGTGGAAACGAGGTCAGTGGTTGGTGTCGAATCCAGAAGGCCTCATGGTTCAGATGTCGGACCCCCTTCAGACCAGGATCACAGGAACAGTTTAGGTCTCTACTGCTGGTTCGACTGTCTGCTTGTTTTGAGTTGTTTTGGACAAACTGTGATTTTTAGACGACTTAAACAAATGTTGGACCGGAGTCGAGGGATTTTGGAGCAATTTGGGCCATTTTGGGCGTGTTTCAAACTGTTTTGGATACATTTTTGTCATTTTAAACAAGTTTTGGGACATTTTAGATCAATTTCGAGCCATTTTGGATCAATTTTTAACCATTTTGGACCAATTTTGAGCCATTTGGGGCATGTTTTGACTATTGTAGATACATTTTGTCATTTTAAACAAGTTTTGGGCCATTTTAGACCAATTTGGAGTCATTCTGGATCAATTTCGAGCCACTTTGGATACATTTTTGTCATTATAAACAAGTTTTAGGCCATTTTCTGACAATTTTGAACCATTTTAGACCAATTTTGAGTCTTCCTGGGTTTGTTTTGAGTTATTTTGGACATATTTTTGTTATTATAAACAAGTGTTGGGGCTTTTTAGATGGTTTTTGAGTCATTGTGGACCAACTTTGGACCAATTTTGAACCATTTTAGACCAATTTTGAGTCTTTCTGGGTTTGTTTTGAGTTATTTTGGGATTTTTAGATGGTTTTTGAGTCATTCTGGACCAACTTTGGACCAATTTTGAGCCATTTTGGAGCAATTTTGGACGACCAATTTTAATTCATTCTGGGCGTGTTTCGAGCTATTTTGGATACATTTTTGTCATTGTAAACAAGTTTTAGGCCATTTTCGGCCAATTT
Organism: Dascyllus trimaculatus; assembly: GCA_024666655.1. Taxonomy (NCBI): domain Eukaryota; kingdom Metazoa; phylum Chordata; class Actinopteri; family Pomacentridae; genus Dascyllus; species Dascyllus trimaculatus. Next base: position 363,352 of record CM045448.1, on the reverse strand, counting down.
TGAGCCATTTTAGACCAATTTTGAGTCTTTCTGGTTTTGTTTTGAGTTATTTTGGACATATTTTTGTTATTATAAACAAGTGTTGGGGCTTTTTAGATGGTTTTTGAGTCATTCTGGACCAACTTTGGACCAATTTTGAGCCATTTTGGAGCAATTTTGGACGACCAATTTTAATTCATTCTGGGCGTTTCGAGCTATTTTGGATACATTTTTGTCATTATAAACAAGTTTTAGGCCATTTTCAGCCAATTTTGAGCCATTTTAGACCAATTTTTAAGCATATATGAATTGACAGTCAAGTACTTTTGGAACTTTTTGTTGACTCGACATGAACACTTTAAGTTGGACCATCAGAGTTCCAAAGAGACAAAAACTAATAAGAAAGACACACAAAAAGACCAGAAAGAGACTCAGACTAACTAAAAGAGACACAATCACATGTAAAACCAGTGCAAACGAAGACAAAACAGCAGCAAAGACACACAAAGATGCTCCAAACAAACAGCAGCTGTTCTGGTCTGGTTCTGGTCACGTGACCCTCCGTGTCGGCGGTCCTTACCTAACTCGGAGGTAACGCGCTCCAGATGTTTCCTGCTGTGTTAGCGGGGAACAGGACCTCTCTGGCTTCTCCGTTCATGTTCTGAATGAGGGTTTCTGAAGCAGAGGGAGCAGAACGCTGGTCGTAAGAACTCAGCAGAGGCTCTGTTGACGTCAGCGGGGCTCAGAGATCCACACCAGTCTGAACAGAACATCTAGAACTCCTGACGTGTTTGTTTGCAGTGGTTTTTCATTTTGTGTTGCTTTCAGTCCGTTTTAATCTCTACTTTATTTATTTCCGTCTCTCTGGGGCTCAGCTGTCTCCCTTTGTCGCCTCCTTGTTTGTTGTGATCTTTGTGTGTCTTTGCTGCTGTTTTGTCTTCGTTTACACTGAATTTACATGTTTGTGTTCATTCTGTGTCTCTTTTAGTCGGTTTTAAGGTCTTTCCGGTCGTTTTGTGTGTCTTTGTCGTCATTTTGTGTCTCTCTGCAGCCTTTCTGTGTCTCTTGCTGTTTGTTTTCAGCATTTTTGTGTATCTTTGCTGCTGTTTTGTCTTCGTTTGCATTGGTTTGTGCTCATTTGGTGTCTCTTGTAGTCAGTTTGAGTCTCCTGGTCTCTTTGTGGTTGTTTCGTGTCTCTTTGCTGTTGTTTTGTTTTAGTTTGCATTAGTTTTACATGTTTTTGTGTTAATTTTGTGTCTGTTTTAGTCAGTTTGAGTCTCTTTCTGGTCTTTTTGCATCTTTTTTGTTGGTTTGTGTGTTTTTGTCGTCGTTTTGTGTGTCTCTGTGGACTTTTAGTGTCTCTTGCGGTTTGTTTTTAGCATCTTTGTGCGTCTTTGCTGCTGTTTTGTCTTTGTTTACATTGGTTTTACATGAGTTTGAGTCTCTTTCTGGTCATTTTGTGTGTCTTTTTTATTGGTTTGTGTCTCTTTGTGGTTGTTTTGTGTGTCTTTGCAGGTGTTTTTGCATCAATTTGTCCTTTTGCGAGTCTAAAAGGTGTTTTTTTATGTGTTTCCATTGTTTATATCTGCTGTAGTTTGTGGTTTGTGGTTGATTTTCTTCTCTTTCTGGTCTTTTTGTGTCTTTATCATCGTTTTGTGTGTCTCTGTGGACTTTTAGTGTCTCTTTCGGTTTGTTTTTAGCATCTTTGTGCGTCTTTGCTGTTGCTTTGTCTTCATTTACATTGCTTTGTGTTCATTTTGTGTCTCTTTTGGTCAGTTTGAGTCTCTTTCTGGTCATTCTGCATGTCTTTCTTCTCTGTTTTGTGTGTCTTTGCAGCTGTTTTTGCACCAGTTTGTCCTTTTGTGAGTCTAAAAAGTGGTTTTATGTGTTTCCATTGTCTGAATTTCTGTTTAATTCTGTCTCTGTGGTTGATTTGCTTCTGTTTCTGGTGTTTTTGTGTCTCTTAGTGTTTTTTTTTTAGTATTTTTATGTGTCTTTGCTGTTATTTCATGTTTGTTTGCATTGGTTTGTGTTCATTTTGTGTCTAACTCTGTCTCTCTGTGGACGATTTGATTCTCTTTCTGGTCTCTTTGTGTGTCTTTGCTGCCGTTTTGTCTTTGTTTGAATTGGTTTTACATGTATTTGTGTCTCTTGTAGTCAGTTTGAGTCTCTTTCTGGTCATTTTGCATCAGTTTTTTATTGGTTTGTGTGTCCTTGTGTTTGTTTTGTGTGTCTCTGTGTCTTTTTAGTGTCTCTTGGTGTTGGTTTTTAGCATCTTTGTGTGTCTTTGCAGATGTTTTTGCACAAATCTGTCCTTTTGTGAGTCTAAAAGTTGGTTTTATGTGTTTCTATTGTTTATATCTGCTGTATTTTGTGGTTTGTGGTTGATTCTCTTCTCTTTCTGGTCTTTTTATGTGTCTTCGTCGTTATTTTGTGTCTCTCTGTGGACTTTCTGTGTCTCTTGGTGTTGGTTTTTTAGTATTTTTGTGTCTTTGCAGTAGTTTGTCGCTGTCTGGATTGGTTTTACATGTGTTTGTGTTCATTTTGTTTCTCATCCAGTCAGGTTGGAGCTCTTTCTGGTCATTCTGTGTGTCTCTACAATCATTTCTAATTAGTTTGTGTCTCTTCGTGGTGGTTTTGCAGTAATATCTGGTTGTTCCGTCCCTCTGTGGTTGATTTGAGTCTCTTTGCAGTCATTTTGTGCGTCTTTGCTGTTTCTTTGTCTTTGTTTGCTTTGAATTTGTGACTGTTTGTGTTCATTCTGCGTCTCTTTCAGCCAGTTTTAATCTCTTTCTGCTCGTTTTTTAGTTCATTTTATTGGTTTGTGCGTCTTTTTTAGCCATTTTACATCCAGCTGTTCTTTTGTGTGTCTCTTTATATTTAACTTTCTTCTTCTTCTTGTCATTTTGTGCGTCTTCATAGTCGTCTTTCTCTCTTTGCTGCTGCTTTATCAGTTAGTTTATCAGACGGTAAACAAGCTGCAGAAAACACCAGATTGATCCTGGAAGCTGATGTGGAAACATTTCTAGTTATTAAAGTGACACCATAAAAACACCGTCTGGACATCTTTCACTTTATTTGATCCATTTTATTTTGTTTTTGTTGGTAAATTTCTTCAGTTTCTGTCCTTTTAACTATATTTTATTGAGTTTTTCAATCCCAGTCGTGTTTCTTTAACAGTTTTTTAGTGTTTTGAATCTTTATTTCCTAATAAAACTTTAGTTTAATGTCCTCTTTGGGTCCTATCAGCTCTTTGAACCCTTCGATCCGATAAAGCAGAGCTCCGGGTGACGCTTCGGTGAATCGAAGGGCGTCGCAGCTCTCGGGGGGGATTTTCTCTGCTTTGGTCTTTTGGAAGGAATGTGTGATTCAGGCTGCAGCGTTTAAAACCAGCAGCAGCTTCATCCTCAACAGATGGAATTCAGCGCGGTGACTCTGAACTGTAACTTAAAACATGTATAATGACTGTCCCTGTGTCAGATACCGGCCTGTTGGAGGGTTTGAATTTGTACTAAATGCTTCTAAACATCTGAATTTATTCTCTTTAGAACCATAATGTTGCTCTGATTGATCAGTTCAGAGCATCTAAGTCTGTTGTGTTTGTATCCATGGAAAGAGAAGGAGACGGGACTCGGACATGTCTTCTGTCTGTCTGAACAACAAGGATCAATAATTAGAACGAAGTTTAGAGCGTTTGGGTCGGTCTGTGTTGAAGAATAACATGGAAGCTGTTCAAATGACAAATAATTTGACCCAAACTTCTCAAAATGTGTCTGGAATATCCTGAAATGTTGACCAAGGATGGATGATGGATGGATGGATAGATACTAGACAGATAGATATAAATATATAGACACACACTTGTTGCTCTTTTTCCAATTTCAAGGTCCAATAATCAAAAATTTGTTTTCTGCTGAATCCACCTGGAAACTATTCTATGTCCAAAATAGCTTGAAACTTCTCCACAGTGACAAAAATGTCTAAAAATACGCTGAATTTCTCAAAAATCGTAAAGAATTTCTCCAGAATTTGTCTGGAATGACTCAAAATCTGTCCAACATGAATAAATAATGCTTTTAAAGTACTCGACTGTCTACCCTAACTACCCAAAATGTGTCCAAAATAACTGAAAAAAGTCCAAAGTGACTCCTAAGTGCATTTTGTCAAGTCGAAACATCTAAAAACTTTCCTCCATCAGGTTCTACTGATGTTAGAGCCTCAACAGTTCTAGTAGAACCATGGATCCATCCATAGATAGACACTTAGAGGACCTTCATGGAGACACTGGACCAGCCTGGGTGGAACATTTTACACCTTTTTTTCCATTTTCAAGGTCCAATAATTATTCCTTATTGTCATTTTGGGTGATTTTGGGACATTTTTAGACCATTTTTACCTTATTTTTGGACACATTTTGGGTGATTTTGGACAACGTTGAGTTCTCCTGAACAGATCTTTGTGTTTTCAGGGTTCTAATTTCTACGTTTCCGTCCCTCAGGAATCCCTAAACCTCGAACTGCTTCATCTGCTGCTCCAAATGCTGCATCCTCCACCTCCAGGCCAGCAGCCAATCAGCAGCCGGCGTCGGGGTCGTCGGGGCGACCGGCAGCCGCCTCGAAGCTTCCCGTGAAGGGATTACCCACAAGCCTTAGCGCCTCGTCGCTGGGGAGCAACGAGAACAGCGGAGCGGCCGGCAGAGGTGAGTCGAAGGCCTCCCAACCAATCGGTGGCTCCAACATGTCTGACTTCCTGAAACTCAGCAGCTGGATGTGACGATGGGTCACTATGACGACGTGTGTTGGTCTGTTAAATATCATATTATACGTCCAGAGCAACAGAAACTCGACTAAATGACCCAAACCTGTCCAGCATGACTTGGTTTGTTTAGAGGGTTTAATTGTAGAAACATTTCACGTCATTTTGGACATTTTTTATTTAATTTTATTCAAGTTTGTTCCAGGGAACAACTTTAGAATCCTTCCAGACGGTTTCTGGATGGTCGTGGACACATCCTCAGTCCTTGTTGACATCCTGGACTGTTTGCATCGTGACCTACAGGTTTTAAATGATTCTAGTCGGTTCTTTTAGACGTGTTTGTTCAGTAGTTGTAGCTCCACAGATGAAGGTTCTTCCACTGTTTTCTAGAGACACCGTCTGTCTGAGTCTCTTCTGTCTGCTGCTTCCAATAAATACGTTTCGAGTCGTTCTGGACGTTTAGCTGTTCTTGGACCAGCGTTAAGTCTTTAAGGACGGTTCTCGATTCATGTTGGACTTTTTTCCTGTGTAGTTGTGGACGAGTTCAAGTGACTTGGTACAGATTCGGAGTCATTCTGGACGAGTTTAAAGCCGTTCTGAGCGATTCTTAACTGGTTGTCTACATGTTCTGGGTGATTTGGACTCGTCTTTACTGTTTTCGGGAAACTCTTTCAGCTGTAGCACTGAAACAACCTGCAACTGTCTTCATAACCAGCGGTCCCCAATCACCGGGCCTCGGACTGATACCGATTCCATTTTATTTCCGGTGGAGTCCGCGGGGTGTTTTATTTTGAAAGACAACCAGATCTTCTTCCCACCACTTCCGTCTGTGCTTGTTTCCCGCCAAAATTACTAAAAAACAGAAATGTTCCTCTGGAGAATCTGGTTTGGTTTTGCTAAATAGGACTTCTGCTGCAGCTGCGTTTGAGGACAAACAGCTCTATGTGAAAAACAACTACTTAGTTTGAACAAGACGTCCCAATTTACAGCTTTGAGACAAGAAATAAGCAGCAGGAGGTTTCAGCAAGATGAAATAAGGCTGACCTTAAGGCCAAGTACGGTGTAGCTCCAAGTAGCCTAGAGTGGCTAAGTTAGCTAACCAACAGTATGCTAGCTTAGCTGCTGTACAGACGGAATATTAAGGCTGGTTCCCAATATAGGAAGATCTGAATGTTGGTTGGTTATGGTGGGATTGGGATGATAATTTTGATATTCCAATAGTCCTGCGCGCCGCCGCCGAGCGTTGCCGAGCGTTGCCGAGCGCTGCCGAGGCTCTAGAACGCCGCCATTGTTCTAGTACGCAGATCTGCCAACTCCGGTGTCAAAAAGACAGACCCGATGATTCGCTCCTGTTGTTCTGAATCTTTATTATCAGACAGACGCATCAGTGGAAACACAGCAGGAAGAAATAAAGCAGGAAACCGTTTTTAAAGTAGAACTTTTAGTTTGTCAGACTTCAGCCTCGATGTCAGCTGTGAGTGAACAAACACGTTGGTCGTCTCAACGTTCCTAAACGGGAAGATGTGGTGAAGCTCTGCAGGCTTTCACACCGTCGCGGTGGCGGCTGCGGGTCACCATGGTAACCGGAGGATGCTTTTAGCTTCCTGGTCTCCGTGGTAACGTCTGAGCTGTGGGCTGGTGATGATCCACAAACATGTTGGAGATGAATTCTACCCAGTAAAACTACCGAACGTCCTGCACTGTTAGAATATAAATGTACTAAATAAATATTATTTATTATGTGCTTTTACTAGAATAATTTAAATATCTAATTTACAATATTTAATATGCACATTATCCTGACTGATTTAGATGTTAAGCTTCTATATAAATAATATATTAGGATTAATGTGCTGTCATCACTTTATTAAAATCATTTATTGTGTTTATAGATTTGCTGGACTCATTTGAATGTTAAGATTAACACACTATTTATTATGTACATTTGTATGAAGACTAATATTGGTGTAAATGTCCTGCAGTTTAATTTATTATTAAAAGTTACCTGATTTAATTATGAAAATTAAGAAAATATAATATATAAAAGTAAATGCAGTAGAATATTATCTATTACACACATGTACCTGACTCATTTATTTCTTTTAAGATCCTGAAGTATTTTTTTTAATGTGTTTATCCCCTGCATTATTTATTCATTTATCTGATTCCCTACAATATTTATTTATTTATCTTATAGTTAAAATATATTTTTTTAAATTTTATCCCCTTTAATATTTATTTATCTTGTCCTCAACAATATTTGTTGTTTATTTTGTCCCCTTCAATATTTAATTATTCATTTATTGTATATCTTACAATATTCATTTTTTATTTTTTATTCATCTCCTACATTATTTATTTATTTTAACCCCTTATTTGTTTATTTATCCTCTACAATATTTATTTATTTTATCCCCTACAGTTTTTATTTATTTATCAATTGCAATATTTATTTATTTATTTAACAATTACAATATTTATTTATTTTATCCCCTTATTTATTTATTCATTTATTCTCAAAAATATTTATTTATCTCCTACAATATTTGTTTTCTCTTTTATCCCCCTACAATATTTATTTATTTATCTTATAGTTAAAATATTTATTTTTAAATTTTAACCCCTGTAATATTTATTTATCTTGTCTTTTAATGTTTGTGTATTAAAGTCGTCCAACTTGTTTCCCTTCATAACAACATCAGAGACTCTGATTAGAAGGTTTCTGGTCTGTGGATCTGAACCCTCCATCTCCTGTCCTCCAGCTGCTCCGTCGTCTCCTGGAGCTCCAGGGACCCGACCGGAGGACCGACCCAGCAGAAGCACGCTCCCCGTGGGCGGCCAGAGCTCAGCGAAGCCCCCCGGCTCCAGCACCAGTGCTCCCAGTGATGCGGCTCCCAGTGCGACCAGCGGAGGAGGGAAGCTTCCAGCAATGAGGAGCAGAGCTTTGTCTCTGCAGGCCAGAAGCTCCGGCACAGGTCAGACCAGGACCCTCAATCTGTAGGAAGACAACAGGTCAGACCAGGACCCTCAGTCTGTAGGAGGACAACAGGTCAGACCAGGACCCTCAATATGTAGGAAGACAACAGGTCAGACCAGGACCCTCAATCTGTAGGAGGACAACAGGTCAGACCAGGACCCTCAGTCTGTAGGAAGACAACAGGTCAGACCAGGACCCTCAATCTGTAGGAAGACAACAGGTCAGACCAGGACCCTCAACATGTAGGAAGACAACAGGTCAGACCAGGACCCTCAACATGTAGGAAGACAACAGGTCAGACCAGGACCCTCAATCTGTAGGAAGAGAACAGGTCAGACCAGGACCCTCAATATGTAGGAGGACAACAGGTCAGACCAGGACCCTCAATCTGTAGGAGGACAACAGGTCAGACCAGGACCCTCAATCTGTAGGAAGACAACAGGTCAGACCAGGACCCTCAATCTGTAGGAAGACAACAGGTCAGACCAGGACCCTCAGTCTGTAGGAAGACAACAGGTCAGACCAGGACCCTCAATCTGTAGGAAGACAACAGGTCAGACCAGGACCCTCAACATGTAGGAAGACAACAGGTCAGACCAGGACCCTCAACATGTAGGAAGACAACAGGTCAGACCAGGACCCTCAATCTGTAGGAAGACAACAGGTCAGACCAGGACCCTCAACATGTAGGAGGACAACAGGTCAGACCAGGACCCTCAATCTGTAGGAGGACAACAGGTCAGACCAGGACCCTCAATCTGTAGGAAGACAACAGGTCAGACCAGGACCCTCAACATGTAGGAAGACAACAGGTCAGACCAGGACCCTCAATATGTAGGAAGACAACAGGTCAGACCAGGACCCTCAACATGTAGGAGGACAACAGGTCAGACCAGGACCCTCAATATGTAGGAAGACAACAGGTCAGACCAGGACCCTCAATATGTAGGAAGACAACAGGTCAGACCAGGACCCTCAACATGTAGGAAGACAACAGGTCAGACCAGGACCCTCAACATGTAGGAGGACAACAGGTCAGACCAGGACCCTCAATATGTAGGAAGACAACAGGTCAGACCAGGACCCTCAATATGTAGGAAGACAACAGGTCAGACCAGGACCCTCAATCTGTAGGAAGACAACAGGTCAGACCAGGACCCTCAATCTGTAGGAAGACAACAGGTCAGACCAGGACCCTCAATATGTAGGAAGACAACAGGTCAGACCAGGACCCTCAATCTGTAGGAAGACAACAGGTCAGACCAGGACCCTCAATCTGTAGGAAGACAACAGGTCAGACCAGGACCCTCAATCTGTAGGAAGACAACAGGTCAGACCAGGACCCTCAACATGTAGGAAGACAACAGGTCAGACCAGGACCCTCAACATGTAGGAAGACAACAGGTCAGACCAGGACCCTCAATATGTAGGAAGACAACAGGTCAGACCAGGACCCTCAATATGTAGGAAGACAACAGGTCAGACCAGGACCCTCAACATGTAGGAGGACAACAGGTCAGACCAGGACCCTCAATAGGAAGACAACAGGTCAGACCAGGACCCTCAGTCTGTAGGAAGACAACAGGTCAGACCAGGACCCTCAACATGTATCAGACCAGGACCCTCAATATGTAGGAAGACAACAGGTCAGACCAGGACCCTCAATCTGTAGGAAGACAACAGGTCAGACCAGGACCCTCAATCTGTAGGAAGACAACAGGTCAGACCAGGACCCTCAACATGTAGGAAGACAACAGGTCAGACCAGGACCCTCAATATGTAGGAAGACAACAGGTCAGACCAGGACCCTCAATATGTAGGAAGACAACAGGTCAGACCAGGACCCTCAATCTGTAGGAAGACAACAGGTCAGACCAGGACCCTCAGTCTGTAGGAAGACAACAGGTCAGACCAGGACCCTCAATCTGTAGGAAGACAACAGGTCAGACCAGGACCCTCAACATGTAGGAAGACAACAGGTCAGACCAGGACCCTCAATATGTAGGAAGACAACAGGTCAGACCAGGACCCTCAATATGTAGGAAGACAACAGGTCAGACCAGGACCCTCAATATGTAGGAAGACAACAGGTCAGACCAGGACCCTCAACATGTAGGAAGACAACAGGTCAGACCAGGACCCTCAACATGTAGGAAGACAACAGGTCAGACCAGGACCCTCAATATGTGGGAAGAGAAACCAAAACAACGGCAGATATGAAGCTGATTTAAGACCGAAAACTAAAAGAATGACCTGTTAGATGAAGAATAACAGAAAGGTAGTTATCATTCATGTTTTCGAGTTTAAATAACAGCAAGTTCATATTTTTCTGAGTTAAAAAGAGTAAACTGTAATATAATCTTATGGTGAAAGAACAAACTGTTATTCATAAAAAATGAAAATTAGTTACAGTTTCATACTGTGTTATATATACATAATAAAATATTATAAAAATATATAAAAACAAATAAAAATATTTCAAAAAAATATAAATAAAAAATATATGAAAAATATAATATATATGTAAAAAATATAAAAATGTTTGAAGATTATATATATATATAATATAAAAATAAATCAAAATATATGAAAAATATAATATATGTATAAATATAAAAATAAAGAAAATTTTGAAAAATATTATATGTCTAAAAATAAAAAATATATATGAAAAATATAATATATATATATATATATATATATATATATATATATATATATGTAAAAAATATATAAATAAATAAAAATATTTGAAAAATATTATACATATAAAAATATAAAAATGAATAAAAATATATAAAATATATATTAAAATATATAATTGCTTACTTACTGAATTTACCCCTGAAAACCTCCTGAAGAAGTTTCCAGTCACTGTTAGTGGTTCGGAAACGTCCCAGACTTGAAGCTGTTTCTTGTCCGTTCCAGACTCTCAGTGAGTCACAGTGAGAAAAGTAAAAACAGGAAGTAGTTTGATGATGTCACAGGGTTGTAGTTTTTCTGTTCCAACCTGTAATTTTCAGCTTCAGCAGCAGGAAGAGTTTAGAAAAGGAAACTTCAGCAGCAGGAAGTTATAGAACGTTTCTATTGTAGCTTTAATAAAACTCAGGGGACATTCAGTCTGACTTTTAATCAGCCTCAGAGACAAACTGCGGCCCTAAAACCCAGATATCAGCTGATTTATTTGGGACGCTGTTGTTTTTCTCCGATGGCGGACAGACGGACAGATGTTCGTCTGTCTGGGTCAGTCTGGATCATAAAACCTGTGATCCACTTGCTGCAGCGACGGCAGATCAAACTGAAGCATGCGACTCGACTTCCTCTCCCCCTCTGCAGGTCTGAAGCCTCCGACCGCCTCCAACCACGGCGCCGGGAAGTCGGCGGCAGCCAAGACGCCCGCGGCCCAGAACCCGACCCGGCCGACCCAGAACCCCCTGCAGCGGAGCGGCTCGGCCAGGCTGGGTCGCCTCGGCAGCTCAGGTGAGTCGGAGGCTGCAGGTTTGTCGTCTGGTTGTCTGAGAGGCAGAACTGGATCATCCTCCTGGTTTCAATCTGGGCTTGATGGAGCTGCTGAAGACCTTCCACCGCTCATCCTGGATGACAGGTGGAAGGTCTTCAGCAGCTCCATCAAGAGGAACCACGAGGATGACTGAGGATCTCCACAGACATCATCACCCATCTGCATGTTTGCTGCTCTCAGATCCGACCGACTGACCGGAGCTTAAGCAAACATCATGATCCTCCCTCTGCAGCTTGTCTGTAATTACTCTGCTGCTCATGTCAAACACACTCGGTGAATTATTATCATCCCAGCTGGGCTTCATTCGCCTCCACAACACAAACACGCCGTTGGTTCGCTGGTTGTATCAGATCGGTGGCATGTCTGCATTTTAAAGCAGCTTCAGTTGTGATTTTGGCAGCGGAGGCACCGTTTCAGGCAGATGGAGTCGGAGTGTTGAGGAGGGCTGCTGGTGTTTACTGCAGCTCCTCCATGTGGGCCTTCTGAAGCCTGGGGCTGTGGTTGGAGCCTCCCCCCAGTGTGGTGGCTCTGGTCTGGGCACGGGCGCCTGGCTGCCTCCCCTCTGTGGCCGAGCCTGGAAGTCTGACACACACACACATGGACACACACACACGGACACACACACACACACACACACACACACACACACACACACACACACACACATGGACACACACACACACACACACACACACACAGACACACCTCCCTGTCATTGACACACCATAGGCGACAGTGGTTTGCTTTGTGGGGCTTTTAAAGCTCTCGGTGGCTTTTTGTCTCTATTGAACACAAGGTTTATTGATTGTGACACACACACACACACACACAGGGTTTATTGTTGGTGCAGCGTCTTCGTGCCGTCTGGAAACTCTCTGTGCTTCATGACTTTACTGTGACTTTTACTTCGGGCTTCTGTCGGAGTTGGTTCTTGTTTGATTGAAGCTTTAACAGGTCGTCTGAGTTTCAAACCCTCCAGCGAGCCTGTTTCAGCCACGACGAGCCGCCGTCGGTCTGTTTAATGGAGCTGTTACTGCAAATATAAGCAGTAAAATCTATAATTAACCAGGAGGCCTCAATAGAAACAGGCACTGATCAATTAAAACCAGATGGAGGATGAAGCAAAAACATCAGAGCAGCAAAGAGACGGTGATAGAAAAGAAACCAGACTAAAATTTAGGAATAAATTTAAAAAACCATTAAAAGTCAGACTAAAATGTGGGTCTGGGGTTTGCTTTTACATATCTTTTAAAAAATGTTGCTGGTATTTTACAGATGTTTTGTTAAATTAGAGATAAAAATCAGTAAAATCATTTGCTGTTGTTTTTAAAAACATTTTTAAAGTTTTTTTTAAAACCATATTTATGTAGTTTTTCTGGCGTCTTTGCTGCACAAGTTTTAGTTTTTTACACTTCAGTTACACCTTAAGTTTTAATATATTATATATTTATTAATATTTATTATAATTTTGATTTATTATATTTATTATTACTTATATTTTATATCTATTACATATTTATTGTATATTATATTTTAATATATTATAGATTTATAATTATCTATTATATTTTTAATATATTGCATATTTATAATTTTTATTATAGTTTTAGATATATTTTATATTTCTTATTTCTTATATTTATTAATATATTATATATTTCTTATTAATTATTATATTTTTATATATTATAGGTTTATTATTATCTATTTTTAAAAATATATTGTATATTTGTCATTTTATTATAGTTTTAAATATATTTTATATTTATTATTTATTATAGTTTTAAATATATTTATTAATTATTATTATTATTAATTTTATTTTTAATATATTATATATTATTGTATTTTTCGATATATTCCATATTTATTATTACTTATTTTATTTTATATTTATTATAACTTATATTTTTTATATATTATAGATTTATTATCTATTATTTTTCAATATATTGTATATTTATTATTTTTTCTAATATTTTTGAATATATTTTATATTTATTATTATTAATTTAATATATTATAAATTTATTATTCATTTTAATTTATTTTTTAGAATTTATATATTTATTATATTTTTATATATTTATTATTTTTTATTATAGTTTTAAATCTATTTTATATTTATTATTATTTTTTAAATTTTTTTTAGAATTTATATATTTATTATATTTTATTATTATTTTATATTTATTATTATTATTATTATTATTAATAATATTTTTTATTTTTAACATATATATTTATTATTATTTTTAAATATATTTTTCAGAATTTATATATTTATTATGATATTTTTAATATATTTTTTACAGTGGAGCTGTTTCCTTCATCTCTTTAAAGGTTCCAGCTTCAGTTTTCTGCGTCTCTAAACTTCATTTCTGATTTAAGAGACGTTTTTCTTTCTCCACATCGTTCAGACGTGGAGACCGACGACGTCACGGAGGAGATTACTGCTGGAATCCCTCCCCCTCCTCCCCCTCCTCCCCTGCAGCATCCCTCCTCCTCCTCCTCCTCCTCCTCCTCTTCTTCTTCAGCGGCTTTAAATCGGCAGCGAACAGACCGACTGTTTGTTAGTGGGAGGCAGCAGCAGGAATCACCTCCTCTCCCTCCTCCTCTCCCTCCACCTTCCACCGGCGGATGATTCACCCCCACCTGGACGCTGCCGCCGCTATTTTTGGCGCCATTTTCTCCTCCTCCTGTTCTATTGGCTGAGCAGCAGGAGACGGTGGGTTTTGTTGCTCTGCGGCTTTAAACCGACGAGGAGCAGCTGGAGGATTAGCAGCGACTCGACGGCTCCTCTTTAAATTCTCATCTCCACGTGGCTTTGATGGGGACCTGAGCTGCGACCGACTCGTCCTCTTTATTCAGGTGGAGCAGAGGAACATCTGCGGGTCGGCGGCAGCGTTCGGAGCAGCGGGGCAGGAAGTGGGTCATCGTTTGGGGTCAGAGAGGCGTCCGGGCTCCCAGGGACGATGCTCTGGTCTCCCCGACTGTCGCTGTCCAACTTCCACGTGAAGCTGACGGCCAAAGGACTCTTCAGGAACCTGCAGCTGCTGTCGGGATGCAGGAAGAACACCGTCGTCTTCCACGCAGGTCTGGATGTTTGTCCTCGTCGTCCCGCCGCCCGGCGCTTCACCCGCCCGGCGTCTCTCCGCCCGGCCCTCCCCCCATCAGGTCCATCCATCCGTCTGTGTTCTGTCCGTGTGTTGTCGGACGTCCTCCTCCTCCATTCAGGCCGGCGGCGGCTCAGATACACAGGGCTGGGTGGGGTTGAAGCCACACCCTGACGGAGCGGGTGCTTCGCCCACGTCCGCTCCGTCTCGTTAGAAGTGAGCCCAGCTGAGCCTCGTGTATCTGCCTCCTCAATAAAACTCATTGTCTGTGTTTCCTCCACCTCGCTCCATCCACTCCATCCCTCCTCCACCCCTCTGCAGGCTGAAGCCGCCTCTGAATGTTTTCACCTTTGAATCAGAGGCGGCTTCACCCTCCTCCTCCTCTGTTTCCACGGCGATGGCAGCCATTGTTGCCTCCTCCTCCTCCTCCTCCTCCTCCTCCTCCTCCTCCTCCGTGAGGCTTTCTCAGCTTTGTGCAGCGCTACAATGGAGCTGCTTCAACACGAGCGTGCACGTGGAGGTTTTCTGCACGGGCGGTGATGAATAGCTGCTTTTAGCCCTGCAGGGATGAGAACCACGTGACTCAACCAGAAATAACCAAAGATGCTCCTCCGGCGTTCACAGGTTCAGGATCTGAGACAGGCCTTAGAATAAAACACAGAAAAAATCTAGAATTAATTCACATTCTGACAAAAAAAAAACAAGCCAAACATGCAAATAAAGTGCACGTTAAAAATGTGTAATTTTACAAACCGTGAGTATTTCTTTTGAATCATTGAACCAAAAAATTACACGATTTTTCCTGCATTTAAATCAGCAAAAAACATCAATAATGTACAGACAAAACCTGTTATTTTAGTCTTTCCCTGTTTTATAAAATTATGAAATATTATAATATAATAATATATTATGAATAATAGTAATGCATAATAAAAATAATATAATATTAAATAGTTTACTTTTTTAGAATTTTATATAATATTTTTTATTTTATATTTTTTATTAATAAAAATATTAATATAAATATATAAATTATTTAATATAAATTAAATTCTTTATTTTTTTATATTTTTTGTAAATATACTAAATAATATGAATAATAAAATATAATAAAGATATATTTATATTAAAATATAATAAAATGTGTTTTCTTAAATTTCTAGTAAAATCATATTAAGTAAAATATTAATTTAAATATTAACTGTAAAAAGCACATTTTTTTTACTGTTTTTAAATCAGCAAAAAAATAGTTATTTTACAGATATTTACTGTTGAAGGAAAAATAATAAATGTAAGAATTAAACATGTAAATATTTCTTTAAACTGTTTTAATAGATTTTCCCTGCTTTGTAAAATCACTGATTTATCCTCTTGAATATTTTGTAAAATGACAGAACAAAAGTATTAATTTACCTGTTGACAGTAAAAAAAAAAAAAAATTAAAATAAATATAAATAAAAGATAATTCACAGTAAACCAGTAAAACTGTTTCACATTTTGCAGATATTTTAAATTCTTATTATATTACACTTAATTTACACATTTCCCTGTTTTGTTAAATAAAAAAATATATATTAAAAATAAATAATACTTAATACTTATCTAGTGATTTTCAAGACACTCAAAGACTCTTATAAATATAATATCAAGTAAAATAAATTTAAAAAATAATGATTTTACACGTTGACGGTAAAAGAAACCGTCCACATCTCAAATCTATATTTAAAAAGCAAAAGTTCTTTTACATGTGAACATAAATAAATAATAAATAAATAAAAACAATAAATCTTGCAGTAAACTGGTGTCATATTTTACTGTAAACACTCTCTAGACTTCGTATCTGTGAGTCTGTCGCTGGATCTGACAGATGTTTGTCTGTTTAGTTTCGCTGCCGACAGAATGAACCGCTGCTCGGATGTTTTCCTTCCGTCAGCTGATCCACGTTGGTTCAGAGTCGAGCTGCTTCAGAGAGTTTCCAAACGTCTCGACACGCTGCCAGACTTTTCCTGATCAGAATAACATAAAAACATCGTCGTCAGATACAGAGACAATCCAGAGAGTTTCACATGTTGGCGACCGGCGGCTGAACTCTTCCTCAGTTTGTGTGTTTTTCTAAATCACTGGACCAGAATTTGTCATTTCTTTAACGCGTCTCGACTTAATTCACCTCTAATCCCTTCGTCTTTAGTCTCTGGTGAACTCTCCGAACACCGAGCAGCTTCTGGATGCTTTTATTTTTAATTATTTATCTGAAGTCCTGCAGCTCTGTGGAACCAGACCAACATCCTGTCAGTGATGAGATCAGAGAGACGTTTCCAGTTTCCGGCCATACGTCATATAAAAAGCTGAATTATTTATATTGCAAAAATTTTAAAAAATATAAGCAACACGTCCGACGTTTTTCCACGTGTCCTCAGACGTTACAGACGCTGGAAAAAAACATGGAGGCTTTTTATGCTACAGATGTGTTACTGTTTATTTAGCTTCCATCCTCACCTCCTCTCTGCTCTGTGGAAACACCGCCTGCAGTTCAGCCGACAACTCTGATTTTTCATAAAGTGTCTGTTGGTCGCAGCAGAGTCAGGGATGGTTTTTCTGTTGCACTGAGGAACACAGACTTTTTTGTTTTTCACAGAATCTAGGGAGAGCAAACTTTATTTAAAATAACTTTATTTATGGTGAATGTTTAGTTTAACGTCGTCGTTAATGAGCTCAAAGATGGACCTTCTCTAATCGTGACATCTTCATTTTTTCTTTCACATTTCAACTCACCCACAATCAGAGATGATTTGACCTGCTTGTCTAATATTACAGATTCTGAATCAGTGACATGAAGAGAAATAACAAGGAGAAAATCAGGTTTTTATCTTGAATAGTTTCTGAGATATTGTCGTTTAAACAGACTCAGATTTAAGGTGAGAAAAAACCTGCTGAAAGTGGGTCGACAGGTAAATTTTAGAAACTTTATCCTCAAAAATATTTGATAAATGAAGCTAAGATTTAACAGATACCTCTAGTAATACATATATATATTATATTAGATGATTATTTTAGGCAGATAAGAGCTGAAATGTGTTTAAGATCTGATGATTTTGATGATTTAATAGTTCCTCAGATATTGTTGTTTAAACAGCCTCAAATTTCAAAGTGAGAAAAAAACCTGCTGAAAGTCGGTCATTTTTCTAAAACTGTTTCATATATCAGTCTGAAACTTCACAAGTTTCTTAGTAAACATCCATATTTTTGCAGTAAAAATTTCAGGCAAATCAGAGATGGTCGGGCAGAAACTGTTCTCAAAATCTAAAAAACAAACAAACAAAAACAAACAAAAACAAACAAAAACACCGCCTGCAGTTCAGTCAAACACTCTGATTTTTTGTAAAGTGACTGTTAGTTGCAGCTGAGTCATTGATGGTTTGTTGATTTCACAAAAAAGCACAGAATTTTTAGTTTTTTACAGATTCTGTTTCACACAAACGGTTAATTTTTTGGTGATTTTTTAGAGAATGAAACGTGGACTAAAGTGAACTTGATGAGCGGTCCTGATTCTCGGCTCAGATCTGGTTCTGATCAGTCATCAGGTCACAGAGGAGTCTTTTACCGTCTGATGATTCCTTCTGTTTCTCCAGTTCAGGGGGTTTTTGGGGGTTCAGAGTGTTAATCTCTAATTCCTTCATCGTCTTCTACAAACCGTCCTGCTTTAATCCTGAACCGCTCGGCGTCACGTGAACCGGTTTCCCCCATCTGAGCTCGGCTGCACGTGTTCGGCTGCAGCTCCACAGACCCACTTTCTGCCGCGAATGTAGGTTAGAGCAGGCTTTAGTCACCGCACATGCACGCCCACACACACACACAGATCCTCGTGCACGCCCGCGGTGGTTCAGCTGAGGCTGTCCAGCGGTGCGAGCTCTAATCTGATGTGCATCCAGCAGCGGATCTGTGCTCTGCTCCTGTAAAGTAGGTTTAGAGGTTCAGACATCTGGAGAATCAGCAGCGGTTCATCCAAACCTCTTTACTCACAATCCGCCGGTCCGGATGATCGCCGCGGTTGTTCCGGCTCCTCTTTAACGAGCAGCAGCTGATCGTTCTCAGTCTCTATTTCAGGCCTTTCTGACTCAACATGTGGCTTTTTTATTCCCTCTGAGTCGTCTTGAAGCGGTTTGGCTTCACCTACAGGAGGATCAGCGTCCAGAGTTCCGGTTCGGTTCCAGCTCCTCTGAAGCTGCAGACATGAAGTACAGATGATTCACTTCCACTCCGACTTGTTTCACACATTTTATGCAGCATTTTCAAACCCTTGTAGTTTCAATCGTAGCGTCTGGACTCGCTAGCTAACAGGCCTCTAGATCCTACAGATATGTTACTGCTCATAAGTTCATTTAGCTTCCATCCTCGCCTCCTGTCTCCTCTGTGGAAACACTGCCTGCAGTTCAGCCGACAACTCTGATTTTTCATAAAGTGTCTGTTGGTCGCAGCAGAGTCATGGATGGTTTGTCTGTTGCACAACGACGTGCAGAATTTTTTGATTTTCACAGAATCTAGTTAGAGCAAACTTTAGGCTTTATTTATGGCGGATTTGTAGTTTAATTTTGTCGTTATTGAGCTCAAACATGGAGCTTCTCTTCTCGTGACGTCCTTATTTGTTTTCATATTTCAACTCACCCACAATCAGAGATGATTTGACCTACATGTCCGATATCACAGATTCTAAATCAGTGACATGAAGAGAAAATAACAGAGGAAATATCAGGTTTTTATCTTTAATAGTTCCTGATATATTGTCATTCAAACACACTCACATTTCAACGTGAGAAAAAAACCTTAAATCTGTGAGTCTGGAGGGAAACAGCTGTAAAATGTTGATTCTCCAAACGTCCAAATCTACGTTTTTACATGTTTATTAAGTATTAAGTCGGTATTTCCTCTTTTCTCTAACAGCAACAACAACATGCGTAACATGTAATAACATTTAGAAATAAATTAACTCCAGTAAATCATATTTTTTCATATTTCAGCTCCTGTTGAAGCTGCTTTTACTTCAGTGGACAAAACTGACTCACAGATTGTTGCTAGGAAACCGGACGTTCTGGTTTGCATGTATTCAGGTCAGATAGTGGACATGTGCACCTAGTGGCACGCTAGTTTCCATGGTGACAGTCGTGTGCGTGGGATCTCCAGAGAGCAGAGTCCTGAATGTTTCTGCTTCACTCAGGAGGTAAAATCAATGATCAGTGCAGGTTTAAACACAACAACAGCTGTTGTTGTTGTTGTTGTTGTTGTTGTTGTTTGTCTTCAGCTGCATGTGATGGCAGATTGATGATGTTGGTGTTCATAGGGTCTAGATGTTGGTGATCATAGGGGTCTAGATGTTGGTGTTCATAGGGGTCTAGATGTTGGTGTTCATAGGGTCTAGATGTTGGTGTTCATAGGGGTCTAGATGTTGGTGTTCATAGGGTCTAGATGTTGGTGTTCATAGGGGTCTAGATGTTGGTGTCCATAGGGGTCCAGATGTTGGTGTTCATAGGGGCTAGATGTTGGTGTTCATAGGGGTCTAGATGTTGGTGTCCATAGTGGTCTAGATGTTGGTGTTCATAGGGGTCTAGATGTTGGTGTTCATAGGGGTCTAGATGTTGGTGTTCATAGTGGTCTAGATGTTGGTGTTCATAGGGGTCTAGATGTTGGTGTTCATAGTGGTCTAGATGTTGGTGTCCATAGGGTCTAGATGTTGGTGTTCATAGGGGTCTAGATGTTGGTGTTCATAGGGGTCTAGGTGTTGGTGTTCATAGGGGTCTAGGTGTTGGTGTTCATAGGGGTCTAGATGTTGGTGTCCATAGGGGTCTAGATGTTGGTGTTCATAGGGGTCTAGATGTTGGTGTTCATAGGGGTCTAGATGTTGGTGTCCATAGGGTCTAGATGTTGGTGTTCATAGGGTCTAGATGTTGGTCTTCATAGGGGTCTAGATGTTGGTGTTCATAGGGTCTAGATGTTGGTGTTCATAGGGGGTCTAGATGTTGGTGTTCATAGGGTCTAGATGTTGGTGTTCATAGGGTCTAGATGTTGGTGTTCATAGGGTCTAGATGTTGGTGTTCATAGGGGTCTAGATGTTGGTGTCTATAGGGTCTAGATGTTGGTGTCTATAGGGTCTAGATGTTGGTGTTCATAGGGTCTAGATGTTGGTGTCTATAGGGTCTAGATGTTGGTGTTCATAGGGGTCTAGATGTTGGTGTTCATAGGGTTTAGATGTTGGTGTTCATAGGGGTCTAGATGTTGGTGTTCATAGGGGTCTAGATGTTGGTGTCCATAGGGTCTAGATGTTGGTGTTCATAGGGGTCTAGATGTTGGTGTTCATAGGGGTCTAGATGTTGGTGTCCATAGGGTCTAGATGTTAGTGTTCATAGGGTCTAGATGTTGGTGTTCATAGGGTCTAGATGTTGGTGTTCATAGGGTCTAGATGCTGGTGTTCATAGGGTCTAGATGTTGGTGTTCATAGGGTCTAGATGTTGGTGTTCATAGGGTCTAGATGTTGGTGTTCATAGGGGTCTAGATGTTGGTGTTCATAGGGGTCTAGATGTTGGTGTTTATAGGGTCTAGATGTTGGTGTTCATAGGGGTCTAGATGTTGGTGTTCATAGGGGTCTAGATGTTAGTGTTCATAGGGGTCTAGATGTTGGTGTTCATAGGGTCTAGATGTTGGTGTTCATAGGGTCTAGATGTTGGTGTCCATAGGGTCTAGATGTTGGTGTCCATAGGGGTCTAGATGTTGGTGTTCATAGGGTCTAGATGTCGGTGTTCATAGGGTCTAGATGTTGGTGTTCATAGGGTCTAGATGTTGGTGTTCATAGGGGTCTAGATGTTGGTGTTTATAGGGGTCTAGATGTTGGTGTTCATAGGGGTCTAGATGTTGGTGTTCATAGGGTCTAGATGTTGGTGTTCATAGGGGTCTAGATGTCGGTGTTCATAGGGGTCTAGATGTTGGTGTTCATCGGGTCTATATGTTGGTGTTCATAGGGGTCTAGATGTTGGTGTTCATAGGGTCTAGATGTTGGTGTTCATAGGGGTCTAGATGTTGGTGTTCATAGGGGTCTAGATGTTGATGTTCATAGGGTCTAGATGTTGGTGTTCATAGGGTCTAGATGTTGGTGTTCATAGGGGTCTAGATGTTGGTGTTCATAGGGGTCTAGATGTTGGTGTTCATAGGGGTCTAGATGTTGGTGTTCCTAGGGTCTAGATGTTGGTGTTCATAGGGGTCTAGATGTTGGTGATCATAGGGGTCTAGATGTTGGTGTTCATAGGGGTCTAGATGTTGGTGTTCATAGGGTCTAGATGTTGGTGTTCATAGGGGTCTAGATGTTGGTGTTCATAGGGGTCTAGATGTTG
>CM045448.1:279500-341529 GCA_024666655.1 Dascyllus trimaculatus | reverse complement strand
AACTGTAGAGGAACTACTTTGCTGTACTTTTACTTTTACTTGAGTATTTATACGCTTCTTCCACCGCTCTAAGTGTTTTACAGCAGGTGTAACCTCAGCAGACAAACAAGCTAAAGTCTATACGATCAGTGTTTCGTCCCCGCGGCGTTTTAAACCAGTTCATCAGCTCAGTGCAGAACTCAGAGGAAAAACACAGCCGACAGATTAAAAACATGAAAAACCTTCAGGGCTGTCGACGGGACGAGACCTCGGGAGGAAAAACCGAGTCACCAAGTGGGTTTTCAACATAGCTGGATCATGACAAGAAGAAAAACTGTGGATGTGGATTTAAACAGTAAAAATATTAGAATTTATGGTCAAATGTTGGTTAAAAAAGAAATAACCATTTGTAAAAACAGATGAACAGGACGATGAACCAGTTTAAAAGAATGTTTTTGTCAATCCCTAATATACTCATTATATTTTAAATAACACCAGATATCTGTAATATATAATAATAATAGCAGTAATAATAATAATAATAATATAGTAAAAGTGTTTAATTTTACTGTCACATACTGTAAAAAAAATATATATATATTACCATTGTAAAATTACAGACTGAAGATGTGACCATTTTGTAGTTTTAGCCAGTATTTTTTTATACAGTCAGAACATAAATTAATCCTTGTTTGTGATATTACTTGTTAATATACTTAATTTTTATTTAAAAATTGGCAAATATCTGCAAAATTATAGTATTTATTGATTTAAATACAGTAAAACTGTGTAATTTTATGCTCAGACATTTTAAAATAATTATTTATTTATAAAATAAATACCAGTATTTAGTTGTTTTTTTTAAAAGCAACATATAAATTAATATTTTTTTACTTAAAGATTTTACGAGATATTATCTGTAATTTACCAATATAGAGAAAAATAATTTTAAATACCAGCTAAATGTACTTTGATATTTTTATTAGTCTTTAATGTGCCTGATATCTCTTTAAAACAACATATTTTTATCTTTTTTAAATGTCATGAAAATGTGTCAATTTACAATAAAACGTTAAAAAAACTAATTCCTATTTGTTTTTATTATGAACAAGTATGTTTTTTTCTGTGGTTTTATTATTTATTATTTTACAAAAACATGCAAAATCTGTAAAAATAACTGTTAATGTAATTTTTCGCTCTTTAATATTTGTATTTTTTCTTTAAATTAACAATAAATTCTTCCAAAACTGAGTTAAAAACTTTTTACAGGCATTTATTTTTTACAGTGTTCGTGGTGTAACGTTGAACAGTCATCAGAACAAACCCACAGCTGGGATGTTCTTATAAAGACTGTTTGTTTTTCCTGCATCACTGATCGAATTCATACATGTTGAAACACCGTCGTCTGCTGCCAAACACCTGCCACACACACACACACACACACACACACACACACTCTCTCTAATGCGGTGTGTGTTTTCCACGTCGGGATAAAGAACTTGTGTCGGTCAGCTGTTGCCGGCTTTGTGTCTCCGTCGCCGTGGTAACAGCCGCTCACGTTTACACCACAGAGCCTCATTGAGAGGAGACACAAGCAGCTGTTTACTGCAGCAGCTGCCGACCCAACACTTGGAGAACATCAGCGCTGGTGATGCTCCTCCAGGTGCTCCTCCAGGTGTCTTCACCTGTGGACCGTCTGAGCTGGTTGCAGCTGCAGGCCGACGTCTCCGAGAGGCTCCAGGGTGAAGCTTCACGCCTGGAAGACGCTCGGACCTCACGTCTGCCGCAGCAGCCATTAAAGAGGAATGCAGCTGAACGAAACACGTGTTGCTCATGACGTGTTGAGGCGCTCCAGGCGTGTTCCTGCAGTCTGACATAACGTGAAGCGACGCCGTGTGCGATGTGATTAATGTTTAACCCTCGGAGCTCCAGAACCTGCCGGCGGCTCTGAAGGGCAGCTTATCTCAGAAACAATCATCTAAAGGACGACATTTATCAGAGCTGAAGCTTAAAGTCCTCAAATGTCATCAGAACCACTAGACTCCACATGTTTTACTGAAATATTTGCAGTGACTGAGTTCTGTGGAAATCTCTGAGTTGCACATGTGAAGCCAGCAGTGACATGACAAGAAAACACTCCTGCTTCCATCCATAGTTGTAGTTTTCAGCTGAACTACAGGGAAAAGTAAGAAATAAAATACCTGTAGTATGTTGAGTTTTTCCTCTTGTTGGTAACATCCGAGGAAAAACGTTAAATATGTTGATTCCAGTCTTTTTTCTTCAACTTTTGTGAAATAAATAATCAGAGAAATTCAGCTTTTCCCATTTTATTTTGAAGGTCTCCGTCATTCTAACCGTTTCCTGCTGACAGAAGACATGTTTAGTTCTCTCCGTCTTCATGTTGGTTTGTTTCCATGGAGATGCAGGACTTAATGAGGGATAATGTGACACCTAGAGCCTGTTAAAGTGGCTCCACATCTGCACTCAGTTGTGGTTCTTAGTTTATCCGAGGCAGGACGTCAAGTTTCCCACAGACTCTGTTTTCCATGTTTTCAGCAGAGGTGTAAAGTCCTGCTCTTGTGTTCTCAGTGGCGTCGTCGCAGTGCTGCGAGCGTCTGCAGAAGGAGAAGGAGGAGGCCCGGGTCGGCCTGGAGGAGGCGCTCAAGAGGCTGGAGGAGCAGCACAAGGAGGAGCTGGAGCAGCTGGAGGACAGGTGTGGTGTTCACCTGTGGCTGTTGGCTCAGCTCTGTTTGAACTGGTCTGGTCTGTGAAGGTAATCAGGTGTGTTTCCTGTTGTGTGTCAGACTGAGGAGCTTCTACCAGACGGAGTGGGACAAGGTTCACCAGACGTACCAGGAGGAGGCCGACAAGTGTCGCCTGTTGATGGAGCAGCAGGTCAGAACACAAACATCACCTGTAGAGTGTTTCACCCTCCTGGGAGGTTCTCCTCGGATTGTGGTCCATTTAATTTGGATTTTTTAACAAGAATTTTCAAAAAAAGACTCTTTCATGTCAAAGTGAAAACAGATTAATACGAAGTAAGGTCAGTTAATTAAAAATATAAAATGTAAAATCATTACAAGTTTTCACCCCCTTTAAAGAGACTAATTAAACTCAGTCAGTAAATGGATCATCTGAGGTCAGTGATTGGAGGATAAAGACTCCTGGATCTGGAAGGTCCAGTCCCTGGAGGATCAGGACTCCTGGATAGACTCCTATGACTCCTCTGAAGGAGTTAGAAGAAGGAGACTAGTGAGGGAGGCCACCAAGACTCCTATGACTCCTCTGAAGGAGTTAGAAGAAGGAGACTAGTGAAGGAGGCCACCAAGACTCCTATGACTCCTCTGAAGGAGTTAGAAGAAGGAGACTAGTGAAGGAGGCCACCAAGAAGACATGAGGAGACTCAGAAGTCAACTGGAAGAAGGTTCTTTGGTCTGAGGAGACCAGGATGGAGCTTTTTGACCATCAGACTAGATTCTATGTTTGTTGGACACCAAACTCTGCACATCATCACAAACACACCATCAACACTGTGAAGCATGGTGGTGGCAGCATCATGATGTGAAGCACGGTGGTGGCAGCATCATGATGTGAAGCATGGTGGTGGCAGCATCATGATGTGAAGCACGGTGGTGGCAGCATCATGATGTGAAGCACGGTGGTGGCAGCATCATGATGTGAAGCATGGTGGTGGCAGCATCATGGTGTGGGGATGTTCCTCAGCAGCAGGTCCTGGAAGGCCTGTAGAGGGTCAATGAATGCGTTTTTTTAAAAATAACTTAGCTATGATTCAACGTTTAAAAGCAGCAGCAGGTCAAAGCTTCCAGACGGTGACATCACTGTTTATAAGTCAGTAACAAGCTGATGCCCGTCGGCCTCGTAAACACGTTCTCCCATAAAGCTGAGTTTTATTATGAAATAATTACAGCGTCGAACACGACGAAGCTGCGACACACAACAGCTCTGACATGTCGTACGAGGGTTTGATGGATGTGCAGTTTTCAGGGCTGCAGGTGAAGTATGACTGACATGTGGTCAGGCCCCGCCCCCTTCACGCTGAGCTCTGATTGGCTCACAGCAGCTCCGTGTGACCTGATCTCTGACCCTGATGTCTTGTTGTCGGCGTTTGGTGTTTCCTTGGTGTCGGCTGATTTAAACTATTCTCCGTTTCAGGTGGAGGAGCTGAGGAGCCGACAGGAGACCGAGAGGAGGAACCAGGAGGAGAGTCACAGCCAGACGGTGGAGGCTCTCAGACGGCAGTACGAGACGTCAGTGGAAGGTCAGAGCACAGCGAACAAACATCACCTGAGGAGTCAGAACCTCAAACCTCCGTCTGCTCACATGTGTTTATTGGTGTCATGCAGAGCTGAAGAGGAACCAGCAGACGGAGGTGGAGAACCTGCAGAGAACGCTGACGGAGACGGAAGCTTCCCTCTCTGTAAGGATCCCTGCTCATTTTGTTGTTTTGTCTCATTTTTGTCATTTTCTGTCTCGTTTTTTGTAAATTTTTCTCTCATTTTTGTTTTTTTTGTCATGTTTTTTGTTGTTTTCTACAATTTTGGTCTTTTTTCTGCTCTTTTTTGTTGCTTTTTTGTCATTTTCTGTCACGTTTTTGTCGTTTTGTGTCTCTTTTCTGAAAAATTCTATTTCATTTTTTTCATTTTCTGTCTGTTTTTTTAGTTTCTATTTTGTTTTGGACATTTTGTGCCACATTTTTGTTGTTTTGTTTCATTTTTAGTCATTTCTGTCTCGTTTTCTGTAAAATTTTTTATTTTTGTCATGCTTTTTGTCGTTTTCTACAATTTTGGTCTTTTTTCTGCTCATTTTTGTTGCCTTTTTGTCATTTTGCGTCTTGTTTGGTGTTAATTTTTTGGCTCATTTTTGTTTTATTGTCTTCTTTTTTTGGTTGTTTTCTATCATTTTTTGTCATTTTCTGTCTTTTTTTTGTCAGTTTGTGTCTGTTTCTTAAAAATTCTATTTCATTTTTGTCATTTTCTGTCTTTTTTTTAGTTTCTATTTTGTTTTTGATATTTTGTGCCTCATTTTTTTTATTTTAACTTGTTTTTTTGTAAATTTATATCATTTTTGTCATTTTCTGTCTCGTTTTGTGTAATTTTTTTCGCTCATTTTTATTTTTTGGTTGTTTTCTATCATTTTTTGTCATTTTCTGTCTCTTTTTTCAAAAACTCCATTTCATTTTTGTCATTTTTTGTCTTGTTTTTTTAGTTCCTATTTAGTTTTTGACATTTTGTGCCTCATTTTTGTTGTTTTGTCTCGTTTTTTTGGTTGTTTTCTATCACTTTTTGTCCTTTTCTCTTTTTTTCTCTAATTTATTTTCTTTTTGTCTTGTTTTTTGTTGTCTTCTATCATTTTTGTCGTTTTCTCTCTCCTGCATGGAGAACCAGTTGTACTATGGAGCACAGAATTTTTCTTATCAACACAAACTGTATATTTTTGAATGAGACACACAATGAAGGGATTCTGATACAACATTGTGATTTTTAAGCTCAGGTTTGAGTCTTTTCCGTTTCTTTTTCTGACCAGTGGTGATACTCCATTCAAAACAAACCTTTCCAGGTCTGCCGACATGTTAACATTTAACCCAACACCAGTAAACGATGTTTGCTCTGAGTGTTTACAGCCGGCTGTGAAATGCAGCTTCAGCAATCAGACAGAAACCTTCCAGTTTGGTCAGAAGAAACTTCCCTCGTTAAGCCCAAACATTGGTGGTTTGAGGCTGAGTTTCTGAAATAGCTGTTTGAATTCTTGGCTGATGATGATTTATGGTCGACGGTCTGAGAGCGTTCCACTGAAACTCTGTTGGAATCTAAACCTCCAGAGAAAGACGAAGCTGTGATCGGCGTGAATAAACAAAGAACACAGAGTCCTGCAGGACGCGTGGAAAATAAATCTGTGGTTTATCCTGCAGCGCGTCTGCTCTGATTGACGTCTGAGCAGCTCTGCAGAGTTTAATGGCTGTTTTTCCTACCAGGAGAAAATATCCGAGCTGTCGGCGGAGAAGGAGGATCTGAGCGAGAAGCTTCAGGCCGAAGAGGAGAGGAGGAAGAGAATCCTGTCCGACAAGAGTCTGGTGAGAACCGAGAAAACACAGAGTGACGTTCAGAGAGAGGAAGTAGCTTTAAATGATGTTCTGAAGTACTTAAAGTTACTGATGCTCTCCCCTGCATTTATCTGATGCCGTCTTTAAGATGCAGATTTACCACAACGATTAATCGAACAAGGTTTTAAAACACAACACACACTTTAAACCAGCAGTGACACGTTGCTGATGTTTGAAATATGTGTAGAAACAAACTGAAACACATTATTGTCCCAGACACCGTCAGAAAATAGACGAAGAAGCGACTGAATGCTCCGGAAATATTTAGCAAATGTCCAGAAGTTTTAATGTCGAGAAAAAAATCAATAAAACGCCCCAAAAGTATCACAGAATATTTTTTAAAAAGTCAATAAATTCTGAAAAATGTTCCTGAAATGTTCCAGAAAAACAAAAGTATTAATAAAAAAATGAGAAGACAGTAATAAAAATATAAATAAATGTCTCACACCTATTAAAATAAATGTTCAATAAAAAATATTATTTAATAATATAATTAAAATGCTTTAAAAATAAGTAGATACATTATTAAGATGCCCCACAAACATTAAAGTAAATGTTCAATAAAAAATACTATTTATAATTTTAAACTATGCCCCAGAAATATTAAAATAAATGTTAAATTAAATTTTTTTTAATAATTTAATTAAAGATCCCACAAACATTAAAATGGTCAATAAAAAATATTATTAAATAATTTATTAAAATGCTTTTTAAAAAATGAGTAGATACATTAATAAGATGGCCCATAAATATTAAAATAAATGTTAAATTAAAAAAAATATTATTTAATAATTTATATAATGTTCCACAAATATTAAAATGTTCAATAAAAAATATTATTTAATATATTTTTTAAAAATGCCCCACACATATTAAAATGTTTAATAAAAATATAATTTAATATTATAATAAAGTGCCCTACAAATATTAAAATAAATGTTCAATAAAATATTATTTAATAATTTCATAAAAGGCCCCACAAATATTACAATAAATGTTTAATAAAAAATAAATTATTTAATAATTTAATAAAAAGCCCCACGAATATTAAAATGTTCTATAAAAAATATTATTTGATAATTTAATAAAGTGCCCCACATATACTAAATATTTAATAAAAGTATAATTTAATAATTTCATGAAATGTTTAAAATTGAGCTGATACATTGACAGGTGCCCTACAAACACTAAACCATCCATAACCGTGTTTCTGTGCAGAAGGACTCCCACACGGTTTACCTGGAGCAGGAGCTGGAGAGTCTCAAGGTGGTCCTGGAGATCAAGAACAATCAGCTGCACCAGAAGGAGAAGAAGCTCATGGAGATGGACAAACTGGTGAGAATCAGCCTGGTAGAAGCAAACAGTCAGACAGGAGGGCTGAAGGTGAGAACAGAACCTGAACCTGAACAGAACCCAGACGTCGGCTGATCCAGTTTGTGGTCCTGCAGGTGGAGACCAACGTGAAGCTGGAGGAGAGCATGAGGAAGGTGCAGCAGGAGAACGAGGACTACAAGGCCAGGATGGACAAACACGCCGCTCTGTCCAAGTAGGTTCAACAGCAGGTTCAACAGCACCTCACCTGTCCGTAACAACACCTCACCTGTCTGTAAGAACCCCTCACCTGTCCGTAAGAACACCTCACCTGTCTGTAAGAACACCTCACCTGTCTGTAAGAACACCTCACCTGTCTGTAAGAACACCTCACCTGTCTGTAACAACACCTCACCTGTCTGTAAGAACCCCTCACCTGTCTGTAAGAACCCCTCACCTGTCCGTAACAACACCTCACCTGTCCGTAACAACACCTCACCTGTCCGTAACAACACCTCACCTGTCCGTAAGAACCCCTCACCTGTCTGTAAGAACACCTCACCTGTCCGTAAGAACACCTCACCTGTCTGTAAGAACACCTCACCTGTCCGTAAGAACACCTCACCTGTCTGTAAGAACACCTCACCTGTCCGTAACAACACCTCACCTGTCCGTAAGAACACCTCACCTGTCCGTAAGAACACCTCACCTGTCTGTAAGAACACCTCACCTGTCCGTAAGAACACCTCACCTGTCCGTAAGAACACCTCACCTGTCTGTAAGAACACTTCACCTGTCCGTAACAACACCTCACCTGTCTGTAAGAACACCTCACCTGTCCGTAAGAACACCTCACTTGTCCGTAAGAACACCTCACCTGTCTGTAAGAACACCTCACCTGTCTGTAAGAACACCTCACCTGTCCGTAAGAACACCTCACTTGTCCGTAAGAACACCTCACCTGTCTGTAAGAACACCTCACCTGTCTGTAACAACACCTCACTTGTCCGTAAGAACACGGAAACCGTTTTAACATATTTATGTATTCAAAGATCATTTCTATTATTTCAAAACCGGCTATATGAAGAATTAAGATGCTGTAAATAATTTATTATAACTAGCATTTTTCACATTTTCCTTGTTCTGATGAAATTACGGATAATAACTAATAAAATCACAGAAAAAGCAAAACATTTTTATGTTTACTGTAACAAAAGAAACATAAAAACACAAAATAAAATGAACCAAAAGTGGAAATAACTTCAAGATTAAAAATTACACTAGTTTTTTTACAGTATTTAACTATTTTACAGACACGTTCCTGCTTTTAAAAGAAACATTAAATATTTTAAGAATTAAAAAATAGTAAAAATAAATAAATTATTATATCTGTCATTTGAAATATTTTGTCGGTTTTGTTAAATTACAGAAAATAAGTAAAATCACACAAGCAGTGTTAATTTACATGATAACTTTCATCGTTCCTTTAAATGGATTCTTTAAACCCCTTTAAACATTTATGTTTTGATTTTCATCCACTGATAGAAGAAAACATTCCGCTGAATAATGAGATGTACGAGTTTGATATTACCAATAATATCTAAATAAAACATGGGAAAATATTAATATAATTTACAAAAATATAAGTTTAAAATGTAAAAGCGATTAATTTAAATGTTTGTCCACTTAAAATGAGTATTTTTATTAATTATTTTATTATATTGCTGCATTTAAATCAGATAAAAATATTACTTCACAAATGTTTGTTTTTTTATTAAAGACTGTAACCTGTTAAACACTTTAACTGCCTGATTATGAAACCTGAAGATGATGTATGTAACGCAGTAAGTTCTGATTTATAATTTTAAAATACATTTAAATGGATAAAATAATAAATAATAAATTATTATAAAACTGGATTCACAACATCTGGCAACAAGCATCTTTGACTGACAGGAAGTAAACAGCTGAAGAGTTTTATTTTGAAACCAGTTGTTTACCTCTGCAGGCAGCTCTGTCTCCCCCTCACGGCTCTGTGTCTCCCCCTCATGCCTCTCTATCTCCCCTTCACGGCTCTCTGTCTCCCCCTGCATGCAGCTCTGTCTCCCCCTTACTGTTTTGTCTCCCCCTACAGCTCTCTGTCTCCCCCTCATGCCTCTCTATCTCCCCCTTACTGTTCTGTCTCCCCCTCATGCCTCTCTGTCTCCCCCTTACTGTTCTGCCTCCCCCTACAGCTCTCTGCCTCACCTTCATGCCTCTCTGTCTCCCCCTTACTGTTCTGCCTCCCCCTACAGCTCTCTGTCTCCCCCTCATGCCTCTCTATCTCCCCCTTACTGTTCTGCCTCCCCCTACAGCTCTCTGTCTACCCTGTCAGCTCTCTGTCTCCCCCTCACAGTTCTGCCTCCCCCTACAGCTCTCTGCCTCCCCCTCACGGCTCTATGTCTCCCCCTTACTGTTCTGTCTCCCCTTGCAGCTCTGTGTCTCCCCCTGCAGCTCTGTCTCCCCCTCAAGCTCTGTGCCTCCCCATGACTGTTCTGCCTCCCCCTGACGGCTCTGTGTCTCCCCCTGACGGCCCTGTGTCTCCCCCTGACGGCTCTGTGTCTCCCCCTGACGGCTCTCTGTCTCCCCCTCACGGCTCTGTGTCTCCCCCTGACGGCTCTGTGTCTCCCCCTGACGGCCCTGTGTCTCCCCCTCACGGCTCTGTGTCTCCCCCTCACGGCCCTGTCTCCCCCTGACAGCTCTCTGCCTCCCCCTGACGGCTCTGTGTCTCCCCCTGACGGCTCTCTGTCTCCCCCTGACGGCCCTGTGTCTCCCCCTGACAGCTCTGTGTCTCCCCCTCATGGCTCTCTGTCTCCCCCTGACGGCTCTGTGTCTCCCCCTTACTGTTCTGTCTCCCCCTCATGGCTCTCTGCCTCCCCCTGACGGCCCTGTGTCTCCCCCTGCAGGCAGCTGTCCTCGGAGCAGGCCATCCTGCAGCAGACCCTGCAGAAGGAGTCCAAGGTGAACAAGCGTCTGTCGATGGAGAACGAGGAGCTGCTGTGGAAGCTGCACAACGGCGACCTGCTGGCGAGCCCCCGCCGCCTCTCCCCCACCTCCCCCTTCGGCTCCCCCAGGAACTCCGCCTCCTTCCCCACAGCTGCTCCGCTATCGCCCAGATAACCCGACGGCACGCCTGCGGCCCTCGTCGCCGCCGGAAGTCGGACTTGTACATTCTGATTAACGGAGTCGCTGCAGTTGCACCGATGCACTTAAAGCGAGCGTGGGACTGTCCTCGCTCCGGTCCACCAGACGCCTGCCTCCCCAACACCTTCCTTCTTTTTCTGAAGGAAATAAGCAGCAGGCACACCTCAGGGTCTGTACATAGATATCTCTCTTCCCTTTTTGTTATGCTGTACAGCTCCACTCATCCTTCCAAAGACTTGGATGAGAGAAAACCTTGGATTTGGTCAACACAGATGTTTGGGTTTGGCGGATCTTAAAATGACGGGTACTTCGCGGTGGACTTGCATGGATTGTTTTGGGGTTTTCTTGCCTTTTCCCTTCCTTTTAAAGAGATTTTTTTGTTCTTCCCAAAGAGCGACGCTCAATCACTGACCTGCTTCGGACGGACGCTCGGTTTGTCGGTGTGAGGAACTGAATCGCCGACAGACTGAGATCCGGTGGACGTCTGCTCCTCGTTAAGCTCCTCACAACCTCTACCTTAATCTACTCTGTGGAATGTAATCACCCTTGGATGCTAAACGTCTCAGAGCCAAATATGCAGTCTCTATTTAAGAGGAGGGCGTTGACCTTTTCTCCCTTTCCTTTCCCCCTAAACCCCTCGTTAATAAATGAATACCCCCCACCCCTCACACCCTTTGTGCCCAAACAGAACTTTAGATAAAACCCTCCAGGCTCTGCTCACCTGACAGACATCAGCCTGTTTTACTCGACCCAAATAAAAATAAACTCACTTTGTTTGTTTGTTGTTTGTCCTGAAAAACCTCAGATGTACCCAGAATGCCTCAGTGTATAAGGTCCTGTTTTATTTTGGACACGGAATAAATACGATACGACATCAGATTGAAGCCACCCTGGTTTTATTTTGAGGTTTAAAATAAGCGGAGGACACGACGACGCTGTGTGTGAAGCTTTTCCGGCTCCGGTGTTCGGACCTTACAGACCGCGCGGAGGGCCCGCGGTGCCGCCGGACGCTTTGCCCGGGTCCAGCTGCACCTCCAGGTCGGCGGCCCGCAGCATCATGACCACGGATTTGATGGAGTAGGACCAGCCGTGCCACGTGTACCAAACCACGCCGTCGTCCGTCATCGCCTTGTACGGCCCGTCGTAGTAGTGACCGTTCAGGTTCCCCGAGTCGCACCTGCAGCCGGGAAAGACACCGATCAAACACCTGGTTCACATGTTGACTGACTTCTGTACAGGTGGAGTCTGGTTCTAAACAAAGATGGCTGATTTGGACAGTTTGCAGACTAGTAAAGACGACATTTATCATGACAGTCTGGAGTTTCTGGTGACTCCTGTGCATCTTTGGTCCTTTGATTGATTCATTAAAGGTCTTCTGGGGATATAATAAAATCAGTTTGGTCCTTCTGGTTTCCGTCTACAATCTCCTGGTTTCTCTTCTTTGTCTAGATCAGGGGTCGGCAACCTGCGGCTCTTCACCCTCATTGTAGCGGCTCCCTTTCGCCTTGAAAAAAAACCCGAACATAAATAAATGGTCTTTCTTAATTCATTTTTATTCATATTATTAGTTTATTTTGTTGGGCAGTTATCTTGTGAGTTTGAGTTGATGCCATCTAATTTTAAAAGAACTATTTTTAATTTCTAATTTGTCAACGAAAACATACGTCAGTCACATGACGTCATCAGCCTTCGCCTTTACGTGCTGCCGGCTTTTGTAGTAATGTAATGGCCTAACCATGAAAAAATCCCAAAAAAGAAAAGTTTCGGAAGAAAATAGAGAGTTTAATTCAGCGTGGACATATTCATTTGCGTTCATCGCCAATGACGCTGGCTTACCTTCGTGCTTCATATGTGGCAAGAAGATATCGAACAACAAAAACTGTAACGTTGAAAGACACTTCCAAAACAAGCACTCTGCATTGGCCGAAAAATACCCAACCGAAGATGAGCGAAAGAGCAATTTCGGAACTTGATGTATCATGATGAACATGATGAACATGATGTAGTTTTTTTGTATGTTCAGATGCTTAGTTGATTACAGGCTGAGCAAAAAACCCAAAGAGGACCAGAAAACACTGACAGGGGCTTTTGTCAAAGACGCTCCGAATTTTATGTTTATTTTTAAAGCTGCTAAGCTGCAGCTAAATGTTTTATTTATATTAAAGTGAGTAGTTTTTATTTTACTTTTACACAAATATAGGAAGGACTTAAACAGGCCTACAGTTCACAGTTTAATTTATTTCAAAGTACGCCTACAAATATTCAGTGGTTGTAACAGGTAAAATAAATAAAAGATGAAAACTTTTAAAAGTTTACAAGCTCTGTTATTTTTTGCGGCTCCCGACGATTTTTTTTTGTAGAAGAGGGGGCAAAATGGCTCTTTTGATAATAAAGGTTGCAGACCCCTGATCTAGAACCATTTGGGCTCATTGTCTGGTTGGAACATCCAGCTGTGTCCCAGATCAACCTTCTGCTGGTGGTTTTAGGTTCTGATCCTCCTCCTTCATTGTTCCATTGACTTTGTGGAGCATGATGCTGCCACCTCCGTGCCTGATGGCAGGTCTGGTGTTCTTGTGGTTGAAGGCCTCCCATGATAAACAGGGTCTTTACGAGTGCATGTAAACTTTAGTTCACAAATTAGGACATAGTAAATGAAGAAATAGAAAATAAGCTGTGTTCTGTTTTGTTTATACTGTACACATCAGTGCAATGGAAGAACAGCTATACGACCAACACCCTCGCTTTCCTGTGCATGAACGTGCACAAGCATGCGGACGCTGCATCAGTCTCGTGTGGGATTGATCCGAATCGCTTTTTCCTCCCTTTTATTCAGCACAAAAACTACGGAGGGCCAGTGACAGAATCTTATTTGATAAAAACTGGACTGCTTTAAAACAACATGAATGAATTAACCACACAGGTGTAGATATTTAGGTAAACTATGGTGTGATTTCAGGGATCAAAACACTACTTTACCCGACTATAATACATATTAAGACTGAGAACCTGCAGTTTTATTAATTATGGAGGATAATTTCACTAATATGATATTATAAATTGCACAACTTAACCTAACTAATACAAATATCTACTGCATTATTAATTATGTCAATAAACCAAATTAAGAGATATTCTATGTAAAAACACACATCTAAGACTCCCTGGATCCCCTGCAAGGAAGCTTTGTTTCTGTTTTTATTTTGTGTGGCCTGTTTTGTGGATTAGAATCACCGACTCCACCTTTAAGTTGGGGTGAGACTGCAGCGTGTTTGCATTACTTGCTGAACCACCAGCCAGACTTGCTGTGTCGGATACACCGGACGTCGTCGGGCAACGGGTCGACGTGGTTCGGGTGGTCGTAGGTGCTGAATTTGACGCCGCCGGGCATAAAACAGGGCCCGTTCCACTTCTGCCTGTAGGCGTCGCTCAGAGCGTCGCCGGCGTTCCCAGAGTACTCCCCCAGGTGTAGCTGGTACTGGTCCTTTAGAGAACACAGGCAGACAAAGCAAGAGCCTGATCAGTGTCTGATTTATATGCAAAGTCTGTTAATAGAGAAAACTACAAACGATCAGCAGCGAGGACGACGAGACGGAGGGAGGAGCGGTGGAAGTACGAGGTGTGAGGAGCGAAAGGGGACAGGAGCAGCCAGACGACCTTGCTGCTGTTTCCACAGCAGAGGAGGTTCAACATGCATAGTCTAAATAAGGCTCAGTGTTATGGGAAATGGAGAGGGCAAGGTTATTGTTTTCTCTCTCCATGTTTCAGCCTCGACAGCACACAGAGGAGCAACTAGTTGGAGATACATCCAGCATGGAGGAACATCTTCCTACAGCTGATGTCTCATCAGCTGTAGGAAGATGTTCCTCCATGCTGGATGTATCTCCAACTACTTCCTCCTCTGTTTACTGTTTCTGAGTCGTGCTGCATTTATTTTATTACTACTGTCACAGATTTTGGTTGATTTAAACACTGAACATGCTCATTTTCCTTCTGCCTTGTTTCCGTTTCACCTTTTCGTTGTCCACTCTGAAGTTCTTGTACTCCGCGTAGCGTTGATTTCCCTCGAAGTCCTCCATGTCGATGCGAAGGTCGTAATTTCCTGCAAGACAAGCAGGTTAAGCGACGCAGCCGTCCTGTAGCGTCCGACATGCAGACACTCTGTTCACAAACCTTGCGAGGTGAGGTGGTGCAGAGGCTCGTTGCCCAACCAGAACTCTCCGTCGGGGGAGAACAGGTCTCCGAACCCATGCTTGTACTCCACCCAGGCTCTGCAATCACAGCAGACGCACCGATGACGGATTTGTTCACAGCGTTAAAGAGTGAATTCCCATTTCCGTGCACACACCTGTCGAAGCTTTCCTTGCCGTCTCTCCTGCGCTGGAAGACGGTCCAGCCTCCTCCGTTGTTCATGTCGCAGAAGACGCTCAGCGCCGTCGGAGATCCGTCCGGACGGATCACGTACAGCCCGTTGGCCACATTACCGTCTGCAAACACCTCGGAGCAGTCTGAACACAAACACAGAGAAACCAACAGAAACACTGAGGACTGAGCTTCTTAAGGCGCAGGGTCAGGACAGGTAACCGAATTCTAACTGCTGATTGGCTGCATGATAAAAGTCTGTTTGAGACACAAGACTGCTAAAACTGCTAAATGCTAATCAAACCAGCACTGCTACGTTCTACTGACCCAGGCCTGTTTAGGAGATGCTCCAGGTAGTGACTCGTGCTGATGCTACCATTTAGCCAGCTACTAAATGCTAATGCTAACTGCTAATTCAAACAGCACTGCCATGTTCAACTAACCCAGGCCTGTTTAGCAGATGCTCCAGGTAGTGACTTGTGCTGATGCTACCATTTAGCTAGCTGCTAAATGCTAACTGCTAATTCAACCAGCACTGCCATGTTCAAGTGACCCAGGCTCGTTTAGCAGATGCTCCAGGAAGTGACCCGTGCTGATGCCACCATTGAACTAGCTGCTAAATGCTACATGCTAATGCTAACCACTAGGTGCTAAAACACTTCAATACTACTAACAAACTCCCCACCCACAAGGAGACTTTACAGCCAGATTCGCCTATAATGCTACTGCTAACTGCTAAATGCCAATGCTAACTGCTAAGATACTACCATACTACAGCTTTAGCTACTGTTAAATGCTACGATGCTACCATAGGTCTAGATGCCACACAAAGCTGCTAAGTGATGATGCAAAAAGGCAGAATTAGAATTTTGAACAAGAATGAAAATAATAATATTCTTGTTCTCCATTTCTGTGTTTTGTGGTTGGACTGTACCATTAGATTCTACTGGCCATGGACCCAGTCACACAAGCGCTAATGGTACAGTCCAAACACAAAACCAGGAAATAAAAGTTAGAATTCTTTGCACAAAAATGTAATTCTGAAGCACCGACTCCAATAAAAACAATTAAAAATTAAACTGAGACAATTTTTCATTTATAAACAAATAAAAAACTTAATTTGTGCTGAAGTTTCAAACACATTTTGTCATGTTAGTCATTTAAATGATGTTCAAGTTTAAATTTGATTTAACAAGGTAATTTACTGTGTTTGTCTCTAGTATATATATATAGTAGTCTGATAATAAAATGGTTATTAATTGTTTGCCTGTTTCTATTCAACTCTCTGAACCCTAAAACTTGCAGGCAGGTTTAAAAGGCACGCCATCTTTAAAATAATAAAATAATAATAATAAAAACTACAAGGCCACTATTTATTACAGTTAGAAACTAAAACAATGAATTCATTGGACTGACGACTTTCCAATGATCCCTGCAACTGAATCCATGACGCCTGTATCTGTTGTGTAGATGTTGTGTAGATGTTGTGTAGATGTGTAGATGTTGTGTGGATGTTGTGTAGATGTGTAGATGTGTAGATGTGTAGATGTGCAGATGTTGTGTGGATGTTGTGTAGATGTGCAGATGTTGTGCAGATGTTGTGCAGATGTTGTGCAGATGTTGTCCATCTATTGTGTAGATGTTGTGCAGATGTTGTGTAGATGTTGTGTAGATGTTGTGCAGATGTTGTGCAGATGTTGTGCAGATGTTGCGTAGATGTTGTGTAGATGTTGTGCAAATGTTGTGTAGATGTTGTGCATCTGTTGCGTAGATGTTGTGCATCTGTTGTGTAGATGTTGTGCAGATGTTGTGCAAATGTTGTGCATCTGTTGCGTAGATGTTGTGCATCTGTTGTGTAGATGTTGTGCATCTGTTGTGTAGATGTTGTGCATCTGTTGTGTAGATGTTGTGCAAATGTTGTGTAGATGTTGTGCAAATGTTCCGTAGATGTTGTGCATCTGTTGCGTAGATGTTGTGCAAATGTTGTGTAGATGTTGTGCAAATGTTCCGTAGATGTTGTGCATCTGTTGCGTAGATGTTGTGCAAATGTTGTGTAGATGTTGTGCAAATGTTCCGTAGATGTTGTGCATCTGTTGTGTAGATGTTGTGCATCTGTTGTGTAGATGTTGTGCAAATGTTGTGTAGATGTTGTGCAAATGTTGTGTAGATGTTGTGCATCTGTTGTGTAGATGTTGTGCATCTGTTGTGTAGATGTTGTGCAAATGTTGTGTAGATGTTGTGCAAATGTTCCGTAGATGTTGTGCATCTGTTGCGTAGATGTTGTGCAAATGTTGTGTAGATGTTGTGCAAATGTTCCGTAGATGTTGTGCATCTGTTGTGTAGATGTTGTGCAAATGTTGTGTAGATGTTGTGCAAATGTTCCGTAGATGTTGTGCATCTGTTGTGTAGATGTTGTGCAGATGTTGTGCAAATGTTGTGCATCTGTTGCGTAGATGTTGTGCATCTGTTGTGTAGATGTTGTGCATCTGTTGTGTAGATGTTGTGCAAATGTTGTGTAGATGTTGTGCAAATGTTGCGTAGATGTTGTGCATCTGTTGCGTAGATGTTGTGCATCTGTTGTGTAGATGTTGTGCAAATGTTGTGCAAATGTTGTGCATCTGCTGTGTAGATGTTGTGCATCTGTTGTGTAGATGTTGTGCATCTGTTGTGTAGATGTTGTGCAAATGTTGTGCAAATGTTGTGCACATGTTGTGCAAATGTTGTGCAGATGTCGTGCAGATGTCGTGCAGATGTTGTGTAGATGTGTAGATGTGTAGATGTTGTGTAGATGTGTAGATGTTGTGTAGATGTGCAGATGTTGTGTAGATGTTGTGCAGATGTTGCGTAGATGTTGTGCAGATGTTGTGTAGATGTTGTGTAGATGTGTAGATGTTGTGTAGATGTTGTGCAGATGTTGTGCAGATGTTGTGCAGATGTTGCGCAGATGTTGTGCAGATGTTGTGCAGATGTTGTGCAGATGTTGCGCAGATGTTGCGCAGATGTTGTGTAGATGTTGTGTAGATGTGTAGATGTGTAGATGTTGTGCAGATGTTGTGCAGATGTTGTGCAGATGTTGTCCATCTGTTGTGTAGATGTTGTGCAGTTGTGCAGATGTTGTGCAGATGTTGTGCAGATGTTGTGCAGATGTTGTGCAGATGTTGTCCATCTGTTGTGTAGATGTTGTCCATCTGTTGTGTATCTGTTGTGTATCTGTTGCGTAGATGTTGTTTATCTGTTGCGTAGATGTTGTTTATCTGTTGCGTAGATGTCGCGTAGATGTTGTGTATCCGTCGTGTAGATGTTATGTAGATGTGTAGATGTTGTGTTGTAGATGTTGTGTAGATGTGTAGATGTTGTGTAGATGTTGTGTAGATGTGTAGATGTTGTGTATCTGTTGTGTAGATGTTGTGTAGACGTTGTGTAGATGTCATGTAGATGTGTATTTGTTGTGTAGATGTTGTGTAGATGTTGTGTAGACGTGTGGATGTTGTGTAGATGTTGTGTAGATGTGTAGATGTTGCGTATCTGTTGTCTATCTGTTGTATATTTGTTGTGTATTTGTTGTGTATCTATTGTGTAGACGCGGCGCTACCTCTGTACAGGTTGTCGACGCCCAGGTGAGAGTTGGGGATGTGCTGCAGCTGCTGGGCCTGGCTGCTGTGGAGCTCCAGGATGTAGCGGTGCTGGTCGTTGATCACATTCATCAGGTTCTGGATCTGCGCCTCCAGCCGGACCACCCTGTCCTCACAGGGCACCGGAGCCTGGAGGGAGACAGTGACCTTCAGGGGGAGGTGAAGCTGAAACACCTGGAGGACCTGATGCATGTTTAGGCTACTTGTCACCTGCAGGTCTCTGGGCTGACGTCAGATTCATCCCAACGACACCAATGGAGGATGTTTAACCCCCAACACTTCCACATTAGATACGATCAATACATCCTCACTAACACGCCGTTATATTAGATGTAATCAATCGGCTACTTAACAAGTCGACTCTTGATTCCAGCTGCAACGATTAACTGATCAGTTGTTGATTATTACAATAACCAGCAGCTATTTTGATAAAATATTAAGGATTAGATTGACTGTTATTTCTGCTCCCAACTAGAGAGGACAACATGTAGTCAAATAAATGGGCGCTTAAAACCCAGGAAATTAGTATAGTTTAGATCAGTGGTTCTCAACTGGTGGGTCGGAACCAAAAAGTGGGTCGCGAAGCCATTTTTAGAGGGGTCGCAGAAGCAAAAAAGTAGTGGTATAGTCTTTTATTTTGAAGGACGTGTTTCTCATGACACAGTTTGCTTTCAGTAGCAGGATATTTAGTGGTGGTGACACCAGTAGTTGCCCTTTATCAACCTCTAGATCTGTCTCTGTCAGCTTATTGGAGAAATTTATGCTAAAACGTCCCAAAAATATACGAAAACATGCTCAGAATCTGTCAAAATGGGCCGAAATATGCCCAAAACTTGGCAAAAACTTCCAAATATACCAAAATGAATACCAAAAAAATAAACCAAATTTTTCCTAAGTTGGATCAAAACACGTTGAGACTCCACCCAAATAAACCTTAATTTGTTAACAGGAACAGCAAACTTCAACAATTTGGGTCACGACTGTTATTAATAGAGACATAGTGGGTCCTGAGGCTGGACCAGCTGAGAACCACTGGTTTAGAATATTGTAGGGTCTTAACACTAATATTTACATTAGTCTGCTATATTTGTATTGAAAAGCACTTTTAAATGTCTTATTTAAACCTCTGATATCGAGGTTCTGCTGGTATCTCTGCTGTTGAAGCGTCACCATGCTGACTGCTAAAGAGCTCTCTGAGGCCTTCAAAATAAAAGTGGTCAAGTCTCCATTATTTATACAGCACATTTAAAACAGCAGGTGCTAAACCAAAGTGTTTTCCAGAAAAGAAATGAGATTAACCTTACAAGTTCACTTATTAAGGTTAAGTCAGAGAAACTCAACGGCTCCGAGGCTGACAGGGAGGTTAAAATCTCCCTAATAATTAGAAATAAATCATTCAAATTCATCAGCAGAGCAGAGACGCAGAGAGAACCTGCAGGAAGTTTCATCTGCAGCTGCTGGAGTCAAAGAGCTGCAGCTACAGATCATCTGAGCTGCATCGGAAAAAGACTTTGCCGCCCAGAACGAAGCGTCAGAGTTCGTTGGTGGACAAACAGGCACAGAGCAGGAAATTCAGATTTCAACAGAAGACATTTATCGGCATCTTATCAAGAGGAGAACCTCGCACCGGCTGTGGTTTTGGAAATGTCCTGGTTCGTTGCTTCGGCTATGAATTCTAAAAGGTTTGAAGATAACGGGTGGATTTTTCTCTCAGCAGGACAGAGCATGCAAGAAAACCTCTGAAACAACCTCCAATGTTTGTATGCAAGACTGTGATATATTTTTTTAACTGTCTATTGAGCTGAACTGAATAAAACAACCATTAAACAAAGAATCAATACAACCGTGGCTTTGTTTCTAAAATGACATTAAACAAATCTACAGAAACAAAACTACTTTACTGCTTTAAACTACTTTTTACCAGAGAACTAGACCCTATAAACCCTGGGATGAGCAGAAATCTGAAAACATGGTATTTATTATGAGTATTACAATATTTATCAGTATTTTCTGGAGTTCCTTACCGCCAGAGAGGAGGCCAGGTGGAGCAGAAAGGCCACAGATGTCCTGAGCAGCGCCATTATCAACCTGCCTCTGCGACTCTCGTCCTCTGTTTAGTCCCGCCGGCTGCCTCTCTGCTCTCTTTATGTCCCGTTAGTCGGCCTCCTGCTGCTGCTGCTGCTCTGCCATCAGGCTGCAAACAGTCTGCAGCCTCCATCTAGTGGTTTAAAAGGATAAATACTATAAATATTGAACCTACAAACTGCACTGTTGGTGTCCATCTGAGGAATCTCTACGGTCTGTGATTCCCAAAAACATTTTCTAAACTGACAGACATCACTTGTAATTAATGGCTCGATAACTTGACATATTTTTCTGATAAGGTGATTAAATACAGTTAATTTAAACATCACATAAATGAATAAATCTTGTTGATAATCATTAAAAAAAAGCACAGAAAGAAATGGCAAACTTATTCAGCCACAAAACAAGCTAATAAATTCAAGCACATAAATACTTTAATGAATAAATGGAGACACAGTTAAGCTATAAATAAATACAATAATAATTAAATTAATGTGTTTGTGTTATCTTTACATTCTAGACATTTATTTCCTTATCTGTACATTTTTACTTCAGTTCATTGCCAGAATTTACATATTTATCTATGTGAGTATGCATTTTATACTCTTTTAAGCTTGAATTTT
The DNA here is from genome assembly GCA_024666655.1 of Dascyllus trimaculatus. NCBI lineage: Eukaryota > Metazoa > Chordata > Actinopteri > Pomacentridae > Dascyllus > Dascyllus trimaculatus. The sequence continues at coordinate 320,236 of CM045448.1, read as the reverse complement.
TTGCTTTATTGATTAACTGCACAAATAATAATAGTAATAACAACACAGACATTAAAATACAGGGGATAAAACCAAGCAGATAAAAAACACAAGCAGGCCACTATAGCAATGTACATAATAAATAATCTAACTGGGTATCCAGCACTTATATTTGTATGTTGTGGAGTTAGTAACTGATAATGTAATGATGTTCTAAGGTCAGATTTCAAGCTTCACATCATGTAAGAGGACTAAAGTCACACTGGCTTTAACCGAAATACAGAAACAGTTTTATCTATTCAAACTGAGCCAGTTTAGCTGTATTGCAGAATGATTACTCCAATATAATGGAGTTATCTGCCGGCATTTGTTATAAAAAAAATAACATCAACTGGATAAAAAAGAACGACTACGTGGCTACACGGGTCAAAAATGCGACTCCGGTGGGACTCGAACCCACAACCTTTGAATCACTCCTCAAGTGCTTGACTAGAAGTCCAATGCGCTATCCATTGCGCCACGGAGCCACCTGTTGATCACTTTCGGTTGGACTCTAATAAACTTTCACTCTCATATCTCCCAAACACCGCATCGATCAGGGGATTTAACGTGAACGTTGTTGTGTCACTAACGTTCGTCAACATTCATTCAAACATTGCTGTTGCACTGCGTCGCTCAGGCTAACATTAGCCGCTTAGCTCCGCTGTTTACTGCCGGCTCTCGGCTTCCAGCTCGGAGCGACACTTGAAACGGCCTCTTCGTTAACTCGTAGGGCGACGGTACCGGTCTTTATGCGTTAGATTTATACTTTTGGGTTTCGCTTCCGAGCTATTTCTCCTCCTTTTAAATAACTAAAAGCTACACGATCGCAGTATTTGTCTCAGAAAAGTGCCACACTTTAGCTTGGCAGACTTCCTGTTTGATTTTGTGCGCCTTCAAAATAAAAGACCAAACGTGTGGCAGTTTGAAACTAAAACCACAGAATAATCACATAAAGTCGGTTTTAAAAGAGGTTCAGGCAGAGACCATCACTTACATTGGGGTGGCACAATGCTTCATTCTTTTCAGTAGATCTCTGTTTAGTACATTTCTTTGTTTTGGCTGGAGGTTTTGCAACAGTAGTTACTAGATATAACTCCAGGCCAGTGAGTCTGCATGTCCTTCTCTTTTGCACTTTACATTAAGTCTTAAATTTTCATGACACTTTCTATATCTGGTCTATTTCCCAGCCTGTGTAGCCCTACTGTTAATCCAGAAACAATCACCTATATAAATAATACTGCAGAAACTGAAAAAATATTATGCCTCAAGTAGTCTTGTTTTGCCAGGTCATTCTGTAGTATGGAATGAATAACCTCAACACTGATATCAAAGTCGTCTCATCAGGAGCTGAAATAAGGGGATTTCTGGTTGGAGCAGTGGCTCTATACTACTTTTAATATTCTGAATATTTACAACAGCAGTTTGTAGCTGTTGACGCGACAGGCTCGACTTACTACTCAAAATCCCAAAACATTCAGTAAATATTAAAGACGTCGGTTTGTTCTTGTCCATTCGTTGATCAGGTTGCTAACATCCACTGCTGAAGTGGCAGAAAATATTATAAAAAGGAGTTACGGAAAAAAGAAACAGTTAAAAGAAACGTCTTCGTCAAGTGCTGAGTAGTGATGCTTTTATTCTGAAAAGACACACTAAAAGTGGTGTTGGTGTTGTGGATAGCTGCATAGATGAATGGAGATCTAACGTAAAGAACGAGTTTAACACAGGGAACATATCATCGTATTAATAATGATGCAGGTTATCTATATTTAGTGCAGTTATATTCATCCATGTAGCGTTGTTTTGGTGTTAAATCAGGCTAACAGTAGCGGTGGTAGAGGTGTCCTGGTGCTCCTACACTCAGGTTGTGTGTCTTGTTATCAGCAGTCGTACGAAGGCTGCTAGCTAATCTGGGAGAAGGGATACTGACTATGACAAAACAAATAATAAAAAATCACTCAGACGATGAATCCTGCTGAAATATTTCTACAAATATACCTGTTATGGTGAAGTCTGTCAGAGCCCGGATAGCTCAGTCGGTAGAGCATCAGACTTTTAATCTGAGGGTCCAGGGTTCAAGTCCCTGTTCGGGCGGTAATCATTTTTAATAAATTCAAAAAACTACCAAAACTTTGATGACCAATATACTCCATATATGGCTGCTTTACTGTGTCGCATTTGTACATCTTAGTTTAGAATTAACATTTCTTATTGCAGCGCTCCATTAATGTGGTAAGATAGTCTGACTCACTGCATACAGACTGCTGGTATAAACCTGCCTATAAAATCCCCCAAACAACCTACTGCGCTGAAAATGGTCCGTGTACATCACGGCCATTTGTTTTCTTACTTTGAGATTTCAAAATAAACCCTTGTAATAAAATAGAAATCCCTCTGAATGCCCCGCTACACTAATGTACGGCAGAAAACACCAACAAAACCCCAAAAAACACCATGCAAATGAAATGACAACTCAAGGCAAAAGCCCCCCACCCTAAGGAAAGGTAAGGAAACAAAAAAGCAAAGCTAAAGTAACAGAAAACCTCCAAACCTCCCCAAAAACATCCCGGAAAGCAACCAAACACTAGCGATTTAGTGCTAGCAGCACCACAAGGTCCCCCCAAAAGGACAAATAAACCCCACGCTGGTGAAAAGTCCACTGTGAAATAGTGAACAATGTGAGCCAAGCAACGTTTGGACCCCACAGTGGGTCTTCATCAGGCCACGGCACACAGCAAGGTCTGCTAACAGTGAGCTAACACTGGAGCTTTAGATACCAGATCCTTCCTCATCAGAAGTCAGACGGGTCATGGAGCCAAAACCAACAGGAAGTAGAGAAATAAGTTTTCCACGGGTGTATTTTCATTTTAATTTCCATTTACAAACACATCTAATTAAATCAGATAACGGATAATGGATAATGAATTAGGGCCCATTTTCCAATTTTTATTTTCTATTATCACTGAAAAAAACAGGAAACGGTTTATTTGTCATTTTTATTTTGAAATCTCAAAATAAGAAAACAAATGGCTGTGACGTACTTGGACTGAAAATCTTAACATCTGGCAAAGATTTGGATTTTGCAATGGTTTTATCCATTTTAATGGCAGTGCTCACCTCGCTGCATGCAAATGCTCCACTAAAACACTGTTTCAGGGCTCACAGTCGCTGAATCCTTCGCTCAACTCTGTACAATGTGATAGTGATTGTTTTACAGAAATAAAAATAAGCCAGAGAATTTGTTCCGATATGACAGAATGATGATGTGATGCAGTCAGACCACATTTTCTGGACCCAGTTCAGCACAATCAGAGCCTGTCTTTCTCATTCTGACCCACAATCCTCTGCATAGCTTTGTGAAATACTATAAATGTGGTATAAACGAGTCTGAGCTGCCAGGAGCACAGTTAACCATGCAATATTATGACAAAGCAGCCTGCATGTAACTGTACTTTGTGAGGGCAGCTGCAGTATGTATTTAAAGTAAAACAGAACAGTATACAATTCGGTAAGCAGCCAATAACATTATGCTCCAGCATCATGCAGACTGGCTACTGCAGGAAGTGTGACTCAAACGTTGCTAGCTAATTGGAAATTAACTCAACAGCTACATAAACACCAATAAATAGACGCACCAATAAACAGGCAAGCACAGATTCCAAATGAATAGCCACAAACTGAGCAGAGCAGCTCCATTATGTTAATCACACACTTAGTCTTAACAGCACAACAGCATTAGCAGCTAACAGAAGATTAGCCTTTAGCTAGCAGACTGGCTATCGCAGTCCAAGATGGCGCTGGCTTGCTTTTGTAAAGAAACTGCTCAAGTTTCTGAATTTAAAACTAACTTTCTAAAGCGCTGGTGAGGTTTTTCCAAGTGGAATGAGTGATTTATTTAAAAATAGTCACCAGAGTGAGTAAAAACTAACATTAATTGCGATTTAAGTTTTGAAAAAAGAGCTTTTTTGGAGTTTCTATCGTTGCAGTTGAGCGCGTGACCACCGGGACAAAATGGCAGCCAGGCCAAGCTGCTGAGTTAAAACACCAACAAGTAAAAACAACAGGGCAGCTACCAAAACATGCAAACTGGACAACAGCCATCGAAAGAACCGACAGCAAGGAAGCAGATACTGAACTTACCCTAGTTAACGGTGAGTCCGTTTGTCGTTAAGTTCCAAAGAGCATGGCTGAGCTCCGACAAAACACCAAACAACGCTAAATCACAGGCAGGGCGCCGACGGAGGGAGCAGCCACAGACGCCCGGTGGGGGTGATTTAATCCTTAACGAAGCGGTGTCCGGTGAGAAATTCGATCCTTGCTAGGGGCCGTGGCGGCAACGACCGACCTTGATGTGACCACGACGCCGCACTGCGCACCTGACCGCAGATGATTGGCTGTTGCTGACTGCGGCGGTGAATAAGCCAATCATTGGACAGCTGGAACCAATCAGCCAATAGGAGCTCGTCTTCACTGCGCTGCCGGAACTGAGGGCCTTATATGAACTAGTCTACCTAATCTACCGAGACACCGCCGGAGACGCACCCTGAGATCGTCGGATCGAATCCTGCTCGTTACAAACAGTCGTCACGCTTTAAACAGGTAAATATGCACAGCAGCGAGAAATATAACATAGAAACGTGACGCAGGATTAATTCAGAGCAAACTAAGAACAACAAGTGAGGATAAAAAATAATGTTTTTGTGTGAAGTTGTGACTGAACTAACTAAATAAGAATAATAGGATGAAGAAATTGAAACACAGAAACATCCTGCCCATTTTAAAAATATATATATACTTAAAACAACAGTAATGATAGCAACAATAAAATAAAAAAAAAAAAACATTTGTAGCAGCAGCAGCAGCAGCAGCATCGGTCACAACAATGACAATAATAGCAGCAATAATAATAATAACAATAATATTAACAGCAACAGCAGTACAGAAACCATTAGAATAGTAGCAGCAACGGCAATCACATTAAATATTACAATAAAAAGGGCCCTGCACTTTAACAATAATAATAACAATAATAATAATAACAGCAACAAAGCTAATAATAGTAGCATTTGGATCTGCAAGTCTCTGATTCGTCAATTCTTGGTTGCAGGGGCGGGTCTTCCTGGCGATACAAGCACTGATTGGCCAGAGCGTACAATCCCAGTGGCAGAAGAGCATTTTGATTGGCCGTACCTACCAAGACTATATCAAGAATTACCTGGATTCACAGATTTACCTGAAATTTTTATAGCATAAAATATGAATTTATGTATATATATATATATATATATATATATATATATATATATATATATATATATACATAAATTCATATTTTAAATGTTCATGCAGTTAGACTGGTTTAGTTTCACTGATCAAGTTTCTACTTTGGGGCCTGAATTTTCATAAAGTATTTGTTTTTGACTGTTCATAGGAGGAAACACTCTACTGTTTAACTTAATGATTAATGCAGGCGCTGAGGTGAATCATTTGGCATTTAAGTCATTTTGCACAGGAGTGGACTCCCTTCTATTTTATACTGTAGGCCATGAATTACTGAACACATCCTACATCGGGGTTTTGTAATTAGTAACGTAGTAGTGCAGCTCATTTTAGGTCTGAAGGCCGAGAGAAGGTTTGCCTGCTGAGTAAAGGTCAGTTCGAATATTGATCACGTCGCTGAAGCAACAGGCTTCAAGCTGCAGGAACAAATGAGGCAGTCACACAGGGGAGCTGAAACCAGAGCAAAATGAAGATCCTCCAACTGCAGCCGAGCCTCAGACGGTCTTTAGTGGCATTCTGTTGTTTGGTTCTGCTGACGACGGAGGTCTCAGGTGGAAGGTCTAAAGACAAACATCCCAGGCAGTCAACAGGTGAGCGTCTCTGCATATCAGGTATCAGCCAGACGTTCCACCTCCACCTGGTTCACTCCAGATTTGACTGGGTTGGTTTTATCATTTCATTTGTGATAAAAAAATGAAGCAAATGGTGTTTTCTCTGTTCATTTATTTAAATTCAAATTCTGGATTTTACGTGTCAAATTGTTTACTGAGTCTAGCCTCTCTGGTGAGAATGATCACAAAGACACTAAACGACCACAAAGAGACACAAAACGACAACAGAGACTCACAAAACAACCACAAAGAGACACAAAACAACCACAAAGAGACACAAAACAACCACAAAGACACAAAACAACCACAAAGAGACACAAAACAACCACAAAGAGACGCAAAACAACCACAAAGAGACACAAAACAACAACAAACAGACACTAAACAACCACAAAGAGACACAAAACAACAACAAAGAGACACAAAACAACCACAAAGAGACACAAAACGACCACAAAGAGACACAAAACAACCACAAAGAGACACAAAACAACCACAAAGAGACACAAAACAACCACAAAGAGACACAAAACAACCACAAAGAGACACAAAACAACCACAAAGAGACACAAAACAACAACAAAGAGACACAAAACGACTACAAAGAGACACAAAACAACAACAAAGAGACACAAAACAACCACAAAGAGACACAAAACAACAACAAAGAGACACAAAACAACAACAAAGAGACACAAAACAACCACAAAGAGACACAAAACAACAACAAAGAGACACAAAACAACCACAAAGAGACACAAAACAACAACAAAGAGACACAAAACAACCACAAAGACACAAAACAACCACAAAGAGACACAAAACAACCACAGTGTCCTGGTGGACCTGGATTCTTCTGGATTAACCTGGGTCCTCCTTCTCTGATGAACCTGGGTTCTCCTTCTGTTCCTCCAGTCGCCTTGAGGCTCGTGGGCGCCGACAGATGTTCTGGACATCTGGAGGTGAAGCTCGGTCCGTCGTGGACTCCGGTGTGCGAGTCTCACTTCAGCTTCAGCGCCGCCATGGTTTCCTGCCGGCAACTGAACTGCGGCTTTGCTGAAACGTTCTACACCTTTGTGGGTTCTGGTTGTCAGAACTGCAGCCGGAGTCCAGAGTTCAGGTGTGAAGGCGGAGAGACGAAGCTGCAGGACTGTAGCTGGACTCCACTGGACGACGACTCACCGGACCACTGTGGGCCGATTCACCTGGTCTGTACAGGTACGACAGCAGGAGGTCACTGACCCCAGGTTGGTGGTCTTCAAGAAAGGCCTAACTTAACCGTTAGCCGTTAGCTGTTAGCGTAGCATCAGCCACTGGGAGAGGAGTTAACTTCCTGGTTTGTGTTTCTGGTTCAGTTTCTCTACTTGAGACCAGAGTGAGGACAGACAGAGAGAGGAGGCTGATCAGACCTGAAGTTAATCTATCCTTTAATCTACCAATGATCCATCAATAATTTACTGATACCAGTAATCGGAAAAAAATGGCGAATACTGGCCACGATAAAGTATTTCTGGTTCAGAATGAAAATACAATAAAACAAGACAAACAAACCATCGACATGATGTTATCAATGAAAGACTGAAGTCATAAAATAAAATAAAATAAGATAAAATAAATAAGACAAATAAATGAAATGATATTAATTAATTGATTAATTAAAATCGAAAAAATTAGATAAATAATGTCAATAAATTATAATAATAAATAATAAATAAAATAAAATAAAATAAAATAGTGAATTAATTAAATAAAATAAGATAAAATAAATAAATAAGACAAATAAATAAAATCATGTTAATTAATAATTAAAATCAATAAGATAAAATAATACAAGTAAAACAAAATAATGAATTAATTAAATAAAATAAGACAAAATAAATAAGATAGATAAATAAAATGATATAAATAAATAAAAACAAAACAACTAGATAAATAAAATAAGATAATTAAAATAAAAAATAATTAAATACAATTAGATGAATAAATAAAATTAGATAAATGAATAACTAATTAAGATCAATAAGATAAATAAAATAATACAAATAAAACAAATGGATCAATAAAAGTTTATCTAATCTTAAAATGAAATAAATACATAAAAATATATATTACTATAATATAGATAGATAGACAGGATGTGGGCAAAATAGAAGCCAAAATTAATAAAAACAAAAGAAGAAAATATTAAAAATTGAAATAAATCCACTAAAATATGTAGATAGGTGAATGAATGGAGAAGTGAATGAATACAATTGATTCTAAAGAACAGAATAAATGAATAAATAAATCCATCAGATCAGTGAGAAGCCTGATTCCTGGGTTTGAACTTGTTGTTCTCTCTGCAGAACGTCCTCAGAAGCCCGACATGACCGTCCTCAGCCCACAGCAGGTTGGTGGTGACAGCATGGAGGTCGTCAAAGGTCACCGGTTCGCCATCCGCTGCTCGTTTCATTCGCCGTTAAAGATCCTCTCCATGCGCCTGACGACCGACTCCGGCCAGCTGACGCAGCTTCCTGTCGACGGAGTCGCCTTCTTCCTGTTTCCTGCCGCGGACGACGCCCACGCCGGAAACTACACGTGTGACTACAACTACGAATCCAGTCCGGACGTTTTCTCCAAGCCAGAGACCCTCAGCCTCTCTGTGAAAGGTACGCCGAGTGCAGCTCCACTCTGCTCCCAGCGCTCCTGCAGCACTCGGACACGTCAAGCAGGTCGAGGATTTAAACAGCCCATTTAAAAACAGCCAGGGGAGACCAAAGCGATTTACAGACTCCAGAATCAACACTACAAAAGAACCTACAATGAAAACAGCATATTAGCAGGCAGGAGGTCAGCGTCCCGTCAGACTGAAGGCCTCTGAGTAGAGGGGGGTCTTCAGCCGGGACTTAAAAGGCTCAGTAGTCCAGCAGCCCTGACGTCCCACTACCCTGAAACAGACAGGAAGCCAGTGGAGAACATTTCAAGTCTGAATATCTAAAAACTGGATCCTGGTCTGGTCCAACTTTAACACATCAGGTTCTACTGATGTTAGAGCCTCAACAGGTGGTGAGATGTTTAGTAGAGCCACGGATCCATCTGGAGATATGCACTGACAGGGGTCTTAATCCTGGGGTCTTAATCCAGGGGCCTTAATCCTGGGGCCTTAATCCTGGGGTCTTAATCCAGGGGCCTTAATCCTGGGGCCTTAATCCTGGGGCCTTAATCCTGGGGCCTTAATCCTGGGGTATTAATCCTGGGGCCTTAATCCTGGGGCCTTAATCCTGGGGTATTAATCCTGGGGCCTTAATCCTGGGGTCTTAATCCTGGGGTATTAATCCTGGGGTCTTAATCCTGGGGCCTTAATCCTGGGGCCTTAATCCTGGGGCCTTAATCCTGGGGCCTTAATCCTGGGGCCGTAATCCTGGGGCCTTAATCCTGGGGCCTTAATCCTGGGGCCGTAATCCTGGGGCCTTAATCCTGGGGCCGTAATCCTGGGGCCGTAATCCTGGGGCCTTAATCGTGGGGCCGTAATCCTGGGGCCTTAATCCTGGGGTCTTAATCCTGGGGCCTTAATCCTGGGGTCTTAATCCTGGGGTCTTAATCCTGGGGCCTTAATCCTGGGGCCTTAATCCTGGGGCCGTAATCCTGGGGTCTTAATCCTGGGGTCGTAATCCTGGGGCCTTAATCCTGGGGCCTTAATCCTGGGGTCTTAATCCTGGGGTCTTAATCCTGGGGCCTGAATCCTGGGGTCTTAATCCTGGGGTCTTAATCCTGGGTCCTTAATCCCAGCCAGGATTAAAAAGTTCAGATCGGTGAGGTCTGTGTTTGCGGGTCAGGTTTTGGTGATGGTGGTCCTCCAGACTGAGGTTCTGCTGGTCTCCTTGCAGAGCCTCGTGACATCCGGTTGGTTGGATCAGGGAATCGCTGCGCCGGACGGCTGGAGCTGGACTTCGAGGCCAACCGGAGGCCTCTGAGCTCCCTCAAGTCCTGGAGCCTGAAGGAGGCGTCGGTGGTCTGCCGGCAGCTCGGCTGTGGTTCTGCCGTTTCCACCGCTGCAGTCCAGCTGTCGGACCGACTCCGGCCCGTCTGGCGGTTCTTCTCCGACTGTGACGGTTCTGAGCGGGCTCTGATGGACTGTGGATCCGCCAGGAGGTTTCTGTCGGTCACCACCACCGAGGTGGTCTGCTCAGGTGTGGGTTCTACACCTGTCCCATGTGTTCACCAGTAAAACCACAGAAAGCCTCCTGAGTTTAGAAAAATAACCATCCTACAGGTTTTGAAAGGAAACGTTCATTAAAGATGGAAACATGCTTCTGTGTTCTCTATGTTCTATGTTCTCTGTGTTCTATGTTCTCTATTCTATGTTCTCTATGTTCTCTATGTTCTCTATGTTCCCTGTGTTCTATGTTCTCTATTCTATGTTCTCTATGTTCTCTATGTTCCCTGTGTTCTATGTTCTCTATTCTATGTTCTCTATGTTCTCTATTCTATGTTCTATGTTCTCTATGTTCTATGTTCTCTATGTTCTCTATTCTGTATTCTATGTTCTCTATGTTCTATGTGTTCTATGTTCTCTATTCTATGTTCTCTGTGTTCTATGTGTTCTATGTTCTCTATTCTATGTTCTATGTGTTCTCTGTGTTCTATGTTCTCTATTCTATGTTCTCTATGTTCTATGTGTTCTATTCTATGTTCTCTATGTTCTATGTGTTCTATGTTCTCTATTCTATGTTCTCTATGTTCTATGTGTTCTATGTTCTCTATTCTTTGTTCTCTATGTTCTATGTGTTCTATGTTCTCTATTCTATGTTCTCTATGTTCTATGTTCTCTGTTCTATGTTCTCTATGCTCTATGTGTTCTATGTTCTCTATTCTATGTTCTCTATGTTCTATGTGTTCTATGTTCTCTATTCTATGTTCTCTATGTTCTATGTGTTCTATGTTCTCTATTCTATGTTCTCTATGTTCTCTGTGTTCTATGTTCTCTATTCTATGTTCTCTATGTTCTATGTGTTCTATGTTCTCTATTCTATGTTCTCTATGTTCTATGTGTTCTCTGTGTTCTATGTTCTATATTCTATGTTCTCTATGTTCTATGTGTTCTATGTTCTCTATTCTATGTTCTCTATGTTCTATGTGTTCTATGTTCTCTATTCTATGTTCTCTATGTTCTACGTGTTCTATGTTCTCTATTCTATGTTCTCTATGTTCTATGTTCTCTATGTTCTCTATGTTCCCTGTGTTCTATGTTCTGTATTCTATGTTCTCTATGTTCTATTTGTTCTCTGTGTTCTATGTTCTCTATGTTCTATGTCCTTTATGTTCTCCATGTCCTTTATGTTCTCTATGTTCCCTGTGTTCTCTGTTCTACGTTCTGTATTCTATGTTCTCTATGTTCTCTATTCTATGTTCTCTATGTTCTTTATTCTATGTTCTCTATGTTCCCTCTGTCCTCTATGTGTTCCCTGTGTTCTATGTTCTGTATTCTATGTTCTCTATGTTCTCTATTCTATGTTCTCTATTCTATGTTCTCTATTCTATGTTTTCTATTCTATGTTCTCTATGTTCTTTATTCTATGTTCTCTATGTTCCCTCTGTTCTCTATGTTCCCTGTGTTCTCTGTTCTACGTTCTGTATGTTCTCTGTGTTCTATGTTCTCTATGTTCTATGTTCTCTATGTTCTCTGTGTTCTATGTTCTCTGTGTTCTATGTTCTCTGTGTTCTATGTTCTCTATGTTCTATGTTCTCTATGTTCTCTGTGTTCTATGTTCTCTGTGTTCTATGTTCTCTATGTTCTATGTTCTCTATGTTCTATGTTCTCTATGTTCTCTGTGTTCTATGTTCCCTATGTTCTCTGTGTTCTATGTTCCCTATGTTCTCTGTGTTCTATGTTCTCTGTGTTCTATGTTCTCTATGTTCTATGTTCTCTATGTTCTCTGTGTTCTATGTTCCCTATGTTCTCTGTGTTCTATGTTCTCTGTGTTCTATGTTCCCTATGTTCTCTGTGTTCTATGTTCTCTGTGTTCTATGTTCTCTATGTTCTCTGTGTTCTATGTTCTCTGTGTTCTATGTTCTCTATGTTCTATGTTCTCTATGTTCTATGTTCTCTATGTTCTCTGTGTTCTATGTTCCCTATGTTCTCTGTGTTCTATGTTCCCTATGTTCTCTGTGTTCTATGTTCTCTGTGTTCTATGTTCTCTATGTTCTATGTTCTCTATGTTCTCTGTGTTCTATGTTCCCTATGTTCTCTGTGTTCTATGTTCTCTGTGTTCTATGTTCCCTATGTTCTCTGTGTTCTATGTTCTCTATGTTCTATGTTCTCTATGTTCTCTGTGTTCCATGTTCCCTATGTTCTCTGTGTTTTATGTTCTCTATGTTCCCTGTGTTCTATGTTCTCTGTGTTCTATGTTCTCTGTGTTCTCTGTTCTCAGACCTGCTGCCTCGGCCCAACATCTCGCTGTTCTTCAGGTACTCTGATGAACTGGGATCAGACCAGGTGGTGTGGAAAGACCACAGCTTCACCATCAGCTGCTCCGTGGAACCTCGGTTCTACGGAGGCCACTTCAGCCTCCGGTTCTCCGGATCCGACAGAAACCAGAGCTGGACCGAAGCGGCTCGGAACCACTCAGCCATCTTCAGGTTCCCCGCCGCCGCCGAGGCTCACCAGGGGAACTACAGCTGCGTTTACCACAAGTTCATCCTCAACCACAACTCGTCCTCGGAGGGCCCGAGCCTCGCCGTCACCGTGGAAGGTGGAACGTCCTCGAAAGTTCTATCTACAGAACCTTTACCGCGTGGTTCTTCATGGTGTCATCATCAGCTGAAGAACCTCCTGGTTTAGAGGAAGGTTCTTTAAAGTACTGAAGGCTGTTTGGTGGCAGGTTCACTTAGAAACATGAAGGTTCTGACCGGAACCAGAATGGCTCCTAGCAGTAGAGGAACCATTCAGTTCCTAGAGAACCTTTTACCTTTTACTGGTGTTTTACAGATTTTCTGTTTCGTTAAATTACAGATGATAGTTTATTGTTAACTAGAAAAGCTCTCAGAGAGCTCAAACCTCCACCAAGGAGCTTCAGTCCACCCCCAACACAATCTCCCAGTTCACATATTTTGTATGGAACATTACAGATACAAATGTAATTACAGACAGTTCAAATGTCCTACCAACAATGCGGCCTTCACCCCATCCGACCTAATGAACAGGCGCGGCCTCTAGTGCGGCAGCTCCTAACAGCCTCCCAGCTTCTTAGACAACCGGAGATAAGAATGCCGGCCCAACCGTGCGTATGTCGCTCAGGAAGGAAAGAGAACTCCGTCACTGTCGCTGTCTGTCGCGTGGAGACCCAAAATGTCATGTGGTCAGAGGGGGATACCCCCAAAACAAGAGTGCCCTCTGGTGGCTTTTAGGGTAAACCACATTTAATTGTCCACCTGGTTACACTTAGATTAAAAACATCCTGGATCCAGACGGTGATCCGGATCAGTCCCAGAATGTCATCATTTGTTCTTTGTCCCATTTCACACAAACAAACATACAAACCAACGTACTTTTATTTGGCCCCCCTCCATCGGCGACTTCCATACACTTACAAAACCAATCAACAGCATTGATTAGTACTGATATTAACTGGCCGTTGCTTTACATTTGAATCAATGTGAGCTTTTCCATTTGAAGAGTTAACAGTAATAACTAGTTTTAATATAACTATATTGAAGGTCAATGTTTCCCGATCTCGTGGCGCCCCCTAGAGGCCACGGCGCCCTTAGCTTTAGCCTATATTGCCTGATGGTCCGGCTAAAAGCACAGAACATCTGAACATCTCTGTATTTCAATAGATCATAATTCATCCTGTTCTGTGCTGTATTTAAACCTGGAACAACAGATCATTCTACAGATATTTAACGTTATTTTGGAAGAGAAACTAAAGAATACTAAGGACTGAACAATGAGGTATGATGAGAATATGACTGAAGATGACGTCTGGTGAAGTCTCAGAAGATAAGCATGAACTTAAGAACTATCAGAACACAGCAACGGGCTTTAAACAGCTTCATGATTCTCTGACAGATGTTTGTGGTTATTTCAGTTTTATCTATGAATCCCAGCTGGACCATGATGTTCTGCTGGTTCCGTGTCGCTGCAGTGTCTCAGTGTCTGGTTCTGGTGTGGTTCCACTGCAGAGACCGAGGAGCTGCATCTTTACGACGACCTCAGAGATGATGACGGCGCGGCTTGTTCGGGCCGGCTGGTGGTTCACCTGGGCGACCGCAGGCTGGTGAGTTCTGAGTCGTCGGTGTGGGACCTGAAGCTGGCCGCCGTGGTGTGTCGACAGCTGGGCTGTGGTTCTGCCGTCTCCACCGGAACCGTGGACCTGGTCAACAGGAGGCAGGTGTGGAGGTTCTTCTCCGACTGCGACGGATCCGAGTCTGCGCTGACGGACTGTGGGAGCTTCGAGCCGTGGTTCTCCTCCTCCGCCGTGGAGCTCACCTGCTCAGGTAGAACCGGACTCCGAGCAGCTCCTCAGAACTCTTTAGGTACCGACCAGCAGCACGTTTCAGACAAAGAACACAGTTTAAAGTGTTTACAAGACGCTGGACCACTGGTATCCATTAATAACCAACCAGAGCGGTCCGTGTACGTCGCGGCCGTTAGTTTTCTTATTCTGAGACTTCATAATAAAAGCTAAAAATAAACTGTTTCCTGTTTTTTTCAGTGATAATACAAAATGAAAAACGGAAAACAGACCCTAATTCATTATCCATTATCTGATTTAATTAGATGTGTTTGTAAATGGAAATTAAAACTAAAATACACTCGTGGAAAACTTATTTCTCTATTTCCTGTTGGTTTTGGCTCCGTGACCCGTCTGACTTCTGAAGAGGAGCTAGTGATTTAGCTAGCTCCTCTAAATGGCTGCTAGCACTAAATCACTACTTTGCTTTCTGGCAAAGCTAAAGTAACAGAAAACCTCCAAACCTCCCCAAAAACGTCCCGAAAAGCAGCCTAACGCTAGCTATTTAGTGTTAGCGATTTAGCACTAGCTTCGCCACTAGCGCTAAATCGCTACTTTGCTTTCTGGCAAAGCTAAAGTAACAGAAAACCTCCAAACCTCCCCAAAAACGTCCCGAAAAGCAGCCGAACGCTAGCGATTTAGCGCTAGCGATTTAACACTAGCTTCTCCACTAGCGCTAAATCACTACTTTGCTTTCTGGCAAAGCTAAAGTAACAGAAAACCTCCAAACCTCCCCAAAAACGTCCCGAAAAGCAGCCGAACGCTAGCGATTTAGCGCTAGCGCTTTAGCACTAGCTTCGCCACTAGCGCTAAATCACTACTTTGCTTTCTGGCAAAGCTAAAGTAACAGAAAACCTCCAAACCTCCCCAAAAACGTCCCGAAAAGCAGCCGAACGCTAGCGATTTAGCGCTAGCGCTTTAGCACTAGCTTCGCCACTAGCGCTAAATCGCTACTTTGCTTTCTGGCAAAGCTAAAGTAACAGAAAACCTCCAAACCTCCCCAAAAACGTCCCGAAAAGCAGCCGGACGCTAGCGATTTAGCGCTAGCGGCAGAGCTAGCGGCACCACAAGGTCCCTCCAAAGGGACAAATAAACCCCACGCTGGTGAAAAGTCCACTGTGAAATAGTGAACAATGTGTTCCAAGCAACGTTTGGACCCCACAGTGGGTCTTCATCAGGCCACGGCACACAGCAAGGTCTGCTAACAGTGAGCTAACACTGGAGCTTTAGATACCAGATCCTTCCTCATCAGAAGTCAGACGGGTCACGGAGCCGAAACCAACAGGAAGTAGAGAAATAAGTTTTCCACGGGTGTATTTTAATTTGAATTTCCATTTACAAACACATCTAATTAAATCGGATAACGGATAATGGATAATGAATTAGGGCCCGTTTTCCGTTTTTCATTTTGTATTATCACTGAAAGAAACGGGAAACGGTTTATTTTTCATTTATATTTTGAAATTTCACAAATAGAAAATGAATGGCCGCGACATACACGGACCCAGAACCTTCAACAGAACCTCCTCAGAACCATCAGAGTTCTCCCTTCAGACTATGAAGGTCTCCTTGAAGTCCATAGAGGGGGGTCCACATGGATCAGAACCTCGTCAGTCAAGCAGATAGACACATGATGTTAGGTTCTGGTACAAACTGAACCCAGATCAGTTCTACGTCCATCCTGGTGGACCTCCTGCTTTTATTTTGATGACAGGAAATGTCGACCAAAGTCTGTCTTATAGTAGAACCATGGATCCATCCATAGATAGACACTGACAAGGACTTTATGGAGACTCTAGACCAGCCTGGGTGGAACATTCTGTACTTTTCTCCATTTTTAAGGATCTATAAATATTCATTATCGTCATTTTTTGACCATTTTGAGGAGTTTTAGATGGTCTTTATCTTATTTTATACAAATTTTGACTCTTCTAGGACAAGTTTGAAGCCTTTTTTTGACACTTTTGAGTCATTTCAGACAAATTTGAAGTCATTTTGGATCATCTTCAACTTATTTTGGCCCCATTTTAAACCATTTTCAACATATTTCAAGTAATTTCAGACAAAATTCAAGTCTTCAAATGTCGACCAAAGACTGTATTTTAGTAGAACCATGGATCCATCCATAGATAGACACTTAGAGGACCTTCATGGAGACACTAGACCAGCCTGGGTGGAACATTTTACACCCTTTTTCATTTTCAAGGACCTTTTTTTTTGCCATTTTGTGACCATTTCATGTTATTTTAGACAAGTTCAAGTCATCTGTCACAAGATTTTGGACACGTTTTGAGTATTTTTGGACAAACTGGACTCATTTTAGACGCCTTTCAAGTCATTTTAAACCACTTTGAGACGCCTTAGACAGACTTTAAACCAAAAAAAATTGAACCTTTAAACCATTTTGGACAAATTTAAATAGATTTGGACAAATTCTGAGTCATCCTGGAATAATTTAGAGTCATCTCAGACACATTTCAAGTCTAAATATCTAAAACTAGAACCTGGTCTGGTCCAACTTTAACACATCAGGTTCTACTGATGTTGGAGCCTCAACAGGTGGTGAGATGTTTAGTAGAACCATGGATCCATCCATAGATAGACACTGACAGGACCTTCATGGAGACACTAGACCAGCCTGGACTGAAGGTTTGGACTTGGAGCTCCTCTGTCTGTCACCACATCTCACAGCTGGTTGTTTTATTTCTGGAAGTGTCGAACATCTCCAGAAATCAATTCACAGGCTTTTTTTTTGAGGGTCTGGAGGCGCCAGATGCTAAAAATTCAGCCAAAAAAAATCCACAGAACTAAACTTTTGGTCCCAGATGACAAACCAGTGAACTCAGACCAGGATCTGAAATGATTCAGTGAAAACATGTCCTGGATTTTTCTGATCTCATTGTCTGGTTTCGTTGTGTGTTTTCAGGCAATCAGACGTCAGCAGGAAACACCTGAGGAGATGAAACCAGGAAGCACCAGCGTTTTCTCCTCACAGGTGAAGGTGTTTAGTTCCCCTGTTTGAATCCAGACTGAGAGGATCTGAAACCGTCATGTAGAATCAGGAGCTTCAACGTCAGACTGATTTAATCCGCTGCTTTGAAGTGTTTTGCTCTTGAAGGCTGCTGTTTAAATAAAAGTGCACAAACTGAGGTTTAACATGCGTCAGACTCAGTGCCTCAGTGATTCACGGTAATAAAATCAGTCTTTGAGTCGCATAAAGTGGTTTGTGGTTGTTTTTTCCTTCAGTGCAGAAGATTACAGGTGGATTAAAAGACTTCCTGCTTCAAGAACCCAACACTCTCACAACATGTGGGTTATTTATAGTTAATAATATAGCAGGTTTTGCTGTTTACTCTTGGAAAATTACTTTAAATTCCCTGTAAATTCTTTTAATAATAACTAAATTGCTCCCCGTCTGGCCTCAGTGGACTGATGAAGTCTCTCTGCTGCATGTTGACTTCAGATTTTCACTTACAGTTTTTTTTAAACTGTGAAAAATTAAATTATTTTACAGGTTTTCCCTGTTTTGTTAAATTGCAGATAAGATCTACTAATATTTGACAGTAAAGATTAAAACTTTTAAAAAATAATTAACAGTAATTTGAACATAGAAGATTCTGTACTCTATATACAGTATAAATTTATATTTTTTCCAGTTATTTATCTTTTATATTATTTTATATTAATATTTATATTATTTTATTTTATTTTATTGCACTGTCTCGCACTATCCACCTGACATTTTGCACATATGCTAGTGTACTTATCTGTTTATATTTTATTCTATTCTACTTCTTCTGTTTTTTATATAACTAATGTTATTTTATTTCCATGTGGTCAGAGGGGGTTACCCCAAAAACAAGAGTGCCCTCTGGTGGCTGTTAGAGTAAATTGTCCACCTGGTTACACTTGGATTAAAAAACATTCCTGGATCCAGACGGTGATCCGGATCAGTCCCAGAATGTCATCATTTATTCCTTGTTCTATTTCACACATTTCCTGAAAATTTCATCCAAATCCGTCCATGAGTTTTCCAGTTATTTTGCACACAAACAAACAAACAAACAAACCAACCAACGCCGGCCGTCACATAACCTCCTTGGCGGAAGTAAAAAATATGAAGGTGAAAACCCGACATTATTATATGTAGAACAAATGAACCTGATTAACAGAAATGTTAAAGGTTAATATCCTACAAGACTACATCCTCTTTTAAGGAACTTTTCTAGAGTTAATGAACCAAAACACAACCAACACATACATTAGAATGTGTTAGCAAAGATTAAGAGTTCATTGATTCTTCAAGGGAAGTTTAATAACTACCATGTAGCTGAGGAGATGTGCCTTCCTTTGCGGTTGTAGTGGTCTCTAGGATATACTAGTTATTAGCAGGTGGCTGTCATCTATAGCTGCCACACACTGAAACTCTCTACAGATACCATCATCAGCTTATTGTGTTTGTTTACTGCTATGTAATGGATGCAAGCACAGTCGAAGCTGAGAATCCAACCAATCACCCGTCTTCTCAAACGTAGCCGCCGTTCCTGTAACCATGACGAGGACGGGTAGCCCCTAAAACATGACGCGATCAACACCAACTTAACATCGAGAAGTTAAAGCAGAAGTTTTTGTGTTTTGAATCGACTGAAACACCCAGTTTGTGCAATAAAAGAGCAGCACGCGCATCTTTATATAATAGAAATACTTTTAATTTGAAGGTTCATCACAGGCATAATCGTAAACAAGATATTTAAAAATGCAGATTTCATTTTTTTTTATTGTCATTCAGACCGTCTCACCGTCGCTCACGCAAACAAACACACTCAGACTCACGCACGAACCAGAGACTAAACACAAAGAAAAACAAAAGTGACGAGAGATTCTGGATTAAAATGATCCTCGGAGTCGTTCGCTCTGCCGACACGAAGAGAGAAGTCTGCATCGAGGAGGAGGAGGAGGAAGAGGAGGGCGACGATGTCTGGAGTAACTTCTACCTGGACAGAGCCGAGATCCTGGCGGAGAGGAGAACAGAGGATCGGGTTTACCTCCAGCCGGTTGACACACAGACGTACAAACAAAGATGGCGGCGTTTGGACTCACTGTAGCTTGTCCTGTAACAGCTCCAGCCTCTGCCGGTCGACGTAGCGCGAGAAGAGGGAGAGCAGGTTGGGAGGGGTGAAGAGGGGAGGCGACAGGGCCGAGGACGGGACGCTGAGCAGCTCCCGGGTCACCGAAAACACCAACTCAGTCCTGGAGGAGGGAGGAGGAGACGGTCGGTTAGCAAAGAGACGCTACAGACAGGAAGACGAGGAGGCGGAGGAGAGGGAGGAGCTCACCATCGATTGTCGTCCATGAGTTGACAGTTGGGGTCGGAGCTCTGCATCCGTTCGCCTTCGCTCAGGATCAGATAGAGGAGGGTCACACCGAACTACGACAGAGATAAAGGGTCAGGTATGAGGACGGTATTCAGTTCACTCCTTAACAGGTTAGTTCCTCTTTTAAGTTTCCATTAATTGCTCTCCTCATGTTCAGCAAGTTTTAAGTCGTCTGGACGAGCTGCAAACTACTGAACAGATGTTTTAATCACTTTGGATGTGGTTTGGTTGTTTTGATCTGATCTTGGACAGGGTTGGGGTTATTTGGACAAACTTAGAATAATATCTGGATGAAATCTGATTAACTTTGGACATGTGTTTTGCCATTTTGAGCAATTCATAAAGGTCCCATATTATGAAGAATTCACTTCAGACTAGTTTTCTAATGATAACATCCCCAGTGTGTCTACAACTCCCCAGAAATGAGAAAAGTCTATCTTCTCCCTCTCTTGTTTTCTCCACGTTTCACAAAATGTCTGCTCAAACAGGCTGATTGGATATTTGCCCTTTATGACCTCATCTAGGGCAACAACACCACCTCCAGGTTGGTGACTCCATCCCAGAGAAACATTAGTCTGAATCCAGTTCTCCACCCTCTGGACTTGCAGACTGAGCCTCGTGGTCTTCAGGTGTACATAATGTCTGTGACGTCTTCACTGTCATCAAATAAAGTCTGCAGCATTATGACTGGAGCTAATAGACAGGGTTGGAGTCCAGTTCACTGGTTTACATGAGAACATCTGAGAGACTATCATGTAAACGGTAATCACCACAAGTAACAAGATATAAATCCCATTTATAGGCTTTTTTGTGAGTGAACAAATCAACATTCATACATATAAGGGTCCGTGTACATCACGGCCATTCATTTTCTAATCTTGATATTTCAAAATAAAAACGAAAAATAAACCGTTTCCCGTTTTTGTCTATATTATTATTATTATTATATGTAATTTCTCTACTTCCTGTTGGTTTTGGCTCCATGACCCATCTGACTTGTGATGAGGAAGGATCTGGTATCTAAAGCTCCAGTGTTAGCTCACTGTTAGCAGACCTTGCTAACGTTGCTTGGCTCACATTGTTCACAATTTCACAGTGGACTTTTCACCAGTGGGGGTTTTATTGTCCCTTTGGAGGGACCTTGTGGTGCCGCTAGCTCCGCCGCTAGCGCTAAATCTGCTGCTTTTCGGGATGTTTTTGTCGAGGTTTGGAGGTTTTCTGTTACTTTAGCTTTGCCAGAAAGCAAAGTAGCTAAATCGCTAGCTCCTCTTCAGAATTCAGACGGGTCACGGAGCCAAAACCAACAGGAAATAGAGAGATAAGTTTTCCACGGGTGTATTTTAATTTTAATTTCCATTTATAAACTAATTAAATCAGATAACAGATAATGGATAATGAATTTATTTTGAAATCTCAAAAAAACGAATGGCCACAACGTACACGGACCTATAAGCTACACACATTCAGAACAACCCTCAGCACTCCTGGACTTCCCCTGAACGCACCACAGAGCAGGGCAGTTGCTCGGTTGTTGGCTTCACAAACGAGCCCAGACGTCTGTTTTTACCTCCTTCTTCGTCTGAGGTTTTGAAGGCCCAGTGGGTTAATTTTATTTTAATGGAAATGTTCCCACAACAACTCCTAAAATGTTGGATGTGTGAGAAAGCAGGACCAGTGCAAAGCAGGATTCGCTACCAACCTGAAGATAAAGCCTGGATCGGTACCAGACTGTCCGTGACTCAACTACAAACGTAGGAGCTGCACTGCAAAAACTCAACATCTCACCAGTTTATTTGTCTTATTTTTAGTCAAATTGTCTCAACCCACTTGATTTAAGATAAATTCACTTTATAGGTAACATTTCAGCAACATGGTGAGTGTGAGTCAGTGTGTGTTAGTGTGTGTTGCTGTGTGTTGGTGTGTGTCTCTGTGTGTTGGTGTTTATTGCTGTGTGTACCTTGTTGTGCAGGACTGTGGCCAGCTGGCCTTCGCTGCCCTGAAGCTCCTGAAGCAAATCTGTGAGGCTGGAACTGGACAGAGACTGGATCACTGCAGAAACCGGCTCCACTAACCAGCACAGCACCTGGACGGGAGGAGGAGGAGGAGGAGGAGGAGGAGGAGGAGGAGGAGGAAGAGGAGGAGGAGGAGGAGGAGGAGGGGGAAGAAGAGGAGGAGGAGGAGGGGGAGGAGGAGGAGGTCCAGAGGTTATCTAAGTGGGTCAGAGGACGGTTGAATTTAACCACAGAAGAAGTCCATGTGGACCCGGTATGGTGTTGTGGTACCTGGTCCTGCTTGTCCTTCTTGGCTAAGGCGGGGAGGTTGCGGGCAATCGCCATGACAACGGCGGCAGCCTGGGGTGAGGGCAGGAAGGGGAGGAGCCTGGAGATGAGCCGCTTTCCTTTTCTCACCGACATGATCATCACACACTGTTCATCACTCACTCTGACGGAGGAGGAGAAGAGGAGTTACACTGCCGTCACCTCACCTGTCGCCCCTCCCACCTGTCCTCCCTCTCACTCACCTGTTGCCCCTCCCACCTCTCATCACCCCCACCTGTCGTCCTTTCCATCAACTGTCTCACCTGATGTCCCTTCCACCTGTCTCATCTGTCATACCTCCCACCTGTCTCACCTGCCGCCCCTCCCACCACCCATCTCACCTGCCGCCCCTCCCACCACCCATCTCACCTGTTGCCGCTCCCACCACCAGTCTCACCTGTTGCCCCCCCGGAACCCACTTCACCTGTCGCCTCTCCCACTTGTCTTACCTATGGTACCTCCCACCACCTGTCGACCCTACCTTTTGTCTCACCTGTCATCCCTCCCACCACCTGTCTCACCTGTCATCCCTCCCACCATCCGTCTCACCTGTCATCCCTCCCACTATCTGTCTCACCTGTCGCCCCCCCCACCTGTCTCACCTGTCATCCCTCCCACTATCTGTCTCACCTGTTGTCCCTCCCACCACACGTCTCACCTGTCATCCCTCCCACCACCTGTCTCACCTGTCGTCCCTCCCACTATCTGTCTCACCTGTCATCCCTCCCATCTGTCTCACCCGTCATTCCTCCCACTATCTGTCTCACCTGTCGTCCCTCCCACCACACGTCTCACCTGTCGTCCCTCCCACTATCTGTCTCACCTGTCATCCCTCCCACCACACGTCTCACCTGTCGTCCCTCCCACTATCTGTCTCACCTGTCATCCCTCCCATCTGTCTCACCCGTCATACCTCCCACCTGTCTCACCTGCCGCCCCTCCCACCACCCATCTCACCTGCCGCCCCTCCCACCACCCATCTCACCTGTTGCCGCTCCCACCACCAGTCTCACCTGTTGCCCCCCCGGAACCCACTTCACCTGTCGCCTCTCCCACTTGTCTTACCTATGGTACCTCCCACCACCTGTCGACCCTACCTTTTGTCTCACCTGTCGTCCCTCCCACCCGTCTCACCTGTCATCCCTCCCACTACCTGTCTCACCTGTCATCCCCCCCACCCGTCTCACCTGTCGCCCCTGGCACCACCCGTCTCACCTGTCGCCCCTCCCACCACCCGTCTCACCTGTCGCCCCTCCCACCACCCGTCTCACCTGTCGTCCCTCCCACCACCTGTCTCACCTGTCGTCCCTCCCATCTGTCTCACCTGTCATCCCTCCCATCTGTCTCACCCGTCATTCCTCCCACTCTCTGTCTCACCCGTCGTCCCTCCCACCACCCGTCTCACCCGTCGTCCCACCCACCACCCGTCTCACCCGTCGTCCCTCCCACCACCCGTCTCACCCGTCGTCCCTCCCACCACCCGTCTCTCGTCCCACCAGTCTCACCCGTCGTCACCACCCGTCTCACCACCTCCCCCACCCGTCTCACCCGTCGTCCCTCCACCACCCGTCTCACCTGTCGTCCCTCCCACCCGTCTCACCCGTCGTCCCTCCCACCACCCGCCTCACCTGTCGTCCCTCCCACCCGTCTCACCTGTCGTCCCTCCCACCCGTCTCACCTGTCGTCCCTCCCACCCGTCTCACCTGTCGTCCCACTCTTTCTCCCTCAGAGAGCTGCACAGCTGCTCGGTGTTGGTTTTGTGCTGCTCCAGCAGAGTCTCTCGATCCTCCTCGGGCGCCTGGACGAATCTCTTCTCAAAGTCCTGGACCTCCAGCAGCAGACTGTACATCTGGGGGGACACAGAGGTCACCTGGACGGACTTCACCAGGTGCGTTTCCTGCAGTCTGACTCTAACATGCAGCATGAACCTACCTTCTCCACGGTGTAGAGGATCTGTCGCCTCTTATTCCAAACCTGCTTCTCTCTCTTCTCCTACAGATGGACAGACAGACAGACCGTCAAAATAAAGGCATATTTTAATTTGAGCTTTAATACTTCTTATTATTTGATAAATCAGGTTAAAGTTTCAGAAACACCATTTATTACAATCTTAGCCAAGTTTTCAAAATAAAGCGCAGTTAAAAACAGCTTTATATGACACACATCATCACTCACTCTGACGGAGGACAGGAGGAGCTACACTGCCGTAACCTCACCTGTCGTCCCTCCCACCACCTGTCTCACTCATTGTCGCTCCAACCTGTCTGACCTGCCATCCTTTCCACCTGTCACCCCTCCCAACTGTTGCCCCTCCCAACTGTCTCACCCATCTCACCTGGTGTCCCTGCCACCTCTCTCCACGTCATCCTTCCCATCTGTCGTCCCTCCCGCCCATCTCATTTGTCATCTCTCCCACCTGCCTCACCTGTCGTCCATCCCACCACCTGTCTCCCCTCCCACCCGTCTCCCCTGTCATCTCTCCCACCTGTCTCACCCGTCGCCCCTCCCAGCTGTTTCCCCAGTTATCCCTCCTACCTGTCTCACCCATCGCCCCTCCCACCACCGGTCTTCCCTCCCACCTGTCTCCCCTGTCGTCCCTCCCACCACATGTCTTCCCT
The DNA here is from genome assembly GCA_024666655.1 of Dascyllus trimaculatus. Taxonomy (NCBI): domain Eukaryota; kingdom Metazoa; phylum Chordata; class Actinopteri; family Pomacentridae; genus Dascyllus; species Dascyllus trimaculatus. The sequence continues at coordinate 295,524 of CM045448.1, read as the reverse complement.
CCCACCCGTCTCCCCATCATCCCTCCTACCTGTCTCACCTGTCATCCCTGTCACCCCTCCCACCATCTGTCATTCCGCCCGTCTTCTCTCCTACCCGTCTCCCCGCCATCCCTCCTACCTGTCTCACCTGTCTCACCTGTCATCCCTCCTACCCGTCTCACCTGTCTCATCTGTCGCCCCGTCGTCTCTCCCATCATTTCTCTCCTCCCACCTGTCTCACCCATCGTCCCTCCCACCACCTGTCTTCCCTCCCACCTGTCTCACCCGTCGCCCCTCCCACCACCTGTCTTCCCTCCTACCTGTCACCCTGTCATCCCTCCTACCTTTCTCACCTGTCACACCTTCTACCTGTGTCATCTGTCTCATCTGTCGTCCTCCCACCACCTGTCTCCCCTCTCTCCCCGTCTCTCCTCCCACCTGTCTCACCTGTCCTCCCTCCCACCTGTCTCCCCTCTCTCCCTGTCTCCCCTCCCACCTGTCATCCCTCCTACCTGTCTCACCTGTCTCCCTGTCTTCCCTCCCACCTGTCTCCCTAAAACCCGGTGAACGTTCAGACCCACACCTCGTCGTCCGTACGCGTCGTCACCACGGCGTCGATCATCTTGCGGGGGTTGTTGACGCTGGAGACGGTCAGTTTTCCCAGAGAGCCTGCAAACTGAACTGTGGGACAAACGTGGGATGAGTCTCCGGCAGCGAGGTCAGCGTCCAATCATACGGTCAGGTGTGCTGTGATGTCACCTACCTGGCCTGTAGGTGTGTTCCACCTTGGCCACCTGTGGAGTGATGAGCTTGGTGGTGTGCTCCTTCTTGCTGCTGTCTCGCTCTCGTTCCTGACGCTTCTCCATCTTTTCATAGTAGTTCTGCAGGTTGGAGCAAATCAGAGATGCTCTTAGTAAAGACGTGAACCTCATTATTTAGACCGATAGAACAGACGAGATCAGACGCTTCATTCATCCTTATGGGGAACATCAAGGCCTCCAGTAGCTCACAGATGATGATGATGATGATGATGATGATGTATAAAACAGGGTATAAAAGAGTTTTAAAAAGACTAAATACAGTATATAACAAAAAATGTATAATAATAATATTAAGAAGAAGAACAACAACATGAAGAACGAAAGAAGAACAAGAAGAAGAAGAAGAAGAAGAAGAAAGAAGAAGAAAGAGAAGAACGTGAAGAACAACAAGAAGAACGAGAAGAACAAGAAGAAGAAAGAGAAGAACAAGAAGAACATGAAGAAGAAGAAGAAGAAGAATAAAGAGAAGAACATGAAGAAGAAGAAGAAGAATAAAGAGAAGAACATGAAGAAGAACAAGAAGAAGAAAGAGAAGAACGAGAAGAACATGAAGAACAAGAAAGAGAAGAAAAGGGAAGAAGGAGAAGAACAAGAAGAACAAGGAGATGAAGAACAAGAAGAAGAACAAGAACAAGAAGAACGAGAACAAGAAGAAGAACAAGGAGAACTAGAATAACAAAGAGAAGAACAAGAAGAATGAGAAGAACAAGAAGAACAAGAACAAGAAGAACAAGCACAAGAAGAACAAGCACAAGAACAAGGAGAACTAGAAGAACAAAGAGAAGAACAAGAAGAAGAAGAAGAAGAAGAAGAAGAAGATGAAGAAGAACAACAAGAAGAACAAGGAGAACTAGAAGAACAAAGAGAAGAACAAGAAGAATGAGAAGAACAAGAAGAAAAACAAGAAGAAGAACAAGAAGAATGAGAAGAACAAGAAGAACAAGAAGAACAAGAAGAAGAACAAGAAGAACAACAAGAACAAGGAGAACTAGAAGAACAAAGAGAAGAACAAGCAGAATGAGAAGAACAAGAAGAATGAGAAGAACAAGAAGAAAAACAAGAAGAACAAGAAGAATGAGAAGAACAAGAAGAACAACAAGAAGAACAAGGAGAACTAGAAGAACAAAGAGAAGAACAAGCAGAATGAGAAGAACAAGAAGAAGAAAAACGAGAACAAGAACGAGAACAAGAAGAAGAACAAGGAGAACTAGAAGAACAAAGAGAACAAGAAGAAAAAGAAGAAGAACAAGTAGAACGAGAAGACGAAGAACAAGAAGAAGAACAAGAAGAACAAAAAAAACATGAAGAAGAAGAATGAGAAGAACAAGAAGAACAATGAGAATAAGTGACCACTGCCCAGCTGGTCAACATGACACATTCTGATCACATCAACTGCCGTTTTTCAAAACTGGGATAATTTCTACAACAACAAAACAGTAAAATGACAAATCTTCACAGGAGACGTCTGGTAAATGATCCACACCTGTATAGTACCATTTAACCATCTTCAAATCCACGTTTAAAGAAAAGAAACAACAGACAGACGAGGGATAAAACAGCCTCTAGGAAAACATCCTTTACAACACCGTTAACTGCAGCCATTAACAGGTTGACCTCCACTCAGTCTGGAACATGAATGTCCTTCAGGGTTAATATCAGTTTATCGTATCCTGTAGTTATTACTGGACCTCCATTCAGAGGACCACATGTTTGGAGCTCACCTGGTAGTAGTAGTCATCCAGGTAGGGGTCAGTGCTCTGCAGCTGCATCATCTGGATCTTGGTCACCCACTCCTTCTCCTTCTGGGTCATCAGGTTACTGTAGGGGTCTCTGCTGCGCCGGTCCCCCCCGGTCCTGCCCCGGTCCCTACAGGGGGAAACACAACCTCGGTCACTGCTGGGGAAACTAAAGTCTGCTGGTGGTAAAAGATGCAGCTTCATCCTCTCGTCCTCACCCTCCTCGGCTCTGCATGCGCTGGGTCAGCATGCGGCGGTGCTGCGGGTGGAGGTGGGTGGTGTTGTGCCGGATGGGCGGCGTGTGGTTGGGGGGTCCGTGAGGCGGCGGCGGGCCCATCCGGTGACCGTGAGGAGGAGGAGGACCGCCGAAGAACGGCCTGAAACCTCCACCGCCTGGTAACAAAGGAGGACCAGGACCACCACGAGGAAAGCCTGCCACCTGCAGGGAAACAGCAACGCCAAGTGAGACAGGGAGAGTCATGATGCTGCCACCACCATGCTTTAATCATGATGCTGCCACCACCATGCTTCACGTCATGATGCTGCCACCACCATGCTTTAATCATGATGCTGACACCACCATGCTTCACGTCATGATGCTGCCACCACCATGCTTTAATCATGATGCTGCCACCACCGTGCTTTAATCATGATGCTGCCACCACCATGCTTTAATCATGATGCTGACACCACCATGCTTCACGTCATGATGCTGCCACCACCGTGCTTCGTGTCATGATGCTGCCACCACCATGCTTTAATCATGATGCTGCCACCACCGTGCTTTAATCATGATGCTGCCACCACCATGCTTTAATCATGATGCTGCCACCACCATGCTTTAATCATGATGCTGCCACCACCATGCTTCGTGTCATGATGCTGCCACCACCATGCTTTAATCATGATGCTGCCACCACCATGCTTTAATCATGATGCTGCCACCACCATGCTCCACGTCATGATGCTGCCACCACCATGCTTTAATCATGATGCTGCCACCACCATGCTTCACGTCATGATGCTGCCACCACCATGCTTTAATCATGATGCTGCCACCACCGTGCTTTAATCATGATGCTGCCACCACCATGCTTTAATCATGATGCTGCCACCACCGTGCTTTAATCATGATGCTGCCACCACCATGCTTCACGTCATGATGCTGCCGCCACCATGCTTCATGTCATGATGCTGCCACCACCGTGCTTCACATCACGATGTTGCAACCACCATGCTTTAATCATGATGCTGCCACCACCATGCTTCACGTCATGATGCTGCCGCCACTATGCTTCATGTCATGATGCTGCCGCCACCATGCTTCACATCATGATGCTGCCACCACCATGCTTTAATCATGATGCTGCCACCACCATGCTTCATGTCATGATGCTGCCACCACCATGCTTTAATCATGATGCTGCCACCACCGTGCTTCACATAATGATGCTGCCACCACCGTGCTTCACATAATGATGCTGCCACCACCGTGCTTCAGATGATGCTGCCACCACCATACTTCACGTCATCGGACTGGTCATCATGCTCAACTGATGAACATCACCATACCGATTAGAAAAAAGACTGTTTCTGTGGCACCAACCTGAGAGTTGAGCAGCTGGGCCCGTTGAATCTGAGACAGAACTGGACCGACTCTGGGAGGGAACGGACCGCGACACAGCGGAGAGTTCTGAGCACAGACAAACATGGTAGATAAAGAGTTTAATATCTAAGCAAGAAAGGTGAAGCTGTGTGAAACATCCAGTCAGACTCTGTACCTCTAAATGTCATCTATTAAACTGGCTGTTCCTCGTTGGGTTCTTTAAAAACTGAAGTGCAAAAATGACACATGATCTGTGATAAAATCCTTCTTGTCCTAAATATAATTTAGCATTTAACATTCAAGAAAATGACAAAAAGCTCAAGATTTTAGCTCGTCTAAGGTGCTTCAGTTGACCTACAAAGTAAACTAAACATCTTACACTAAAAACACAACATAAAATTTTACAAAGCAGAGGACTGAACTACGAAGTCAGATTAGCATGTTGGCAGGTATGCTCAGCCTACAGTCAAAGTTTTCAGTGTCACGAAGGTTTAACTTGCTAGATCTCCATGGTAACTGATGCTGTGGAGCTATATCTCCACGGTAACGGATGCTGTGGAGCCAGATCACCATGGTAACAGATACTGTGGAGCTGGATCTCCATGGTAACTGATGCTGTGGAGCTATATCTCCACGGTAACGGATGCTGTGGAGCCAGATCACCACGGTAACTGATGCTGTGCAGCCAGATCTCTATGGTAGCTGATGCTTTGGAACTAGTTCTCCATGTTAAGTGATGCTGTGGAGCTGGATCTCCATGGTAACTGATGTTGTGGAGATAGATCTCCATGGTAACTGATGCTGCAGAGCTGGATCTCCATGGTAACTGATGCTGTGGAGCTGGATCTCCATGGTAACTGATGCTGTGGAGCTGGATCTCCTTGGTAACTGACGCTGCAGAGCCGGATCTCCATGGTAACTGATGCTGTGGAGCTGGATCTCCATGGTAACTGATGCTGTGGACTTAACCTGGTCCAGGTTCTGTAAGAAGCGTCTCCCTTTTCTCTGAGTGATTCAGATTCTCAGCTTATGTTTTATCTGTAAACCTGCTTGTCTGGACGTTTCAAAAACCACTGAACGAAGCAGTTACAGCATCACACACCGAATGCATCGTGTTGCCATGGAAACCTACATGTATTCAGCTGCTGATGCAGAAATCACATGAATATCGATCCGACTCACACGAAGGAAGTCTGGACAAGTGGAACCTGCTTCGTAGTTCAGAACTCAGGCCTGCAGCCCGAATAAAGCCGCAGAGCTGAGGGGAAACGTGGAGGAGAGGAAGAACTCACAGCTATATTGAGGAGGGTGTTGGGCGACAGACGCTCGGGGAAAGGAGTAGGATATCTGTGCTGGACTGGAGCTCTCACATGAACCGCTGTGGGATGGTGGATCTACACACAGACGTAACACACACAGGACACAGTTAACACACTGCAAACTAAATACTGCAGCTACTGAGAAGATTCTCAGTCGTCCAGGTCATGGTTATCCTCATGGTTTCAATCATAGCATCTGGACTAGCTTCAGTTTGTTGAAGACGTTTAAATAAACTCAAGCAAGTCCAGATGCTTCAGTTGAAACCACGAGGACAGGAGGACTGTCTGTCGTCTCACCTGGTGATTCAGGGCGTGGCTCATCGGCTGTTTGGGCGGCGTCCCGATCGGCACCGCCCTCACCGGAGGAGAACCAATCACAGGGGAGGAGGAGCGAGGAGGAGGAACCCTCTCGGACAGATCGCGACCGTCATCGTTCCTCCCCTGAGGAGGAGGACGTTTGGGAAGCCCCACCTCTTTGATTATAGACATTAAAGGACTGTCCTGAGGAGGAAGACGACGGGAAATAAAACATTAGAAAATACAGACGACATCCAGAAATCCTCAACTTGGTCAAACACCTTCAGCACTGATTGTATAAAATCTGATGTCACAGAAGTCGTCTGTGTTTCTGCATTTTGTTCAGAAACAGCCGTTTATTTATCACAACTCAACAACCAACACGTCAGATCATCTGAAAACAGCAGCTAACTGGTCTGTTTCATTCCTCAGTAGCTCTGGTTCTGCATCACCAGATGATGTATTTTCAGAAATAATATAAATATGTGCAGCCGCTCTACAACCAGACTGTCCTGGTCATATCAGTAGAAAGTGCAAAAACATGTGAAAGCAACACAAAAAGATGGAAATACGCCACAGTAAGACATACAGTCCCTACAAAAACATAAAAACACAACAACAAGACACAAAATCACAACAAAAAGGCACAAAATCAAAACAAAAAGTGGGACACAATTATTACAAAGTTACCACAACAATGTCACAAAATGGCATAAAATCACCACAAAAGACACAAAATCACCACAAAAAGATGTGAAATCACCATAAAAAGACACAAAATCACCACACAAGACACAAAATCACCACAAAAAGATGTGAAATCACCATAAAAAGATGCAAAATCACCACAAAAGATGCAAAATCACCACAAAAAGATGCAAAATCACCACAAAAATATGCTAAAATCACCATAAAAAGATGTAAAATCACCATAAAAAGATGCAAAATCACCACAAAAACATGTAAAATCACCATAAAAAGATGTAAAATCACCATAAAAAGATGGGAAATCACCACAAAAAGATGGGAAATCACCACAAAAAGATGCAAAATCACCACAAAAAGATGTGAAATCACCACAAAAAGATGGGAAATCACCACAAAAAGATGTAAAATCAGCATAAAAAGATGCAAAATCACCACAAAAACATGTAAAATCACCATAAAAACATGTAAAATCACCACAAAAAGATGTGAAATCACCACAAAAAGACACAAAATCACCACAAAAAGATGTGAAATCAGCATAAAAAGATGTAAAATCAGCATAAAAAGACACAAAATCACCACAAAAAGATGTAAAATCAGCATAAAAAGATGTAAAATCACCACAAAAAGATGTAAAATTACCATTAAAAGATGTAAAATCACCACAAAAAGATGTGAAATCACCACAAAAAGATGCAAAATCACCACAAAAGATGCTAAAATCACCATAAAAAGATGCAAAATCACCACAAAAAGATGTGAAATCACCACAAAAAGATGGGAAATCACCACAAAAAGATGTAAAATCACCATAAAAGATGCAAAATCACCATAAAAAGATGTAAAATCACCATAAAAAGATGCAAAATCACCATAAAAAGATGCAAAATCACCATAAAAAGATGTAAAATCACCACAAAAAGATGCTAAAATCACCATAAAAAGATGCTAAAATCACCATAAAAAGATGTAAAATCACCACAAAAAGATGCTAAAATCACCATTAAAAGATGTAAAATCACCACAAAAAGATGCTAAAATCACCATAAAAAGATGCAAAATCACCACAAAAACATGGGAAATCACCACAAAAAGATGGGAAATCACCACAAAAAGATGTAAAATCAGCATAAAAAGATGCAAAATCACCACAAAAAGATGTAAAATCACCATAAAAACACGTAAAATCACCACAAAAAGATGTAAAATCACCATAAAAAGATGGGAAATCACCACAAAAAGATGGGAAATCACCACAAAAAGATGTGAAATCAGCATAAAAAGATGCAAAATCACCACAAAAAGATGTAAAATCACCATAAAAACATGTAAAATCACCTTTAAAAGATGTAAAATCACCACAAAAAGACACAAAATCACCACAAAAAGAAGTGAAATCAGTAGCTGACATAGTTCTACTTCCAGAGATCATGAATATGTGCAGCTGCTCTGCTCCCTGCCTGTTCTTCCAATGATTTAATAGGTTACGTTGATTTAGAATCAATTTTCCAATAAAGCCAGCAGGTAGGTCTGAATTCAGACCAGCCAGATTATACATAAAAACTATACTTTGCAAAAACCATGATTCGGCTCATAACCTGTGTTTCTGTTGAGGTCACGTCCTCTTAAAGAACTCAAGTCGACTGTTAACTAAGTAGGTGTAACTTCAGTATAACTCTGCAGGCTGATGATAAAACCTCCAACTAAACCTGGACGTCGGCGTCGTGTAGAAACAGAAGAGCCGGAGTTCCTCACCTCCATGTGTGTGACCAGTCCAGGGGTGACGCTGACCGGACCGAAGCCCATGCTGTTCTCCCAGATACTGTGAGAGTTCATCTAAGAGGGGGAGGACAAGAGGAGGGACGTTTTAAGGTCCGCTTAATGCGAAAGAACTTTAAATAGCTTCCTCTGAAGAAAAGCTCAGGTAAACAAACAACATGTGCAGATGAAACAAAACTAAACTGCATGAATCAACGTTTTTAAGACGATCTTACAGGCCTTAATTATTACTTTAACAGTTAAATAAACCTTTTATCCCACATTCTGTAAATACAAAAAGATTCTGTGCTCTGTGGCCAAATCGAGAAGCCATAAAACAAACAAACTGAACAGCATTCCTAGCAATAACACACAGTCTGCAGCTAGCTTTACATGCTAACCCTGCTAACATGCTACATCTCTTCTTCTTCTTCTTGTAGCTTTAAATGCTAACCCTGCTAGCATGCCACAGCTCTTCTTCTTCTAGCTTTACATGCTAACCTTTCCAGCATGTTACAGCTCTTTTTCTTCTAGCTTTACATGCTAACCCTGCTAGCATGCTGCAGCTCTTCTTCTAGCTTTACATGCTAACCTTACTAGCATGCTACAGCTCTTCTTCTTCTCCTTCTAGCTTTAAATGCCAACCCTGCTAGCATGCTGCAGCTCTTCTTCTAGCTTTACATGCTAACCTTACGAGCATGCTACAGCTCTTCTTCTCCTAGCTTTACATACTAACTCTGCTAGCATGCTAAAGCTCTTCTTCTTCTAGTTTACATGCTAACCCTGCTAGCATGCTGCAGCTCTTCTTCTAGCTTTACATGCTAACCTTACTAGCATGCTAAAGCTCTTCTTCTCCTAGCTTTACATACTAACCCTGCTAGCATGCTAAAGCTCTTCTTCTTTTTCTTCTAGTTTACATGCTAACCCTGTTGCATGCTACAGCTCTTCTTCTTCTTGTAGTTTACATGCAAACCCTGCTAGCATGCTACAGCTCTTCTCCTTCTTCTAGTTTACATGCTAACCCTGCTAGCATGCTACAGCTCTTCTTCTTCTTCTTCTAGTTTACATGCTAACCCTGTTGCATGCTACAGCGCTTCTTGTTCTTTTAGCTTTACATGCTAACCCTGCTAGCATGCTACAGCTCTTCTTCCTCTTCTTGTTCTTTTAGCTTTGCATGCTAACCCTGTTAGCATGCTACAGCTCTTCTTCCTCTTCTTGTTCTTCTAGCTTTACATGCTAACCCTGCTAGCATGCTACAGCTCTTCTTCTTCTTCTAGTTTACATGCTAACCCTGTTGCATGCTACAGCGCTTCTTGTTCTTTTAGCTTTACATGCTAACCCTGTTAGCATGCTACAGCTCTTCTTCTTCTTCTTCTCTTAGCTTTACATGGTAACCCTGCTAGCACGCTGCAGCTCTTCTTCTTTTTCTTCTAGCTTTACATGCTAACCCTGCTCGCATGCTACAGCTTCCAACTTGTGTCTAGTATTTTACAGAAATGCACAAATTGCAAAAGTTTTTCTTCGCTGCAAAATAATAAACCCTTTAAACAGCAAGTCTCACCTTCATTTGTCAAACTGCACAATCAGACGTGGATTAAATATAAGGTGGAATGAACCATAACACAGACAGTATGAGTTCTAACCTGGCCCATCGGAGCGGTGCCTCGGCGCATCAGGTGCTGCTGCTGTTGGTAGCTGAGCATGGATGAGGGAGGAGGTCCTGGAGGGAGGCCTGGAAAAGAGCAACAGGGTTCAGGTCTTTCTCCCCTTAGAGCACAGAAAGTGTATCTTAGAGCTGGTGTTGAGTCGAGAGGAGCAGCAGGAAACTGTAACAATGAATCGTCCTGACCTGAAGCGGAGGGTCCAGGAGGCAGCTGGTGCTGGGGGTGATGGGGATGCTGGTGAGGGATGGAGGAGGCCTGCTGCAGGACTCGGGGCTGGTCCAGACCGTGGAGAGCCGACAGGCCGGACCCTGAGGAGCCGGGGGGTGGACCGGGCCTCTCAGCCGCCCCGACGCCCGCGATGGCCGGGTCTTCGTGCAGGATGAGTCTGGCCAAGGACTCGGCCAAGTCGCCGTCCCCCGGTCGATCCTCCACGTCTGGAAGGAGAGTTTAACGTGATGTGGAACCTTCTGGACGCTCACATGGGTCAGAAACTCAAAGGAAAAACTCCTACAAACATCTGGAAGCAACAAACTAAGCAGAGTTTGTCTGTTCTAAAGGCGACACTGACCTGGTGGAGGCAGCCCGGAGGAAGACGAGGAGAAGCCCAGTGGAGGAAGGGAGGATGGGAGAGGGAGGCGGCCGGCCGACGGAGGGAGACGGGTGGAGGAGGCGGAGGAGGAGGAGCGTTCGGTTCCTCCTAAGTCGGACTCCCCTCCCAGCCCACCTCCTCCCAGGCCGAGCCCCGCCACCAGCTCATCGCGCTCGTCGAGCTCCGCCAGGCGCTTGTGCTCCTCCTGCCAGTCGTCATCTGGAAGTAAAGACGAGACGGTTGAACTGATCAATCTGCTTCTGCTGCTTTGGGAGTTCAACAGATCGTCTCAGCTGTGGCTTCATAAACAAAAGGTGAGACCAGCTACAGGTGAGATACAGCAACAAACCGTCCAGTCAGGTATTTAGAGAGAAAACAAAACATATGGGATCAATTAAATAAACGCAGCATGGCTCAGAAACAGTGAACAGAGGAGTGACTGGAAGATACATCCAGCATGGAGGAACATCGAGTAGCTGGAGATACATCCAGCATGGAGGAACATCGAGTAGCTGGAGATACATCCAGCATGGAGGAACATCTAGTAGCTGGAGATACATCCAGCATGGAGGAACATCTAGTAGCTGGAGATACATCCAGCATGGAGGAACGTCTAGTAGCTGGAGATACATCCAGCATGGAGGAACATCGAGTAGCTGGAGATGCAACCAGCATGGAGGAACATCGAGTAGCTGGAGATACATCCAGCATGGAGGAACATCTAGTAGCTGGAGATACATCCAGCATGGAGGAACATCTAGTAGCTGGAGATACATCCAGCATGGAGGAACGTCTAGTAGCTGGAGATACATCCAGCATGGAGGAACATCGAGTAGCTGGAGATACATCCAGCATGGAAGAACATCTAGTAGCTGGAGATACATCCAGCATGGAGGAACATCTAGTAGCTGGAGATACATCCAGCATGGAGGAACGTCTAGTAGCTGGAGATACATCCAGCATGGAGGAACATCGAGTAGCTGGAGATGCAACCAGCATGGAGGAACATCTAGTAGCTGGAGATACATCCAGCATGGAGGAATCATCTGGAGTAGCATGGAGATACATCCAGCATGGAGGAACATCTAGTAGCTGGAGATACATCCAGCATGGAGAACATCTAGTAGCTGGAGATACATCCAGCATGGAACATCTAGTAGCTGGAATGCATCCAGCATGGAGGAACATCTAGTAGACTGGAGATACATCAGCATGGAGGGTTTTATCCCCCAAGTAGCTGGAGATACATCCAGCATGGAGGGAACATCCCAAGTAGCTGGAGATACATCCAGCATGGAGGAACATCTAGTAGCTGGAGATACGTCCAGCATGGAGGAACATCTAGTAGCTGAAGATACATCCAGCATGGAGGAACATCTAGTAGCTGGAGATACGTCCAGCATGGAGGAACATCTAGTAGCTGGAGATACATCCAGCATGGAGGAACATCTAGTAGCTGGAGATACATCCAGCATGGAGGAACATCTAGTAGCTGGAGATGCATCCAGCATGGAGGAACATCTAGTAGCTGGAGATGCATCCAGCATGGAGGAACATCTAGTAGCTGGAGATGCATCCAGCATGGAGGAACATCTAGTAGCTGGAGATGCATCCAGCATGGAGGAACATCTAGTAGCTGGAGATGCATCCAGCATGGAGGAACATCTAGTAGCTGGAGATGCATCCAGCATGGAGGAACATCTAGTAGCTGGAGATGCATCCAGCATGGAGGAACATCTAGTAGCTGGAGATGCATCCAGCATGGAGGAACATCTAGTAGCTGGAGATGCATCCAGCATGGAGGAACATCTAGTAGCTGGAGATACATCCAGCATGGAGGAACATCTAGTAGCTGGAGATACATCCAGCATGGAGGAACATCTAGTAGCTGGCGATACATCCAGCATGGAGGAACATCTAGTAGCTGGAGATACATCCAGCATGGAGGAACATCTAGTAGCTAGAGATACATCCAGCATGGAGGAACATCTAGTAGCTGGAGATACATCCAGCATGGAGGAACATCTAGTAGCTGGAGATACATCCAGCATGGAGAAACATCTAGTAGCTGGAGATACATCCAGCATGGAGGAACATCTAGTAGCTGGAGATACATCCAGCATGGAGGAACATCTAGTAGCTGAAGATACATACAGCATGGAGAAACATCTAGTAGCTGGAGATACATCCAGCATGGAGGAACATCTAGTAGCCGGAGATACATCCAGCATGGAGGAACATCTAGTAGCCGGAGATACATCCAGCATGGAGGAACATCTAGTAGCTGGAGATACATCCAGCATGGAGGAACATCTAGTAGCTGGAAATACATCCAGCATGGAGGAACATCTAGTAGCTGGAGATACATCCAGCGTGGAGGAACATCTAGTAGCTGGAGATACATCCAGCACGGAGGAACATCTAGTAGCCGGAAATACATCCAGCATGGTGGAACATCTAGTAGCCGGAGATACATCCAGCATGGAGGAACATCTAGTAGCTGGAGATACATCCAGCATGGAGGAACATCTAGTAGCTGGAGATACATCCAGCATGGAGGAACATCTAGTAGCTGGAGATACATCCAGCATGGAGGAACATCTAGTAGCTGGAGATACATCCAGTATGGTGGAACATCTAGTAGCTGGAGATACATCCAGCATGGAGGAACATCTAGTAGCCAGAGATACATCCAGCATGGAGGAACATCTAGTAGCTGGAGATACATCCAGCATGGAGGAACATCTAGTAGCTGGAGATACATCCAGCATGGAGGAACATCTAGTAGCTGGAGATACATCCAGCATGGAGGAACGTCTAGTAGCTGGAGATACATCCAGCATGGAGGAACTTCTTTCTCGAGATGAAGAGCAAAGAGAGGGAATGGAGACTGTAAAAATGTCCACAATCAGTTTAAAAAATGAGCCCACAGTGAGGAGAAATGAGACGGGAGCAATAAAAACACACAGGAACAGCTGAGAGTTGAGAAGATTAACGTAATGATGATTACTGTTACCCTCAGCGTTGTCTGGACGACCCTTAAAGAACAAGAACGTGCTGCATTCAGATGTGGAAAACGCCAAACCCAAATCGCTGCATGTTGTACTGCTGCTGAAGGAACGTTAAAGGCGATCTACGGGAGACTCACCGATGGCCCCGGCCCCGAAGGTGTCGTCGTTGAACTGATCGATCTCATCCTCCTCTTCGACCAATCCCTCGTCTTCCTCCTCCAGCGTACAGTCTTCATCCAGGGACTGCAGGGAGGAACGACGGAGCCCGGCGGAAGGAGGGGAGGAAAAGGAAAAGAATATTAAACGACTGGTGCAGCAGGAGGGGTTCATACCGAGGGGCTGGGAGTCTGGATGAGCTTCACTGGTGCATAATACATGAATCTATACAGAGAATAGAATATAAAGAGGAGGAAGACGCTGCTAAACATGTGCCAGCTCTGAAATAAACCATAATTTTAAACAGCAGGTTCAACAGAGGAATACGGACATCCTGTAAACGCACTTTCAGGTTATTAAAGTTTTATCAGCAGCAGATTTATTCCTCTCATCAACCGTCGATGTCGGCTCCATGCTGCAGGATCAGGCTACATCCACATGAATGCATTTTCACTGTTACGCCGATGACATCCAACTCTACGTATCCGGTAAATCCATCGACCCTCAGGCCCCTTCCATCCTCTCAAACTGTCTTTCTGATCTCAGCCTCTGGATGCAAACACATTTTCTCAAACTCAACTGTGCCAAATCCAACATTCTCATAACAGGTCCCAGTTCCTTCACTTCAACAGCCCAGGACTTCCACCTCGCCATTGATAGCTCCACCCTTTAACCCTCGATCCACCGCCGCAACCTTGGAGTCATCTTTGACAATAAACTCACCTCCTCCCAACACATTAAACTAGTCACCAAAACACCTCCAGAGCATCGCCCGCCTTCGCCCGCCTCTCTGTTTCCCTGCAGCTGAAACCCTCATTCATGCCTTCATCACTTCCCGCATCCACTACTACAACAGCATTCAACCTCCTCAATGACCTTCAGTACATCCAACGCTCCACCTCCCACCTCCTCACCCCATCCTCCAGAACCTTCCCTGGCTTCCTGTTCCGCACCGTATCCAACTCAAAATCCTCCTACTCTCCCATAAAGCGCTCCAGAACCAGGCCCCCTCTTCCCTTAAGGACTTCCTACACCCCTTCCTGTACCCTCCTGACCCTCCCCAGGACCAGGACTGAACCTGGGGGGACGGAGCTTTCTCTCCCTTTGGAGCTCACTCCCACAACATATCCGTGATACCGTCGACCCTACCACCTTCAAGACTAGATTAAAACACACCTCTTCCTCTCCGTTTTCAACTTCTGATCTCTCTAAATCTATATAAACTATGCACAACACATTATTTACAGACTTCTACTGTGAATTTTTGCTTTCTGCTGCACTTTCAACTGTATTTCTTCTGTTTTCTTTTTGATTTGTTGATTTGTAAATCTGCATTTGTGTTTGTTTTTAACCTGTAAAGCGAGTTTTTGAAAAGCGCTCAGTAAATGCTATGTATTATTATTTATTACTTTAAAACACACAACTATAAGCGGTTAATTCAACACAGGTAACAAACTACACTCGACCTCGTCCTCGGCATCAGTTAAGCTTCGTCACCGGTCTTACTGTTTGCCATTTCTATTGTTCCTCTGCAACAGAACCCCTGCTTCATGTTTGCATGGGACATACTGGTGCTGAAACGCTTGTCTGAGCAGAGATCGCTTTTATTTTGAAACGTTTAGCGTGGACGTAGCCTCACGCTAAACCTCTAAACCCTGTCCTAAGATAAAAGCAGACATTTCCACAGTACTTTGACAGACATCTACTCAATATGCAGGAAGATAACAGAACGAAAATAAGTTTAGGAATGCAGCTATGTCCGTTAAAAACACTAACAAAGGCTTAGTTTAATTACATGTCCAGTGGATCTGTCATTAAAGGTCCTGGAAGTGGCTCAACAACGTAAACATGATCAGTTTTTTATCAGTGCTGCCATTACAGTATAAAACAGTCATAACAGGTGTTGATAATCCTGCTGTTATACATCCGTCTGGTGGTTCCCTGAGGTTTGTTGGAGAAGCTCTCGAAGCTGTGCGATCAAAGCTGTCCACTGGGTGTGTTGTGCTGCACAGCCTCACCATTGAAAGAGTCTAATCACAGCTTCAGCAAACAACAGATCAACGGTAACTGGTTGGACGTGACGCTTTTCTAATTTCGGGACAACAAGTGGCTCAAAACAACCAGACAGCAGAGACTCATTCATCTTCAAACGTGAAAAAGGTGCCAAAACCAGGATCAACCTCAGAGTCACTTTACTTTTCATAGCTGGGGTCTCTAAGGATGGGGCTGCACGATTTTGTAGGGGAGTTATTTTGCATCAAGCATAAGAAATCACTCTTAAGAAGCTGTAAAAGACGTACGGAACGTTTCTCATGTGGTGTAAAACCGACAACAGCATCCACAAGACTGGCTTTCAGATCTGACTTGTCCTACAGAGCTT